>CM029013.1:100985644-101423144 GCA_016801055.1 Panax notoginseng
TGAAGAAATCTAAAAGAAGGTAGACTTATAGGGTTATAGAAAGTAGTAGCATATTAACATATACCTATCCAAAAAGATTTATTCTCACCTAGCAAGCACCTTTTTGAAGTGTTTAGAGGGGTTAAAATTGGCTATTCAATTTTTAGAACTGAGCATTATTACCTGATAACATAGTAAAATGCTAAGATATGGATGTAGATTTGTCATGTTCTCTTGGTCTATTCTTTTATCTAAATGAAGATGAGAGTCGTAACTAGGAGGCATGGACTTTGTTGATTATCAGTCGGAGGAACATGTTAAGATACTTACAGGTTGTGACAGTTGCTGCTTTTGGTGGGTCTTTTTTTGTACTTGATTTTTGGGGAAGACGGGAATAGGAGAAAAGAACAAAGCCATAGTTTTATTGTAATTTTTTATTGAGATGAGCGTAAATCACTATATTATCTGTGTTGTACTTGTACATTTTTGCTTTGTGTTTATGGAGCTACGTCTCCCAAGGGAAATTTAGCTCGAATTATTTGGATTATGTATATTGAAGCAATTGATAAATGAAGTTTTAGCTGGATTATTATCAAGAGTTTGAGCTTCAGCCTATTTACTTCTCTGCATTGGTTCTACAAATTTAATTTGCCTTTGGAATGTAAAAGACAAAAAGGGAAACACGATGGAAAAAGTTTGAATATAGGTTAAGGGTGACTATTTCCGCTCCAACATAGCCTTATTGACACCCAGAGGTCGTGGGCAAGATAGAATTTTACAATTCCAGAATGTCTCTGATACTCAGTATCAGTGTGTCCAAGATTCATTGCTAGACTACTAATTTCCTATTTTGCGCGCAAAAACTATTTAGAAAGGTTTAGAGGGGTGTGGATATGCTTATATGTAAGCAGAAATAGCAGCATGCTAACCCTTAAAACTATGAAAAACCAGGGGTTATTTGTTCTTAAAAGGAATAGTTGAAGATTGAGAACCTTTACAACAATCAATAATGACTATTTCTAGTGGTATTTGGTCACATGGATTCAATAGGAAAGTACTAGTTGGCCCCATTAGAGCCCAGACAGCAGCTACAACTCCAGCTATCAACTTGGCTACATCAGAAGGGAAGAAAACACTGAGGAAAGGCAATGTAATTATTACCGGAGCCTCCTCTAGCGTGGGACTAGCTACAGCCAAAGTACTAGCTGAAACAGGGAAATGTCACATAATTATGGCGTGCAGGAATTTTCTTAAGGCTGAGAGGGCTGCTAAATCAGTTGGCATTGCTAAAAAAAACTACACAATTATGCACCTTGATCTTTCTTCCCTTGAAAGTGTCCGTCAATTTGCAGACTCCTTTAAACGTTCAGGGAGAACACTTGATGCGCTAGTATGCAACGCTGCCATTTGTTTGCCAACTGCAAAAGATCCAACTTATACAGCTGAAGGATTTGAAGTAAGCATTGGCACGAACCATCATGGACACTTCCTCCTCTCACGGCTGCTGTTAGATGACATAAAAGAATCAGACTATCCATTTAAACGCTTCATCATTGTTGGCTCCATAACAGGTACTAGTTTTGGTTAAACATTTAACAATTGCAATAGTTAGACATGCAACTTTACATTCAGATGACCTAGTTAACAAATTTATCATAAGATCTTAAAGACTATCAGTCTCTCACTATGGGTAAAATTCAGCATCAAGTAGTCCACACCTAAAAACTCAGCCTGAACGGAAGTTCCTGCACAGCTTAAGCATGAAAATTTAAATCCTTGTGTCTAAGAAGAGCATTTGATGATGTTAAATGACAAGTAGGAACCCGGAGCCCCCACTACTAATTTAGTTTCTAGTAACAATTGAAAAACATGGTTTTGTGAAACTAGCATTCTGAAGCCAATAGTTCAGGTCCAAGATGTAGTATGTCTGTCTAAAAGGTGTTTGATGGAAATGTTGAAAGCGTCACAATAAAAAAATATTAGATGATATATAACAACAATATGTATGGTGTTGATATATTGGCATAATATCTCTATTATATCAAAATTTTGATATTTGTTTTTTATACTTTTGACTTAAAAGTGACAGTTTCTTCCTGCATTAGGTATAACAATATTAAATGTTGATACATTTCTCAAAGACCTATTGATTGGCAATGAATGTAATTCAGGTAGTTGTATTGGAAATGCATGTGGAGTTCCAACATTAGTGTAATACAACATTTGATTTTATTTTCTACTAATAATGTTCAATTGAAGAATAGCTTATGTACATCTATAATATTCATAGAGCTCCTCAACTTTCATCCTTGTGCACATGTAAACAGATATTCTCTCAGAAAAGAGGTCAATGGAAAGAAGCAACTCAATCCCAGGAATTATTAAGAATGCTACATCGATATTATAGCAATGCCTACATGGATGCTGAAAAGCAAGATGCCATTAATGTGTAAGTCAAACCATTCATCATTCTTAATCATATCTTTAATTGTTTCTGTAATGTTAGGTTATTTGTGTGTTATTTAAATTTTCCTGTATATTCAAACGTTATGATATTTCTTTGTAGAAGAGATTGTGTGAAATATCCAGTTAATAAAATCTGCCCTATATCATCTAAAGATGAATATGATTTTAATTTGTGTGGATGGTCCTTTTCTTTATATAAATATAACTACACACTGTAGCGAATTGCATTTTTCCTGAGTAAATAAAATAAGAATTTACTGGAATTTTTTTTTATTTTTTATTTAAGTATGTGCTATTATATTGCATATATTATCATGTACTATATAATATGTGATAGGGTGATATGCCAAGAATAATTATTGATATTTATTATATTTAATAAATACTCTTTACTTTGACGGAAATGATTTAAGGATACTTTATCTGAATTTTTGAAGTGCATTTTAGTATATTTAAAATACAGTATAAAAGATGCGATAAGTAAGGAGAGGGAACAAATGAGTTATATTATGTGGTAATCCAAACATAGCCTTAAGCTACCATTATCAGTTAAGTAAAATAGCAGCATGAGCTGTCATTAATTTGGGGGAGATTAGCTGAGTCAGCTTTCAGCAATTAGGAGCTGTCTCTCTACAGTTTACATAGGCCAGCAAACTTAGATGAGCTATGCGTAGGAAGCCTTGAGTGCTTAAGCTTTGATCAGACCTTAGCTTCCTTATTTTTCTTTCTCTCCTCCGTTCGAAATTAACTTCATGCTAGCTCTTATTTACATCAAGATATAATACGAGAATTCATCAAATTAGTAAAGATTGAAGTTATTAAAAGAAGTTGAAGAACAATTTAGGGCAGAGTTTTAGCAAAGGAAGAAATTAAATTACCAAGGGGCTGAAGGACCGAATTCAACTTAAGGTAATTTATATATTTTATATATATATATATATATATATATATATATATATATATATATATATATTGTATGAGCAGAAAATTGGTTAGCCTATGATTAGATAGTAAGTTAATTGAGTTTTATGCAACTACTTGTATAGAATAGTATTTCAGTGCATGTCAAGTATGCTCAATAGTAGAGATTTGCATGTTATTGGGTTATGTGATAATCAAAAGAATTGCTTGAATATTCATGTTTTGTTAATGTTTTAGACTGCTATTGTATGATATATAGCTAGAGGAGTTTAGGTTGGGCTGAGGAGACATAAGGATGGTGATATGGGTTTATGATGTAAACCAATGCCTTTGAAATTGAGAATCTAAAACTGTGCCTACCACTTGTTCAATAAAAGTTCTAAAAGAACTTTTGTTAAAAAAAACTGAATATTAGAACAAAGTAAAGCATAGGCCTGATTTAGTTAACACATGTGATAATAATTAGAGAGTTTAAGCTTACTAGCTTATAACGAAATTCAATTTCCAGCCAAAACGAAATATTGGAATTCAATGTGTTAAGCTATTTTCACCCACTATTTTGGGGAGCTTATTGAAACTAAAATAGAGGTTTCATAATTTCTAAAAATATTTCCATATGCTATGTGCAATATATCTAATAATGGATATAATTGATCATAGGGGTTAGAAGTAAGAAATTAGGAAAGCAGCTGTGTTGAGCACAGGGTGGCTGCTTGTGGCAGCAGCAACAACAGCGGTAGCAGCGACATGAGATGGTGGGAGAGGGGGGGGCTCTTTTTGAGCTCTCAGTTGTTAAATTAGATATTTCTTTTTGTTTAACTCACATAGGCTACTTTCTTGGGTTTATATAGGTTACATATTGCTATAATTTGTGAGCTATCATAAGGAGCGAAATCTTGCTTGGTGAAGTGTAAAGCTACTGCCTCGGCAACAACAGTAGGCTTAATGGGCAAGGCCTGGGGCCTCCCTCTTGGGCATTCAATTAACATACTTGAATTATAAAGGGTGGATATATCACCCATATAGTAGATAAATTTCAACATGAATAAATCAAAGTTAAACAAGTTTTTTAGTCAATATTCTTCCTGTATTTTGTGTTTCTCTTATAATGAAATTTAAGTTCCGTATCTTAAATTTTATAGGAAATGGGTTATGTTTAGTTTCATTTGTTATGTGTAATTGTTTTTTTTTTGTACAAAAACACCTTGGTCAGTTGGTGTAGTGCTATATGAGATGGCCAAAAGTATTGTTATATACTTCTTCGAAGATTAATTATTCTTTTGTCATTTGAATTTGGCCTCAAAAGGATATTTGTCTTAACTAAATATGTTTTTGACTGATTTCAGAGTCGTACTGATCGTATTGTTTTCAAACTTTTTGGAAAAGATCCTACTGAATTCCCTCGTCTTGCGAAGTCAGGTATGTCAATATTTATGGGTAGCAACTCTATTGTCTCTGTGTATTAATTTTGGCACTAAGTGCATCTGGTGACCTATTTGCTTCATTTTTTTGACTTGCTATTATTTTTAAATGTGCAGGAAGACTGCTTCTACGACCTGCCTTACAATATTGGGTATCAAATTTTCGTGCTACGTTAACGGAAGATAAGGGACGAAATTATGAAGTGTACTCTCTCTATATATGTTGATATATACTTTGATTGAATAACTGTGGTAGCTTTAGATGGTTAATTGTAAAGAAAATGAATGATTATGTAGTGGATGATTTTATTAAGTTAATAATATTTTAGTTTTTTGTATTTTCGCCATTATTTTCTATGGGGACATTGAGCCAGCTAGGTACACAAAAAGAATGTTAAATTTTGATTTGGCAACAATATAATTCGTTATCAAAGCATTGAACAAGTTTTAATATAGCAACAATTTTTTATACATTTAGCAACAATTTTTCGTTGCTAATGGCATTAAAAATAAAATATTTGAAAACGAAAAATTAACCTAATAACAACGGAGAGAATATTGTTGCTAATACTAAAATAAAAGGCAACATTTTTTATCGTTGCAAATCATATCAACTTTCGTTGCACATATAAAGAAACGACAACATATAATGTCGTTACTAATCGACGACTTTCGTTGGTATTAAAAAATAACCAGCAACAAACATTTTCGTTGCTAATTCGGCATAATGTCGTTGCCAAATAATATAATTAGCAATGAAAATTGTTGCTAAAAAGTTTACATTCCGCAACGAAAGCAAGCTTAGGCAACAATTTTCATAATTTACTGCAACAAAAAATGTCGTTGCAAAATGGTGTCAATTGCAATGAAAATGCATGGTCGTTGCAAAAAAAAAGAGTTCATTTCGTTGCCAATTAGCAGGCTTTTGCTATGAAATGGGGTTTTTAGCAACGGCATTCTAATTATTCTGCAACAATACATTTTGTTGCTAAAGGATCGATGTCTCTGTACGAAAGCCAAATTTCGTTGCAAAATGTATTACTTTTGGCAACAAAAAAAATATGTTCGTTGCGGAACAATTAGCAACGATCATTACGCAACGAAAGACGTAACGACAGTAAAGTCGTTGCCAAAACCCTTTAGCAACAAAATTTGGCATCTTTAGCAACGAAAATCGGTTGTTGCTGAAGCCCCATTTTTTTGTAGTGTTAAGGAGAGGATTTATTTCTATCTATTTTTTAGTTTTCATTTATTATGGGTAGATAGACATATGGTGTTGTACAGTGAACACCAAATCATGTGGGAATTGAAGTACCCGGATTTGGGGGTGTCACATATAAAATTTGCTGGAAAAATAAACTTATCCACCTTAACTAAGATGTCTTCCACAATCCCTCTTGGATAAGTTATCGATCTATCTGCTAACTGTAGAGATATGTTTGTAGGCTTCGGAGCTGGCAAACCTAATTGAGTATAAACTAACAATGGCATGAGGTTCACACTCACCCCCAAGTCACACAAACATTTGTTGAAGGCCATGTTCCCGATTGTGCAAGGAATGGTGAAACTCCCCAGATCCTTCAACTTCGGAGGTAGCTCTCTCTGTAGAACTGCACTGCATTCCTCCGTTAAAGCTACAGTCTCGTAATCCTCTAATTTCTTTTTCCTTAACAGAATCCCCTTAATAAATTTGGCATAACTCAACATTTGCTCTAGGTTTTCTGTGAAAGGAATGTTGATTTGAAATTTCTTAAAAACTTTCAAAAACTTTTAGAATTGCTTATCCAATTTCTGTTTCTGAACTCTCTGCTGAAACGGTGGTGGAGGATTCACAACTGGCTCAACATCTGTCTTGCTCTTGTCCACTTGCTTTTCCTCACCCTGTTTCTCATCAACCACTTTTTCTTCACCTTGTTTGCCATCTGTCATTGCTAAATTTTTTGCATTTCGCCCTTCAAGATGCTTTCCACTCCTCAAAGTGATTGTTTGACACTGCTCATGATTTCCCTTTGGATTCTTCTCTGTGTCACTAGGTAGAGTCCCTTAAGGCCTATTGTTGGGTGCTAAGGCAAGCTATCCCATCTGTTTTTCTAAGTTTTTGACGGCCACTGCTTGTGATTTCATTGCCGCCTCATTTCCCGATATATACTTCAACAAAAGCTCTTCTAAATCTGTCTTTTTCTCTTGCTATGGAGCTACTTGTTGATGCTGATTTTGAAACCCCAGGGGATAAGAAGGTCGTGCAGCCTACTGATTTTGATTATTAGCCCACAAAAAATTAGGATGATTTCTATTCCCCGAATTGTAGGCATTCTGATACATATTCTGCGGAATCCTGTTATAGCTACCCACAAACTGTACCACTGCTGGTTTAATGACACACTATTCTGTCTGTAGGATGTTCCCCCACACACAACTCGCAAACATACGCAACCTGCTATGTTTGTGCACCTGTCAGAGCATCCATTTTCTTCAATAAAGCTAAAATTTGTGCCGCTAATGCTGTTACCCCGTCTACCTCTAACACCCAGCTACCTTAGGCTATGTCATTCTCACTGTGGGCCACTGGTAGTTATTAGCCGCCATCGTTTCTATTAGATCGTATGCCTCCTCGTAACTCTTAGCCATGAAAGCTCCACCCAAAGCTGCATCAATACTAGTCCTGAGATTACCACTCAACCCATTGTAGAACGTGTTCATCTGCAACCATTTAGGTAATCCGTGATGTGGGCACTATTTGAGAAGTTCCTTGTACCTTTCCCATGCCTCAAACAATGATTCCCCATGCAGTTGTTCAAACATCGTAATCTCGTTTCTCATCTTTACAGTATTTGCTGGTGGGAAAAACTTGGCCAAGAACTTACGAGAAAGGTCGTCCCATGCAATAATCGACTCTGGCAGTAGAGAGTGTAACCAACTTTTTGCCTTCTCCCGCAGTGTGAACGGAAACAAGTGAAGTTTGACTGCATCATCTGACACTCCATTGTATCTGAAGGTGTCACATATTTCCAATAAGCTAACCAAGTGCTCATTCGGATCGTCGTTGGCTAATCCCCCAAACTGCATTGAGTTCTGTATCATCTGTATAGTCCCAGGCTTGATCTCAAAATTGTTCACAGCTATCGCAGGCCTGATGATACTCGAATGAAGCTCAGTCACCCTAGGAGTAGCGTAATCCCTTAGCGCTTCCTGATCCTCTACAGCCATTATTTCTTCCTTATCAAGATTTTCCCTAGTGTCCTTAATCCACTTACTGAGCCTTTGAAGCCGCTTCTCAATATCGTCCTCGAAAGGAAGCAAATCTAGCTTCTTAGAACGAGTTTGCATACACTAAGTCCAAAAATCTGCAACAAGAAAGAACAAAACAAAAGAGAAAAAAATGTTTAAGTAAAACTGAACTAATTAACTAATATTGAAAAATACTAAAATAAGAACTATTCCCCGGCAACGGCACCAAAAACTTGTTGGTCGAATTCTAAATACGCTCTACACGCAAGTGCACGTGGTCAACAAGTAATATAATGATGAGAAAAGTATCGTTCCCACAGAGACTAGTATGAAATTAAACCTAACAATTACCAGTTTTATATTAACCCACTTTTATTAAACTATTTAAATTAATGATTATAATTAACAAAAACTAAGAACTAAAAATCCCAACCAAACAACATAACTTAATAGCCATAATTTCAAGCAAATAATGGAGAATTAGGCTTACAACTTCACTTTAAGTGTCACTTCGATTATCACACCTCATTCCAGTTTAATTCACTATCTTAGTTTATTAATCAATAACACTTAAGTAGAATTAGCCATCTCTCGATGCACTAACAACGTATTAACTTAAATCCATAAATTTGATATAACTAAGCCAAACACCCTAATTAACTAATTCACTATATCTCTATGTGAATTAAAATAAATAAAGGTTTAAATTCCTAGTTCTTTACCCGATTACATGCGATGTTAGGTATATCTCTATCATAAACATTTATCAAGATTCCATTAAAACACAGAATTCAAGAACACATGTTATAGTGATTAAGTCTAGATTCATACATCATCTCTCGAGTCCATATAAATCCACGCAGAATTGGTGATCAAGCAATTCATAAATTAAAGGGCAAACCACAATAGATAAACTGAATTGATAGATTATTGAACTAAATTCAAGGCATAACAATCATTGTTCAACAATAAAGATTCATTGCAAGCCTAATAAGTAATTTAGTTCATCATCAATGAAATAAAAACTGAAATAAGTAGAGAATCCATCGTCCAAATTACAAAATTCGAATTAAAGAAAGAGAATAGTTATAAAACCACCCTTCTTCGCCTTCAAATCTGTAATCTTCGCGATCCTAATCTTCCTTGCTTTCCTCCAATGATCTTCTTAAATTAGGACTCAAATCTTGCTAATTGATTTATTGATGTAATGTGTCTCTGTTATGTTGTGTTATATCCCATCATAAGTCATGTATTTAGTTCCTAAACGATGCTTAACAGAGTCTCAGTCCATGCCAAATTGTTCCTTGTACGCAGCTGCAGAGTTTTGATCGAAACACAACACTTTCTCTCCCCCTGTACCCCCGCCCCGGCGGAGGGGTATTCGGTTCTTGAGTTATGTACCGCTGCCCCGACGGGGGTTTCCTTTGCAAATGTGCCCGCCCTGGCGGGGGGGGGGGGGTGTCTTGCAGTTCTGATTTTTCCCTTTTTCATGCCATTTCTCGCCATAACGCCGCCATTATACCACCATTCCACATATTGCACTCCTAAACATAAAACAAACACAAAACTAGTAAAAACGGACATAAATAGACAGAATCAACACAGTTTAATTCCAAATCAGAAGCCCATTCATAGGTATAAAGCCCACTCATCAATATGTCATTGTTGAACCCTTGTATTGTCATTAAACTTTTGATTCAACTAATCCTTAGTTGATGTACGTTGAACTCTAAATTACCCTTAAAGCTTATCCAAACCAAACTTCCTTTGGTGCGAACTCATATTTTCAAACTAAGATGAACAACCCTATTTTAGGGGATTATTTACGTGTAAGAGTTAAGATATTTGTGCACAATACATGGGACGAAAGGCTGATCCCCCTAAGTATGGGAAAGAAGGTCCATATAGCCTAAGGACTGTTAAAGGTTCAAGTAGAAATACTTATAACCTAGGACATAGTTTATGGTCTTATGACCCTCAGATGAATTTCAATTTTTGATTATCAATACTATAATATGTTATTCAATTCAGTTAAACTTTTTCATTACCGATTATTATGTTTTCATTAAGTGAGCATTTGTTTGGCTCACTTGTGACGCCCCCAGAATAGGTATACAACACCCATTCTGAGTCGCCAAATACATGGTACAGAAAACAAACTACAACTTCAATAATACAATTGTCGTGCAAAATACGACAACACATACTGTGAGTTTAAATACAAATATTGTCTTCTAGACAATATCCACACTCAAATAAATCCTCATTACAATTATTCAAACACTATTTTACAGAAATAGTGAGGACTGCTAATACATCTTTCTAGAACCATCACTCCATACCCCGACTAGATCCTGCTATGTTCTCACCTCCTGAGAAGAAAAATGGAACAAAAAGGAAAAGGGTGAGCTCAACTAGCCCAGTAAAGAATATTATGACTAAGATAATATACAACAAATTATCGTTAGTCTTCAACAGGGAAAAATCTGATAAAATATAATCGACAACAAGTTTTAGATCAACAACTGCAGCGGAAACAGCAAACCATTAGAAGAGTCAAGTAGAGAAAGAATTCTACTATCTTCTAAGATTTAAAAGTCCATCATCAATATTTTATCCCTGTAACATCAATTAATAATCATCTTTAACCAAATATTCATCTTTGCACTACAGGCCAAAGATATTCATTTGTATCATCAGTCGGTCATGTTCATCTCAACACCTGTTCATCTTTGCACTACAGGCCAAAGATATTCATCAAGTAATTATACATCTTTGCACTACAGGCCAAAGATATTCAGTAATATCATCATTTAGGACTGAGGATGATGAAAAATATCTTAAAGAGAACGAATCCAATGAGACAGAAGGACAAATAGTAGGGATTCGTATAACAGTTTATCCAAGATCAATAATACTTCATAATAATCAATTGTGAAGCAGAATTCAAAAATAAAGATCAAAACATGGATACAATCAAAGATAGTAACCATAATAGACATCTTGGACAAAAAGGGAAAATTTTATTTTTCGGTGAATAGTGCCGTATTCGTGAATAGTACCGTATACGTGAATAGTGCCGTATACGTGAATAGTAGCCTCGACACAAAAAGTTCCAAATTTGATAAAAACTCATATCAATATTTCAGCATAATGATATTGAAGAAAATAATATTATTAAGAAGAAAATAATATCCCTTACCTCAGAATATCAGTACTTCTGGTCGGAATACCGGTATAAGGCTGAAAGAAACTTGCTCTGATGAATAGAAACTCTCAAAGTATCTAAATACTCACAAAATACACTCAATAATCTAGAGAGAGAAAGAGAGAAAACTTGTTTCTGGTGTGATTTTCAATTCTAACTTAGCCCTCTATTTATAGGAAAATTTTGGTAGGTTTGACCTGCAACCTGATGGCTTTACCTGCTACTATTCCCACCCACCACATTTGAAATATAATTCAGCACATTTCTTCACCAACCACAAGTGGGGCCCACCAATTCTAGAATTTTCCACCAAAATGATAAACTCCGAAAATTCAACAATTTCTGAACCAGTCATCTTGTAAAATTCGTAATAAATCATACGTTCATTTTTAACGGTTCAAAATTTGTGGACATATACTCAACTTATATATGTATAACATATCCAAAAATTACCACGATCCAACGGTCGGATTAAAAATTATAACCCCCGTAAAATATCTCAAAAACCCTGATTTTTAATACCTCCATTCCGACAAAAATATGGATAAAAACCTCAACATTAACTCCTTCATTTTTAACCAACAAAATATATCCCTCATTTATATCCACATAAAATAAATATTTCCTTATCATATGAATCAATAATTAATTATTCACAAATAATATTACAGAATCACATTTATGACAACCAGGCCGTTCCCAGGAAAGAGGGGGCTTTCCAATAAGGATTTCTCCTTACTGGCGCGCAATTAGATGACCAAACCTCTCCTTAGACAGAACTTTCTAGACATTGTCAATAATGTTATCTAATAATATTATTCAAATAATATGAATTATTGATCTGATAATGGGAAATACTGTGCAGTAACAATTATTAAAACAACAATAATATGAAATATCAATGCAGCAATTATTGAACCAATAAAATAAAATATTGAACAGTAATCACTGTAACAATTATTGAGTAGTGAACGTACGAATCAATAATTCAACTATACTGTGCAATCCGTGTGCTACTGTGCAACCACGCGTTATTACTGTATTTTTAACCACCGGGTATTTCAACAGTGTTAACGGTAACAACTACGCCGTTATTAATAAATAACTTATACTTGTCGTTTTCTTCATCCAATCGCTTTCCGTTATGGGGCCCACACAAGGCTGCGCCGTCGTACGAATATTCCCCGACAGCAAGAATATTCCACGACCAAACGAATATTCCCCGACAAAATAAATATTTTATAACCACTTGCTTATTTTGTAAAATTTGCACATTTCACCCATAACCAAAGTATTATATCAAATTAACCCCTTATTATTCACAATAATATTTAGAGAAAATTTAATTTTATTCATTAATAAGTTGGGGTCTTACAACCTCCCCTCCTTATGAAATTTCGTCCTCGAAATTGACGTACGTACCTGATGTTTCAAAAAGGTGAGGATACCTCGCTTTCATTTCTGATTCCAACTCCCAGGTCATTTCTTCAATAGCATGGTTTCTCCACAAAACCTTAACTTGTGGTATAACCTTCGTGCGTAGGACATGCTCTTTCCTATCCAAGATCTTAACAGGTACCTCCTCGTACGTTAAATCTTCAGCTATCTCGTCTGGTTCTAACTCAATAATGTGGTTCGGGTCTTTAACATATTTACGAAGCATAGATATGTGAAAAACATTATGAACACGAGACATGCTTGGAGGTAATGCGAGTCTATATGCCACATTTCCTATTCGCTCAAGAATCTCAAATGGACCAACAAATCTTGGATTGAGCTTTCCTCTCTTCCCAAATCTTGTAACTCCCTTCCATGGTGCAACACGTAACAATACATGATCCCCAATATTAAATTCCACGTCCTTCCGATGAAGATCCGCATAACTCTTTTGTCGATCCTGTGCCGTTTGTATACGTTGTCGAATCGTTTGGATCTTCTCTGTAGTAATGCGTACCAATTCTGGTCCCAACAATGTTGCTTCACCCACCTCGTCCCAGCATACTGGAGAACGACATTTTCTTCCATACAACGCCTCAAATGGAGCCATACCTATGCTCGCCTGATAACTGTTGTTGTAGGAGAATTCCACCAATGGTAGGTACTTATCCCAACTCCCTTTGAGATCTAAGACACAAAGTCTTAATAGATCTTCAAGAGTTTGAATAGTCCTCTCTGATTGTCCGTCCGTTTGAGGATGGTATGCTGAACTGAATCGTAAATCCGTGCCCATAGCTTTCTGCAAGCTAACCCAAAATCGTGAAGTGAATCTTGGGTCACGATCCGAAACTATGGATACTGGCATGCCATGCAATCTCACAATCTCGTTCACGTACATACTAGCAAGACGTTCAAGGGAATAAGTCTCACGTATCGGCAAGAAATGAGCGGACTTGGTTAATCTATCAACAATAACCCAAATCGCATCTATGCCTTGAGAAACCTTGGGAAGACCTGTAACAAAATCCATAGTAATGTGTTCCCACTTCCATTTCGGAATCTCAAGTGGTTGCAATGGACCCTTTGGTACTTGATGCTCCGCTTTTACACGTTGACAAGTTAAACATCTCGAGATAAACTCCGCGATCTCTCTTTTCATATTGCTCCACCAAAATGTATGTCGAAGATCGTGATACATTTTGGTACTCCCAGGATGGATTGCAAACGGTGTGTTGTGTGCCTCCATCATTATTCTATGCTTCAAGTCAAAATCGTTAGGAACACAAAGTCTGGAGTTGACTCGAAGTATTCCTTCTTCATCGATTCTTGCTTCTGGAATAGCACCTTCTTGCACTTTCTTCTTCATACGCATCAGCTCTATATCCGTAGCTTGAGCAGCTTTAACTTTATCGATTAAAGTCGGTTCTACTCGTATATTTGATATCATCATGTGGGTACTTGGAGCCTTCATCTCTATCTCCATCCTTTGCAAGTCATACAAAATGGGCCTTTGTGTTAAAAACATTGCACTCGTACCCGCATATGATCTTCTACTCAATGCGTCAGCTACTACGTTTGCTTTTCCAGGATGGTATTGGATGGTATGATCGTAATCTTTCAACAGCTCAAGCCAACGTCGTTGCCGCATGTTGAGTTCCTTTTGGGTGAAGAAATATTTGAGGCTTTTATGATCTGTATAGATCTCCACTTTCTCCCCATACAGGTAGTGTCTCCAGATCTTCAACGCAAAAACGACTGCTGCCAACTCCAAATCATGAGTAGGATAATTCCTCTCATATTCTTTGAGTTGTCGTGAGGCATAGGCTATGACTTTCCCATGTTGCATGAGAACACATCCTAACCCTTTGCCTGAAGCATCGCTGTAGATAACAAATCCATCCGAACCAGATGGTATTGTCAGAACAGGTGCCGAAATGAGTCTCCTCTTGAGTTCTTGGAAACTCTTCTCGCATTCCTCACTCCATACGAATTTTGTATCTTTCCGAGTCAGCTGAGTTAACGGAGTAGCGATTCGAGAAAATCCTTCCACAAATCTCCGATAATAACCAGCTAAGCCCAGAAAGCTACGTACTTCGGTTACCGACTTCGGTTGCTCCCAACTTTGTATGGCTTCAATCTTCGCCGGGTCGACAGATACTCCATGTTTTGACACCACGTGCCCAAGGAATGCTACTTCCTCAAGCCAGAACTCGCATTTCTTCAGTTTGGCATATAGCTTGTTTTCACGAAGCCTTTGCAGTACCAGCTTCAAATGGCGCTCATGATCTTCACGGCTTTTGGAATAGATGAGGATGTCATCAATAAAGACAACAACGAACTGATCCAAATATTCTTTGAATACACGGTTCATCATATCCATGAAGGCAGCAGGAGCATTAGTCAATCCAAAAGACATTACTAAGAATTCATAATGCCCGTACCGAGTTCTGAAGGCAGTCTTTGGAATATCCTCAGTTTTAATCTTCAGCTGATGATATCCAGAACGAAGATCGATCTTTGAAAAGAATTGTGCTCCTTGCAACTGGTCAAACAGGTCATCAATGCGAGGTAGCGGATACCTATTCTTGATGGTGACATGGTTCAATTCTCGATAGTCAATACAAAGTCGCATACTCCCGTCTTTCTTCTTTACGAATAAAACAGGAGCACCCCAAGGAGACGTACTAGGACGAATAAAACCGATGTCCAACAACTCCTGTAGTTGGACTTTTAACTCCTGAAGTTCAATAGGAGCCATTCGATATGGGGTTTTAGAAATGGGCTTTGTACCGGGTTCAAGGTCAATAAAGAATTCAATTTCTCGTTCCGGGGGTAGACCGGGAAGTTCTTCAGGAAATACATCGGAAAATTCTCTAACAATAGAAATATTATTCAAATCTGACTTGTCTTTGTTCAAATCCATAACATGGGCTAAGAAAGCTTGACATCCGTTTTTCAATAAACGAATAGCTTTGTGGCTTGATATGACAGTGACTGATTTTAGTGGTTTAGTAGTTTGAATTCGTATGACAGGTTGGTTAGGAATATGAAAACTAACAACCTTACGAAAACAATCAATTTTAGCATGATGAGTGGTTAACCAATCAATTCCTAAAATCACATCAAAAGCAAGTATCTTTAAAGAGATAAGATCAACAGGTAATGTGATAGTGCCAACTTGGATCATGCAAGATTTATAAACTGTAGATGTAACGAAGGTTTCACCCAACGGAGTTTCAACAGATAAGTTAAAGTCCAATTTCTCCGGAGTCAAGTTTAAACGTTGAGCACAAGCAGGAGAGATAAAAGAATGGGTAGAACCGGTATCTAGTAAAGTATAAACTTCGCAAGAATTCAAGATTAGCTTACCCGTGATCACCTCGTTCGGGTTTCTCACGTTTTGGCCAGTTACGACAAACGCTCTTCCAGGAACCGCTGATTTCGCCTTATCCGGGACAGCCCTTGGAATCACCACTCCCGCTGAACTTGGTTTCGCTATAGTACAATCTCGAGCGATGTGGCCTTCCTTCCCACAGTTGTAACACACCTTGGATTGTTGTGGACAGTTTGGGCTGATATGTCCCTCTTTCCCGCATTTGTAACATCTAACTGGTGGTCGTTCTCCTCCCCTAAAATTTGTTGTTGGTGCTGGTGCTGCTGCTGATGTCTTCCCGTCATTGTTGAATCTCCTCTTTCTGAAATTTTCACTTGACTCACCTCTCCTATTATCATGGCCACGATGACCACCGAGTGGTTACCGCCTTTGTTCGTATTTTTCCCTCCTCGTTGGTTATCATCGCTCTGATGATTGCTGTCACCGGTATGACCCTGGTTGTGGTCCCTCGGTTGAGTATACTCATTATCTCTCTCTAATAATTGGGCCCTGTTGACAACGTCTGAATACAGAGAAAATTTATGAGAGATAAGGTATTGACGAATCTCAGGTTTTAAACCTCTCAGAAACATCCGCGTCATTCGTTCCTCATTTTCGACCAAATGAGGTGCAAACCTGGATAACTCTGCAAACTTCGCCTCGTACTGGGACACCGTCATGTTGTTTTGTTCCAGTCTAATAAACTCAACCTCCTTCATATGACGAATACTTTCAGGAAAGTACTTGTCATTGAACAGTTTTTGAAATGTTTCCCAGGACATGTTGAGTGCGTCAGGCTGGGTACGCTTCACAGACTCCCACCAGTAGTCTGCCTCACCGCGGAACATAAATGTGGCGAATGGAACCTTCTGTTCCTCCGTGCATCCCAAGACATCAAATATCTTGGTAATTTGCTTGACCCACGTTTCCGCCATGATCGGATCCGGCTTTCCCTTAAATTCTGGTGGTCCCAATTCTTTGAACTGCTTAGCTGTGACAAACCGCGCGTTGTTATCATTTCCACCCGTATTCTGCACACGAGTCTCCCTCGTCTGATTTTGCATGAACTGCAAAAAGCTCCTAAACATTCCATCATTCATCGTTTGCTCGGTAACGTTGTTTACAGGAGGAATATTGCCTTCCTGTTGCACGTTCCTCTGGGTAGTGATCAAAGGTGTCTCCACGGTCTGATTTACTCCATTATTAACGTTCTCAGCTGCCATTCTTAAATACTGCCATAAAACAAGGGTTAATAGTCATGTCATATATTATCCCTATACTCTGACCGACCAAATAAACACCAAATAAACTTAGTCAGGTCATACTAGCGAAGGAATTCCCCGTCTCTCCCCTCCTAGTTCTTGTCTCACATCTCAGCCAGGGATCATATCCCTAAGCTCTGATACCAACTGTGACGCCCCCAGAATAGGTATACAACACCCATTCTGAGTCGCCAAATACATGGTACAGAAAACAAACTACAACTTCAATAATACAATTGTCGTGCAAAATACGACAACACATACTGTGAGTTTAAATACAAATATTGTCTTCTAGACAATATCCACACTCAAATAAATCCTCATTACAATTATTCAAACACTATTTTACAGAAATAGTGAGGACTGCTAATACATCTTTCTAGAACCATCACTCCATACCCCGACTAGATCCTGCTATGTTCTCACCTCCTGAGAAGAAAAATGGAACAAAAAGGAAAAGGGTGAGCTCAACTAGCCCAGTAAAGAATATTATGACTAAGATAATATACAACAAATTATCGTTAGTCTTCAACAGGGAAAAATCTGATAAAATATAATCGACAACAAGTTTTAGATCAACAACTGCAGCGGAAACAGCAAACCATTAGAAGAGTCAAGTAGAGAAAGAATTCTACTATCTTCTAAGATTTAAAAGTCCATCATCAATATTTTATCCCTGTAACATCAATTAATAATCATCTTTAACCAAATATTCATCTTTGCACTACAGGCCAAAGATATTCATTTGTATCATCAGTCGGTCATGTTCATCTCAACACCTGTTCATCTTTGCACTACAGGCCAAAGATATTCATCAAGTAATTATACATCTTTGCACTACAGGCCAAAGATATTCAGTAATATCATCATTTAGGACTGAGGATGATGAAAAATATCTTAAAGAGAACGAATCCAATGAGACAGAAGGACAAATAGTAGGGATTCGTATAACAGTTTATCCAAGATCAATAATACTTCATAATAATCAATTGTGAAGCAGAATTCAAAAATAAAGATCAAAACATGGATACAATCAAAGATAGTAACCATAATAGACATCTTGGACAAAAAGGGAAAATTTTATTTTTCGGTGAATAGTGCCGTATTCGTGAATAGTACCGTATACGTGAATAGTGCCGTATACGTGAATAGTAACCCCGACACAAAAAGTTCCAAATTTGATAAAAACTCATATCAATATTTCAGCATAATGATATTGAAGAAAATAATATCATTAAGAAGAAAATAATATCCCTTACCTCAAAATATCAGTACTTCTGGTCGGAATACCGGTATAAGGCTGAAAGAAACTTGCTCTGATGAATAGAAACTCTCAAAGTATCTAAATACTCACAAAATACACTCAATAATCTAGAGAGAGAAAGAGAGAAAACTTGTTTCTGGTGTGATTTTCAATTCTAACTTAGCCCTCTATTTATAGGAAAATTTTGGTAGGTTTGACCTGCAACCTGATGGCTTTACCTGCTACTATTCCCACCCACCACATTTGAAATATAATTCAGCACATTTCTTCACCAACCACAAGTGGGGCCCACCAATTCTAGAATTTTCCACCAAAATGATAAACTCCGAAAATTCAACAATTTCTGAACCAGTCATCTTGTAAAATTCGTAATAAATCATACGTTCATTTTTAACGGTTCAAAATTTGTGGACATATACTCAACTTATATATGTATAACATATCCAAAAATTACCACGATCCAACGGTCGGATTAAAAATTATAACCCCCGTAAAATATCTCAAAAACCCTGATTTTTAATACCTCCATTCCGACAAAAATATGGATAAAAACCTCAACATTAACTCCTTCATTTTTAACCAACAAAATATATCCCTCATTTATATCCACATAAAATAAATATTTCCTTATCATATGAATCAATAATTAATTATTCACAAATAATATTACAGAATCACATTTATGACAACCAGGCCGTTCCCAGGAAAGAGGGGGCTTTCCAATAAGGATTTCTCCTTACTGGCGCGCAATTAGATGACCAAACCTCTCCTTAGACAGAACTTTCTAGACATTGTCAATAATGTTATCTAATAATATTATTCAAATAATATGAATTATTGATCTGATAATGGGAAATACTGTGCAGTAACAATTATTAAAACAACAATAATATGAAATATCAATGCAGCAATTATTGAACCAATAAAATAAAATATTGAACAGTAATCACTGTATCAATTATTGAGTAGTGAACGTACGAATCAATAATTCAACTATACTGTGCAATCCGTGTGCTACTGTGCAACCACGCGTTATTACTGTATTTTTAACCACCGGGTATTTCAACAGTGTTAACGGTAACAACTACGCCGTTATTAATAAACAACTTATACTTGTCGTTTTCTTCATCCAATCGCTTTCCGTTATGGGGCCCACACAAGGCTGCGCCGTCGTACGAATATTCCCCGACAGCAAGAATATTCCACGACCAAACGAATATTCCCCGACAAAATGAATATTTTATAACCACTTGCTTATTTTGTAAAATTTGCACATTTCACCCATAACCAAAGTATTATATCAAATTAACCCCTTATTATTCACAATAATATTTAGAGAAAATTTAATTTTATTCATTAATAAGTTGGGGTCTTACATCACTCTTCCATATTTATAACCATTGCAGCCAAAATTGAGAAGGTTGATGAGCCAACCACTAACAAATGGAAATAAAAGATGAACAAGTGTTGAAAACTTGTTAATTTCTTTAGATTTATGTTTTCAGACTTGGTTTAATTATGTGATGTAATTAATTAATTTTCGGCATTTGATGAATGTTTTAAGGTTAGACAACCTGGGATTTATCAGATTTAATTATGTAACCCTTTAATGGGAAGTTTTATTGCTTAAATTTTATTAAATTTAGGTAGTTAGAAATGAATGTTTGAACAGTGTACACCAAATCTTGTGGAATGAAGTACCTAGATTTAGGGGTGTCACAGTTACTTAACATTTTGCTAAGTGTTCAAAGCTTTTAATTTCACCTTATGAAGTATATAATATTCATTAGTATGAATTATAATCAATTTCTTTTAGGCATACTTGCAACCTTTCTTCATTGGGCGAAATCAAGGACTGGAGCTGCGGCGCCAGATTTGTTCTTACAACTGGCGCTGCGACACTGTAGTCAAACTTCAGTTGACCTGGTTCTCGGCACCTGAAATAACCTATGGCTCGGCACTGCGGTGCCCCTTAGCAGAACAAGAGTCTGCAGTTCGAAATCAGAACAGTACAAAACCAAAACATCCAATTTCTTCACTCAAACTCTAATTTATCCTAACCCAAAAATTATAAACTTCCTAAACTCAGAACCAAGCATATATAACATGCTTCTAATGACATAAACAACTTTTACAACCAATTTTAAGGACTTAATTTCAAAGTTCATGCTAGTTTTTTTTCCATATTTATCATATTTAGTGAAATCAACTCTCACGAATTCGTTTCTCAACCAAATTAATTGATTCATCTTGCATTATTTTCGTATTTCAATGTATCAACAACTTCAATCATCAATTTCAAATTCTATACATGAAATCCTAGCCAATTTTAGTCTCAAAATTGACCAAAATGCTTATATTAAGCCAAAAACCAAATTCTTTATCTTAAATATGTGTTTCATAATTTTGATTACCCTAAAACCATATACAAATGATATAAACAAATTATACCAACCCAATAACATGTATAACCAATTCTTTAACAAATCATTCATCCAAAAATCCATTTTTAATGAAGAACTCAAGAAAGTATATAAACTAGAGTTTATAGTTTAGATTATCACCTTTTTAATTTCTCCTTAAACTTAATTAGATGATGAACCAAGTTTGATTCTCCTTGTTTTCCAGAATTCTCTTTTTCAATCTCTCATAAAACCTTTATTCTCTCTTAACTCTCTGTCTTCCAAGCTCTGTGTTCTTAGAATATAGAAACCCAAGTGTAAATGTAACGGGACGAATTAAGTGAATCGTGATTCTGGGGACAAAATCCTTTTAAGGGAGAAAGATATGACGAACGAGACTTTTATAATTAATTTTTAAATATATATTGTATTAAATAAATATTGTATTAATTTATTTATTGAGTTAAACAAATATTTTGATGGAATTATGGTAGATTAATTTAATTAAATATGTTACATTGATCAAATTAATGTGGAATAATTTTATAGTTCAAAGTGTGAATTTAATTGAGATAATTAAATTAAATAAGTTATTAAATAATTTTAATGTTGTTCTAATTAATTAGAGAATTATTAATTTGTTATAAATAATAAATGAGAATATAAATTATGTGTTATATTTAATAAATGAGAATTTTTATTATGCGATGATGTGATTTAATGGGTAATATTGGCTTTAATTTATTTGAATTTAAATATTAAAAAATTGATTAATTAGAGTGCAACAAATAAACTATATAATAAACAAGTTAATTAAAATAATGGGAAAATAAGTTAATTTGGAACAAACCAAACATGGCCTTCAGGACATGGGAGCAGTTAAGGCCATACTGCACTTAACTGCTACCCATGTACGCACCAGTTAAAATATACGTCAGTTCATTTGGTTAAATCTGAGAATACGATGCCGAGGGAAAAGAAAGAATTTTGAAAGAAATTGAGATTGAGGAAGGAGAATTGGGCAATCAGGAGGAGCATTCTACCATCTTTGTGTAATCCAAACAAGAAAGCAAGGGTAAACACTTGAATTCAAGCTTTAATTTACATTCTTAAAGTTCTTCATGAAAATTAGCTTTTAACTCTCTGTAAGTGAATTTTATGGATGATTGTTGAATATATGATGTTGTATATGTTTATAACATGTTTTATATGACTTGTATGTGATTTAGAATATTCAAATCCATGAAATCATGTTTAAAATTGGAGTTTTGAGTTTACAGTAAAAATACTATTTTTAGTTCTTTGTAATTGAGTTTTTATGATCAAATGGTTGAGAAGTTCTTTGTAATGGTTAATATGCATGTATAATTTAATATATAATGTTTATAAACAGTTTTAGAGTAATTAATCCATGAAATTATGTTTAAATTGGACTTTTGAAGTTTACAGATAGATAATATTTGAATATGGCCTATAAGTACAAAAATTGGTGCCTTAATTGTATGATAAACAATAAATTGATGGGTGATTATGTTTATACATGTAAAAACGAAAAGAACAAAACTTTTATGGACTGATTTGGTTGAAAAACGAGTTCGTAGTAGTTGATTTTGTTAAAAATATCAAAAATGGAGTTTTTCACAAAAACATTGAAATTATAGCTTTAAATTCTGTTGTTTATGTGACTTAAGTTGTTAAAAGCATGTTAAGAATGTTATAAAATGTTTCTATGGGCACGAATTTACAATTCAGTTCTACATATCATCCTCAGACGGATGGGCAGTCGGAGAGGACTATTCAAACTCTTGAAGATCTATTAAGACTCTGTGTCGTAGACTTCAAAGGAAGTTGGGATAAGATCTTGCCATTAGTGAAATTTTCCTACAACAACAGTTATCAAGCTAGTATAGGCATGGCTCCATTCGAGGCGTTGTATGGACGAAAGTGTCATTCTCTAGTATGTTGGGATGAGGTAGGTGAAGTAACGTTTTTGGGACCAAAATTGGTATGTATGACAATGGAAAAGATTTAAATGATCTAGCAACGTATACAAACCTCACAAGATCGACAAAATAGTTATGCTGATCTTCATTGAAGAGATGTGGAATTTAATTTTGGAGATCATGTATTATTACGTGTTACTCCATGGAAAGGAGTTACGAGATTTGGAAAGAGAGGAAAGCCCAACCCTTAATTCATTGGTACATTTGAAATCCTCGACTGAGTAGGAACTCTGGCCTATAGACTCGCCTTACCGCCAAGTATGTCACGTGTTCATAACGTTTTTCACATATCTATGTTACATAAATATGTGGAAAACCCGAACCACATTATTGAATTAGAACTAGATGAGATAGCAAAAGATTTAAGGTATGAAGAGGTACCTGTTAAAATCTTGGATAAGAAGGAACATTATCGACGTCAGGATTTTTATTTGTCCCTTTCTATTCTTATCTTTTGGTGTTCTCATGTTAGGTGAGATTTGTTTGAAAAAACAAGTTTGAAAAGGTCCGACATGCATATGTCGACGATTTGACTGTAAGAGTCGCCTGTTGGCATTTTTAAATGGTTGCACCAATTCAACCGAGAAAAAGTTTGCACATAGACCTAGTGATGTGACAATATTAAACTGGTCTGCAAAACCAAAATCTGTTAGGGTTCGGGGGCTTGATTAAGCGGAGGGAAGGTGTTAGGCACCCCCCGACTTCCGTGACAACACGGTTACCGCCACTTTTCAATTTAAACTTTTATCTGAATGTGTGTGTGTATGTCTATGTGAAGTTGTCTGGAAGTAGTGCTATGTCTCGTTTGCACCTATATACAAAGGGTATGACTTTTGTATAAAAAGTTCAATTTTAACGAGATAAGGTAGTGATGTTTTGTAAAATAGGTTTTTCAAACCCTTGTGCTCAATAGTAATTGAGACATTTGATACTTCCATTTTATTATGTGTTCGACTAGATTGCTTTTATTATTTTCGAGATGCGAAGCATCTTCGAGAAAATAAGATACATAGTAGCGCCGAACTCCTTGTGGGCATGAGAGACATCTAAGAAAATTCAGACACCGTAAATAATTTACATGCTGGTGGCAGCTGGAAATGTCCATCACGGGAACCGAATCTAGATTCAGAAACAGAATCTCAATTCAGAAACCGAATCTAGATTCAAAAACCGAATCTAGATTCAGAAACTGAATCTAGATTTAAAAACTGAATCTTTGATCACATGATTCCTAGGCTCACATGATAAAGCAATATGTATAAAAGCTAAAACAAGAACAAGATTTGAATAAATCTAAACTATTTCAGTTTCATTGGTTCCAATTTAGTCACCATAAACTGGCTAAAGTGAGAAATAGCTAGATTGAGACAAATCTAGTCCGTAGCAAAAGCTAGAAAATAAATTAGATTTGAGTAAATCTAAGCATTCCAGTTTCAACGATTCTAGTTTAGTCACCATGAACCGGTCAAAGTGAGAAATAACCAAATTTAGCCAAATCTAACCCGTATGTCGATAAATAGTTATATATATATATATATATATATATATATATATATATATATATATATATAAGCAGTAAACGCTCTGAATATTATATTCGAGCTCAATCGAAGCATAGTTCGATAATAATATATATAAGTATTTATATATATAAAAACAATAAAAATCACGGATCGACGATCTGGGCATATCCACACGACGCGACTCTCAATGTGAGTAGATATGTATGTATAGAAGTGAGAAAAAGCTTAAAAATCTAAAATTTCCACAGGTTAAATTTTAGTATGTTGTAAAACACGAGCTCACAAGTGTTTAGAAAAAAGAAGCACTCAATTTGGAGCACTATAGAAGTGTGTACAGAGTGAAATGGACAGGGTTTCCTCGCTCTTTTTTCTTCTTAAAATGGCCAGCCCAAAGCCACTATTTATATACCAACTAGCCGCGGGTCTACCTGCGGCTGCCCGTGTTGCCCCGGGCCATGTGTGTCTCACCGTCTCGAAGAACGTGTACTCGTGTAAAGGGATGTACGCTCGAACCTTCATAACTTTCAATACGGGCATCCAATTGAGGTGTCCTATACCTTTTCAGAATGCTGTTGTCGAGAGCTACATAATGACATGGGATAAGAGGTTGTATGAAGCCGGGAAAATGGGTCCATGACCAGATCTTCAAATCTTCAAGTCTTCAAATTCTATCCGCTGTGCTATCTTGTGTAGTAGTCACTCGAGATTTTGAGCTATGGTTTTTGTGGGACACTTCTGTATGGAATGTGGGTTGAAATAATTTTGAGATGGCGTGAATGTAGTATAGAGGTGGCAAAATGATGATTTTGCCCCTCACCGGGGTTATCTCTGGCTCTGGGCTGATGTAGCCATCATTGCTCAGGGTTATCTCTAAGATTGGGCTAATGTACACGCTGCATGTCCTTAGGGTTGTCTCTGATGTAACAACCCGATATATTCTACATAAATAAAAAAGAAATTTTGCGTATACATTTTTTTTATTATTATTTTATTTTATTTTTTTATATTAAGGATGAGGATTTGTACAAGATAATGAGTATATGTATTTATGTGGTAAATAAAAATATATTTATTGCATAAATGTTTACAAGTAAATTTATTTTAGAATTATTGATTATTAAAAAGTATATTCTTATAATAATTAAATTATGGTAGAAATGTTTTATTAATTATTTTCCATAAAAAATATAATCATATATTATTTAAATAATATATGAAGTGATTTTTAGAATAATTATAATAATTATTTTATTATATGAATTTTAGTACAGGCTACTAAGTTAATTATTTTACCTTAATTATTAAAGTTAAATATAATGAATAAATCAGATATGGAATCCAAATCCTAATTTTGGATTATTGTCAGGGTATGAAAATAATAATATAATATTAATTATATTTTGATTTTTCAGTGCTATAAATATGTACTGTATGTACGTATTGATGACGATTGGTCAATTATGGTGTTTAATTTCAAAACCCTAATATTAATTGGTTAAACCCTAATTTTACTGGGAAAACCCTAATTTGAAAATCAACTGTGAGTTTAAGACTGTTATAACGGTGTTATATGTTTTATGATGTGTATTATATAATAATTTGATTAATTAGGTAAACCCTGATTATAATCTAGAAACCCTAAATAATTTTTGAAAATGAGGAACCCTAATTTGAAATTTAAATTAGAGTTCGAGATTGGTTGTAATTGTGTTAATGTGATTAATTAGCAAGTTTTATAATTTCAATTGCTAATTTTGGAAATCCTAAAATTTTAAACCCTAATTTGATAATTAGAAAAACCTAATTATTATCGATAATCCTAATTATCAAAATCTTAAATCCTAATTGTTATTTTATTAAGGTTAATGATAATTATATGATCTAAACCCTAATGTTACTGTATAAGGTAATTAGATAATTAATCATAATTAGAAAACCCTAATTTCAAAATTTTAGAAATTAAAATTATTTAATTTTTATTTAATTTTTGGAGTAAACCCTAAATTGGAATTCCTAGACTTTTGCTAAAATGGCTCAAACCCTAACCCAAACCCTAAACCCTAAGGGTTTGGCAAATTACTTGGTTGCCATTAAAATGATTTACAATTTGACCATTTTGCCCCTAGTGCATTATTTTTGACTAACAAATAGGTTTTGACATTTAGGTGAGTGGGTGAACCACCCCATGTGCTAAAAACTCTAGCAACAAGCAATATACATCAACCAATACATGCATCTAGCTTGCTTATATATAGAGTGGAGAGAGAAATAATTCATTTGTTACTTACATTTTGCCCAACTCTCAAACTAAGCTCTCTCTCTCTCTCTAATCTCCGAAATATACAAGTATATCAGTCCTAAATCAAAGCCCCACGATCAACCATAACATAGCATAAGCACATAATCATCAATTGATCAAAGGAGGTATAAAACCCTAGCATAATTTTTGTCCATAGATTCTGTGTTAGATGTTAGTTTTTATTGTTAAAATATGTTGGTTGTAGTCCATTTTGACGATCTGGTTTGCTAAATGTTGGATCCATAACATTTAGAAGCTCGAATTTGTGTTTTTCAAAAATCTGAAAAATTTGTTCTTGGTGGTCTGATAACGAATGTCAGACCTTATATCTCTGTGATCTGTTACGAATTTTGTGATTTGAAACTTTGTAGTTGTAGTCTGATATGTTCTCTTGGATCTGGGCTTGGAATCAGGCTTAGATCGTATGTATATTGCAAGTTATGGAAGGTCAAACTGCGTTGACCGACCATGACTTGCAAGGTTTCTGGGTAACCCAGAAATGGGTTTTCAGTGCCTGACAGCATGTTTGAAGGCAATGATATGTCAGATTATTGAAGCTTTGATGATGTTTTTATAACTGGATTTTAGACTATAATCTGGACTTTGAATCCTGACCTTTAGATCCCTTAAATACCCAACTGATAGAATGTAGTGAGTGGTCAAATCAGGCCACTCGGTCACAATTTCATTTTCTGGAATTTCCAGAATAGTGAAGAACACAAATTCTGACAGCCTTTGATCGGCTTGTATCTGCTTAATATGTTGTTGTTATTGTTATTTTTTGTGATAGATCTACTCTTTGACATGTTGGCTAGATACTGCAGCTTATAGATTACAAAAACAACACTTAGATCACAAGTTGTGAAGGCCCAGATATGAACAGTCGTACTGTTCTTCATTTCTGGGTAACCCAGAAATGAAGAACAGCCTCTGACAGCTACTTCGGGGCTCCAGCTCTTGTGGGTTATGTAATGTTTGGTTATGTTTGTTGTTGGATCTTGTAGTCCTACACTAGCACTACAAGCTCTGACTAACATAATGCTCAGAAACACAACACACACTAAGTTATAATTGGTCAAACTTGCCTACTCGGTCACTGCCATGCATTTTCTGGGTTTGGCCAAGAACATGAAGAACACCTATAGCGACAGATATTATTTATTTTTTCGAAAATAAAAAAAATAGAAAAAAATAGTTTTTAATTATTAAAAATACAAAATAAATTATTAAAAATTATTTAAAATTCTGAAAATTAGTTTTTAATTATTTTTAATATATTTCATAAATATTTAATATTTTTGGAATATGAAAAGTATTTAATTTATTTAATTATAATATTAAATAAATTATTTAAAAATATTATTAATACTTGAAAAATCATTTAAAATTATAATATCATATAAGGAAATATTTTAAGTTATTTTTAATGACTTTTAATATTTTGTAATAAATTTCATTAATAAATTAATACTAATGATAATTAAGTTATTTACTAAATGAATTAAATAAATTAATTAAAAATGATTTTATTATATTAAAAATCATTTTAAATAATAATAAGGTATTTAAAAATATTTTAAGTTATAAAATATAACTTTTAATATTTAAAGATGAATTTCATTAATTAATTATTATTAATGATATTAAAGTTATTTAATAATTTAGTTTAAAAATGATTTTAATATTATAAAAATCATTTTAAATGAAAATAAAGTGTTTAAAAATATTTTAAGTTATAAAATATAACTTTTAATATTAAAAGGACAATTTCATTAATAAATTAATATTAATGATTATTAACTAATTATTGAAAATAGTAAATTTATTTAATAATTATATTAAATAAATAGTTTAAAAATGATTTTATTAATTTAAAAATCATTTAAAAGGATATAAATGAATTAAAAATATTTTAAGTTATGAATAATGACTTTTAATATTTTGATAAATAGAACATTAATACCTTAATATTAATGGTAATTATTTAGAAATGATTTTAAATGTTTTAAAAATCATTTAAGGATAATATTAATACTTTAAAAATATTTTGAGTTATTATAAATAACTTTAATATTTTGAAAATAATTTCATTAATAGTTTAATATTAATTAGATATTAATGATAATATAATTATTTAGTATTTAAATCATTTAATAATGATTCCGAGGTTTGAAAATTCATGATAAATAATATTAAATGTTTAAAAACTATTATAAGTCATTTAAAAATAATATGACTGATATTAAGTTACAGTACAGAGTCTTAGACTCGATAATTACCCGATAAAGTTATCGGTACACCGACATGTTTTAGAAATTGATCTGGACTTAGATAATGTGATTAGATAAGTGATCATTTGTGATTCAATGGTTGTTAAACCTATGTGCCAATGTGATTAGGGAATGCGCTGACTGCAATAAGCAGTATTATATGATATGATATGTTATTCTAATTAGAAAAATGATCTATTTAATGATAGGGCTTGATAGAAAAGATAAATCTAAGTTGTGTAAGCAGCAGACAAGGCAAGTATCTAACTTTTTGTATTTACTTTATGCAACGGACATGTGTAAGATAATATCTGAATTGTTCATTTCAATTGTTTAAATATTTCAACCTTTGTATATACTTATGCAATGATTCTGTATAAGTAAGTTATTAAACTATAATTGTTGTACAAGTTCCTTTATTCTGTTATTATTGATCAAATTATATATTCTGATCGTTAATTTCTAAAACATAGTTATACAAGTGTCCCCACTTGGATAATCATTATATTTTATCACATGTTGATACATACTTATCGGTGTTCAGTATGTATAAGTTGAATTAAAAGTCGTCTAAGCTATTTGATCCAGCTAGACATATATTTAAAGTTGTTGTTGAACAAGATAAATGTGACGCCCCCAAAATAGGTATACAACACCCATTCTGAGTCGCCAAAATACATGGTACAGAAACAACTACATCTTTATTATTACAACACAAGAACTGTGAGTTTAAATACAAATATTGTCATTTAGACAATATCCACACTCAAATAAGCCCTCATTACAATTATTGATACATTATTTCACAAAAATAGTGAGGACTACTAAAGTAACTTCTAGAACCATCATTCCATACCCCGACTAGTACTCGCTACATTCTCGCCTCCTGAGAAAAATGGAATAAAAAGGAAAAGGGTGAGCTCAACTAGCCCAGTAAAGAACATTATGACTAAGATAATACAGAACAAATTATCGTTAGTCTTCAACAGGGAAAAATCTAATAGAATACAATAGACAACAAGTTTTAAATCAATAACTGCAGCGGAAACAGCAAACCATTAGAAGAGTCAAGTAGAGAATGAGTTCTACTATCTTCTAAGATTTAAAAGTCCATCATCAATATTTTATCCCTGTAACAACAATCAATAACCATCTTTAATCAAATATTCATCTTTGCACTACAGGCCAAAGATATTCATTTGTATCACCAGTCGGTCATGTTCATCTCAACACCTGTTCATCTTTGCACTACGGGCCAAAGATATTCATCAGTTAATCATTCATCTTTGCACTACGGCCAAAGATATTCAGTAATATCATCATTTAGGACTGAGGATGATGAAAAATATATTAAAGAAAACGAATCCAGTGAAACAAAATAACAAATATTAAGGATTCGTATTTCGATTTATTCATGTCCAAAAAAAATACCTTATAATTATTCATAGTGAAGTAGAATTCAAGAATGATCAAAACATGGATACAATCAAAGCTAGTACCCAGAATAGATATTTTGGACGAAAAGAAGAAAATTTTATTTTTCGGTGAATAGTAACTCGTGAATAGTAACTCGTGAATAGTAACTCATGAATAGTAACCCCGACGTGAAAAGTTCCAAATTTGATAAAATTTCCAACCAATATTTCGGCATAATGATATTGAAGAAATAATATCATTTTTGAATAAAATAACATCCCTTACCTCGTACAGACAGTACTTCTGGTCGGAATACCGGTATAAGGCTGAAAGACACTTGCTCTGATGAATAGAAACTCTCAAAGTATCTAAATACTCACAAAATACACTCAATAATCTGGAGAGAGAAAGAGAGAAAACTTGTTTCTGGTGTGATTTTCAATTCTAACTTAGCCCTCTATTTATAGGAAAATGTTAGCACGCCGAAGCAGACTTAACCTGCAACCTGATGGCTTTACCTGCTACTATTCCCACCCACCACATTTGAATAAAAATCTCAGCACATTTTTTCACCAACCAAGAGTGGGGCCCACCAATTCTAGAATTTTCTACCAAAATGATTAACTCCGAAAATTCAACAATTTCTGAACCAGTCATCTCGTAAAATTCATAATAAATCATACGTTCATTTTTAACGGTTCAAAATTTGTGGACATATACTCAACTTATATATGTATAACATATCCAAAAATTACCACGATCCAACGGTCGGATTAAAAATTATAACTCCCGCAAAATATCTCAAAAACCCTGATTTTTAATACCTCCATTCCGACAAAAATACTGATAAAAACCTCAACATTAACTCCTTTATTTTTAACCACAAAAATATATCCCTCATTTATATCCACAAAAATAAATATTTCCTTATCATATGAATCAATAATTAATTATTTACAAATAATATTACAGAATCACATTTATGACAACCAGGCCGTTCCCAGGAAATAGGGGGCTTTCCAATAAGGATTTTTCCTTACTGGCGCGCAATTAGATGACCAAACCTCTCCTTAGACAGAACTTTCTAGACATTGCCAATAATGTTATCTAATAATATTATTCAATAATATGAATTATTGATCTGATAATGGGAAATACTGTGTAGTGACAATTATTGAAACAATAAAATAAAATACTGAACAGTAATTACTGTAACCATTATTGAGTAGTGCCTTCTTACGTAAGAATCAATAATTGGTTTAATACAGTGTGCTACTGTGTAACAACGCGTATTACTGTGTTTTAACCACCGGGTATTCCAACAGTATTAACGGTAACAACTACGCCGTTATTAATAAAAAACATATACTTGTCGTTTTCTTCATCCAATCGCTTTCCGTTATGGGGCCCACAAAAGACTGCGCCGTCGTACGAATATTCCCCGACAGGAAGAATATTCCACGACCAAACGAATATTCCCCGACAACAATGAATATTTTATAACCACTTGCTTATTTAAAATATTTACGCATTTTACCCATAACTAACCTCATTAATCAATTTAACACTTACTATTTCAAAATAATAAATAGAGGGAATTTAAATTTCATTTATTAATAATTTGGGGTCTTACAACCTCCACTCCTTATGAAATTTCGTCCTCGAAATTGACGTACGTACCTGGTGTTTCGAAAAGATGAGGATACCTCGCTTTCATTTCCGTTTCCAACTCCCAGGTCATTTCCTCAATAGCATGGTTTCTCCACAAAACTTTAACTTGTGGTATGACCTTCGTGCGTAGGACATGCTCCTTTCTATCCAAGATCTTGACAGGTACCTCTTCGTACGTTAAGTCTTCAGCTATCTCGTCCGGTTCTAACTCAATAACGTGGTCTGGGTCTTTTACATATTTACGTAACACAGATATATGAAAAACATTATGAACACGAGACATACTTGGAGGTGACGCAAGTCTATAGGCCACATTTAGTACTCGGTCAAGAATCTGAAATGGACCAATAAATCGTGGATTGAGCTTTCCTCTCTTCCCAAATCTTGTAACTCCTTTCCATGGAGCCACACGCAACAATACATGATCCCCAATGTCAAATTCCACGTCCTTCCGATGAAGATCCGCATAACTCTTTTGTCGATCCTGTGCCGTTTGTATACGTTGTCGAATCGTTTGGATCTTCTCTGTAGTCATGCGTACCAACTCTGGTCCCAACAATGTTGCTTCACCCACCTCGTCCCAGCATACTGGAGAGCGACACTTTCGTCTATATAATGCTTCAAATGGGGCCACACCTATACTTGCCTGATAACTGTTATTGTAAGAGAATTCCACCAATGGTAGGTACTTATCCCAACTCCCTTTGAAATCTAGTACACAAAGTCTTAATAGATCTTCAAGAGTTTGAATAGTCCTCTCTGATTGTCCGTCCGTTTGAGGATGGTATGCCGAACTAAATCGTAAATCTGTGCCCATAGCTTTTTGCAAGCTAACCCAAAATCTTGAAGTGAATCTTGGGTCACGATCCGAAACTATGGATACTGGCATGCCATGCAGTCTCACAATCTCATCTACGTATATACGAGCAAGACGTTCAAGGGAATAAGTCTCCCGTATCGGCAAGAAATGAGCAGACTTGGTTAATCTATCAACAATAACCCAAATAGCATTTATGCCTTGAGAAACCGTGGGAAGACCCGTAACGAAATCCATGGTAATGTGTTCCCACTTCCATTTCGGAATCTCAAGTGGTTGCAATGGACCCTTTGGTACTTGATGTTCCGCCTTTACACGTTGACAAGTTAAACACCTCGAGATAAACTTTGCAATCTCTCTCTTCATATTATTCCACCAAAATGTATGTCGTAGATCACGATACATTTTGGTACTTCCAGGATGGATTGCAAATGGTGTATTGTGTGCTTCCATCATGATCTTGTACTTCAAATCAGAATTGTTAGGAACACAGAGTCTAGAGTGAACTCGAAGTATTCCTTCTTCATCGATTCTTGCTTCTGGAATAGAACCTTCTTGCACTTTCTTCTTCATACGCATCAGCTCTATGTCCGTAGCTTGAGCAGCTTTAACTTTATCGATTAAAGTCGGTTCTACTCGTATATTTGATATCATCATGTGGGTACTTGGAGCCTTCATCTCTATCTCCATCCTTTGCAAGTCATACAAAATGGGCCTTTGTGTTAACAACATTGCACTCGTACCCGCATATGATCTTCTACTCAATGCGTCAGCTACTACGTTTGCTTTTCCAGGATGATATTGGATGGTATGATCGTAATCTTTTAACAGCTCGAGCCAACGTCGCTGCCGCATGTTGAGTTCCTTTTGGGTGAAGAAATATTTAAGGCTTTTATGATCTGTATAGATCTCCACTTTCTCCCCATACAGGTAGTGTCTCCAGATCTTCAACGCGAAAACTACTGCTGCCAACTCCAAATCATGAGTAGGATAATTCCTCTCATATTCTTTGAGTTGTCGCGAGGCATAGGCTATGACTTTCCCATGTTGCATGAGAACACATCCTAACCCTTTGCCTGAAGCATCACTGTAGATAACAAATCCATCCGAACCAGATGGTATTGTCAGAACAGGTGCCGAAATGAGTCTCCTCTTAAGCTCTTGAAAACTCTTCTCACATTCCTCGCTCCATACGAATTTGATATCTTTCCGAGTCAGCTGAGTTAACGGGGTAGCGATTCGAGAAAACCCTTCCACGAATCTTCGATAATAACCAGCTAAGCCTAGAAAGCTACGTACTTCGGTCACCGTCTTTGGTTGCTCCCAACTTTGTATTGCTTCAATCTTCGCCGGGTCAACAGATACTCCATGTTTTGACACCACGTGCCCTAGGAAAGCTACTTCCTCAAGCCAGAACTCGCATTTCTTCAACTTGGCATATAACTTATTTTCACGCAGCCTTTGGAGTACCAGCTTCAAATGATGCTCATGATCTTCACGGCTTTTGGAATATATGAGGATGTCATCAATAAAGACAACAACGAACTGATCCAAATAATCCTTAAATACTCGGTTCATCATATCCATGAAAGCCGCAGGAGCATTAGTCAATCCAAAAGACATAACTAGGAACTCATAATGCCCGTACCGAGTTCTGAAGGCAGTCTTTGGAATATCCTCAGTTTTAACCTTCAGCTGATGATATCCAGAACGAAGATCGATCTTTGAAAAGAACTGTGCTCCTTGTAACTGGTCAAACAGGTCATCAATACGAGGTAGCGGATACCTATTTTTAATAGTGACATGGTTTAATTCCCGGTAATCAATACAAAGTCGCATACTCCCGTCTTTTTTCTTTACAAATAAAACAGGAGCACCCCAAGGAGATGTACTAGGACGAATGAAACCGATGTCCAACAACTCTTGTAGTTGGACCTTTAACTCCTGAAGTTCAATAGGAGCCATTCGATATGGGGTTTTAGAAATGGGCTTTGTACCAGGTTCAAGATCAATAAAGAATTCAATTTCTCGTTCCGGGGGTAGACCGGGAAGTTCTTCAGGAAATACGTCAGGAAAGTCAATAACAACAGGAATATTATTCAAATTTGACGTGTCTTTATTCAAATCCATAACATGGGCTAAGAAAGCTTGACATCCGTTTTTTAATAAACGAATGGCTTTATGGCTTGATATAACAGTGATTGATTTTAATGGCTTAGTTATTTGAATTCGTACAACAGGTTGGTTAGGAATATGAAAACTAACAACCTTACGAAAACAATCAATTTTGGCATGATGAGTAGTTAGCCAATCAATCCCTAAAATCACATCAAAAGCAAGTATCTTTAAAGAGATAAGGTCAACAGGTAAGGTGATGGTACCAACTTGGATCACACAAGATTTATAAACAGTGGATGTGATGAAAGTTTCTCCTAACGGAGTCTCCACAGATAAATCAAAGTCTAACTTCTCCGGAGTCAAGTTTAAACGTTGAGCACAAGCAGGAGAGATAAAAGAATGGGTAGAACCGGTATCTAATAAGGTATAAACTTCGCATGAATTTATGATTAGCTTACCCGTGATCACCTCGTTTGGGTTCCTCGCATGTTGACCGGTCACGACAAACGCTCTTCCAGGAACCGTTGACTTTATCTTTTCTGGGACAGCTTTTTGAGTCACCATCCCCGCTGGACTTGGTTTTGCTACAGTGCAATCTCGAGCGATATGTCCTTCCTTTCCACAATTATAACATACCTTAAACTGTTGTGGGCAGTTTGGGCTGATATGTCCTTCTTTTCCGCACTTATAGCATATAACCGGTGGTCGTTCTCCTCCCTTGGAACCAATTGCTGTTGGTGCTGACGTCTTCGTATTGTCATTGTTGAATCTCCTCTTTTTAAAATCTCCTCCCGACTCGCTTCTTCTATTTTCATAGCCACGATTACCACCAGAGTGGTTGCCGTTCTTGTCTGTATTTTTCTTTCTCCGCTGGTTATCATTGTTCTGATGACTGTTGTCACCGATATGATCCTGGTTGTGATCCCTCAGTTGACCGTACTCGTTATCTCGCTCTAATAATTGAGCCCTGTTGACAACATCTGAATAGAGAGAAAATTTATGAGAAATGAGATATTGACGTATGCCGGGTTTCAAACCTCTCAGAAACATCCTTGTCATACGTTCCTCATTCTCCACCAAATGAGGTGCAAACCTGGACAACTCTGCAAACTTTGCCTCGTACTGAGATACCGTCATATTATTCTGCTCTAGTCTAATAAACTCTGCCTCCTTCATATGACGAATACTTTCAGGAAAGTACTTGTCATTGAACAGTTTTTGAAATGTCTCCCAAGACATGCTGAGTGCGGTTGGATGGGTACGCTTCACAGACTCCCACCAGTAATCTGCCTCGCCACGGAACATAAAGGTGGCGAATGGAACCTTCTGTTCCTCCGTGCATCCCAAGACATCGAATATCTTGGTAATTTGCTTGACCCACGTTTCCGCCATGATCGGATCCGGCTTTCCCTTAAATTCTGGTGGTCCCAATTCTTTGAACTGTTTGGCTGTGACAAACCATGAATTGCTATCATTTCCTCCTGTATTTTGAACACGAGTCTCCCTTGTCTGGTTTTGCATGAATTGCAAAAAACTTCTAAACATTCCATCGTTCATCATCTGCTCATTGGTGTTGTTCACAGGAGGAACATTGCCAGCCTGTTGCACGTTCTCCTCGTTGGTAAGCACCGGTGTCTCCACGGTCTCATTTACTCCACTATTAACATTCTCAGTCGACATTCTCAAATACTGCCATAAAACAAGGGTTAATTAAATAAATTAACAAATCACATAATACCCCTATATTATGACTGACCAATAAATAAGCTTAGGTAGGACACACTAGCGAAGGATTCGTCTCTCCCCTCCTAGTTCTATTTCCCGATCTCCGCCAGAGATCATATCCCTAAGCTCTGATACCAACTGTGACGCCCCCAAAATAGGTATACAACACCCATTCTGAGTCGCCAAAATACATGGTACAGAAACAACTACATCTTTATTATTACAACACAAGAACTGTGAGTTTAAATACAAATATTGTCATTTAGACAATATCCACACTCAAATAAGCCCTCATTACAATTATTGATACATTATTTCACAAAAATAGTGAGGACTACTAAAGTAACTTCTAGAACCATCATTCCATACCCCGACTAGTACTCGCTACATTCTCGCCTCCTGAGAAAAATGGAATAAAAAGGAAAAGGGTGAGCTCAACTAGCCCAGTAAAGAACATTATGACTAAGATAATACAGAACAAATTATCGTTAGTCTTCAACAGGGAAAAATCTAATAGAATACAATAGACAACAAGTTTTAAATCAATAACTGCAGCGGAAACAGCAAACCATTAGAAGAGTCAAGTAGAGAATGAGTTCTACTATCTTCTAAGATTTAAAAGTCCATCATCAATATTTTATCCCTGTAACAACAATCAATAACCATCTTTAATCAAATATTCATCTTTGCACTACAGGCCAAAGATATTCATTTGTATCACCAGTTGGTCATGTTCATCTCAACACCTGTTCATCTTTGCACTACGGGCCAAAGATATTCATCAGTTAATCATTCATCTTTGCACTACGGCCAAAGATATTCAGTAATATCATCATTTAGGACTGAGGATGATGAAAAATATATTAAAGAAAACGAATCCAGTGAAACAAAATAACAAATATTAAGGATTCGTATTTCGATTTATTCATGTCCAAAAAAAATACCTTATAATTATTCATAGTGAAGTAGAATTCAAGAATGATCAAAACATGGATACAATCAAAGCTAGTACCCAGAATAGATATTTTGGACGAAAAGAAGAAAATTTTATTTTTCGGTGAATAGTAACTCGTGAATAGTAACTCGTGAATAGTAACTCATGAATAGTAACCCCGACGTGAAAAGTTCTAAATTTGATAAAATTTCCAACCAATATTTCGGCATAATGATATTGAAGAAATAATATCATTTTTGAATAAAATAACATCCCTTACCTCGTACAGACAGTACTTCTGGTCGGAATACCAGTATAAGGCTGAAAGACACTTGCTCTGATGAATAGAAACTCTCAAAGTATCTAAATACTCACAAAATACACTCAATAATCTAGAGAGAGAAAGAGAGAAAACTTGTTTCTGGTGTGATTTTCAATTCTAACTTAGCCCTCTATTTATAGGAAAATGTTAGCACGCCGAAGCAGACTTAACCTGCAACCTGATGGCTTTACCTGCTACTATTCCCACCCACCACATTTGAATAAAAATCTCAGCACATTTCTTCACCAACCAAGAGTGGGGCCCACCAATTCTAGAATTTTCTACCAAAATGATTAACTCCGAAAATTCAACAATTTCTGAACCAGTCATCTCGTAAAATTCATAATAAATCATACGTTCATTTTTAACGGTTCAAAATTTGTGGACATATACTCAACTTATATATGTATAACATATCCAAAAATTACCACGATCCAACGGTCAGATTAAAAATTATAACTCCCGCAAAATATCTCAAAAACCCTGATTTTTAATACCTCCATTCCGACAAAAATACTGATAAAAACCTCAACATTAACTCCTTTATTTTTAACCACAAAAATATATCCCTCATTTATATCCACAAAAATAAATATTTCCTTATCATATGAATCAATAATTAATTATTTACAAATAATATTACAGAATCACATTTATGACAACCAGGCCGTTCCCAGGAAAGAGGGGGCTTTCCAATAAGGATTTTTCCTTACTGGCGCGCAATTAGATGACCAAACCTCTCCTTAGACAGAACTTTCTAGACATTGCCAATAATGTTATCTAATAATATTATTCAATAATATGAATTATTGATCTGATAATGGGAAATACTGTGTAGTGACAATTATTGAAACAATAAAATAAAATACTGAACAGTAATTACTGTAACCATTATTGAGTAGTGCCTTCTTACGTAAGAATCAATAATTGGTTTAATACAGTGTGCTACTGTGTAACAACGCGTATTACTGTGTTTTAACCACCGGGTATTCCAACAGTATTAACGGTAACAACTACGCCGTTATTAATAAAAAACATATACTTGTCGTTTTCTTCATCCAATCGCTTTCCGTTATGGGGCCCACAAAAGACTGCGCCGTCGTACGAATATTCCCCGACAGGAAGAATATTCCACGACCAAACGAATATTCCCCGACAACAATGAATATTTTATAACCACTTGCTTATTTAAAATATTTACGCATTTTACCCATAACTAACCTCATTAATCAATTTAACACTTACTATTTCAAAATAATAAATAGAGGGAATTTAAATTTCATTTATTAATAATTTGGGGTCTTACAATAAAACTATATCCAACTAAATTGTTTTGGTTTGGATTCAAGACTGGTATGAACATCCCAAATATGGGAAACTTTTATGCGCCTAAGGCGGGAATGCTGGATGAAAATATCGTCTTTTAATGTAGTATTGATCAATACAGGGCATAACGGGCTGATCACCCCCTGTGCCCGTAAGTAATGACGGTTTACAGATGAAGTTCTGTTTAACCTTGTCAAAAATAGAAAATAATGTTCATAGTTTGTCAACTGATCCTCATTTATAGTCAGTACGTAGTTTCAAAAATTTGAAATCGAAATGATATGTTGTTTATTATCGGTTCAGTTTACTTTACAACTATTGATTCGTTGTAGAAGTATCGTTCAAAGAAAATATTTAATTCGTTCAGCTAACTGTTATTGTTGCTATTACTTGTTGGGCACTCAAATGCTCATCCTTGCTTAAATTTAAATGTTTTCAGCTAAAGGTGAACAACATGGAGGCTCTTCTAAGAACAAAGGGAAAGGGAAGGTCGCTGAATGAATGATAAGGCTATCTTTTGTAATAACTAGACTTTATTAGGGTAATGATGATATATATTAATTATCATGTTATGAAACGAATGTTTGAAGGTTTCGTACTTGGGATTGAAAACTCTGATAATATGTAAATTAAATTTGATAATCTATATTATTGTTATTATTATTAGTATTATTCTGCTCATAGAAATGGTATCGTGAAGCACTGAGTTCGGGTTTCAAGTACCTGAATTTGGGAGCGTCACATCATGGTATCAGGGCTTAGGGTTAAAAACTTTAGGTGGGTTAGACCTTATGCTATAACCTAAGAACAGAGGAAAACGTTGAAAATATAAATAACTCATATTGAGTTTAAAAAAAGATGAATTGAATAAATTCATCGTCAAACCAAATAAAAGATAACTTATATAAAACTCTTAATTGCTGTGTGTATATACTATATGCTAATCAGGATAATTTATGTGTGTAGATGCCAGGTGAAAAAGGATTAGGGTACCCTCGGATCGTAAAGAAGGAGCCGATATCAAAGCCAATAGCTGAAATAGAGGCTCAGAGTGAAAGCAACCTCGATGAGGTGGTTATTGTGGAAAATGTCGTACCAGATCCGAAAATGGTAGAACTAACCGATAGTGATTCAGACACTGAAGTTGGAGCTGATCAAGCATCAACCGAAGTGCAGAATCTGCGGGAACAAGGTTTCCTCTTTGGAACAGTTGTGAGAAATAGAAAAGCTACTAAATAGCCAACTGCGGAAAGCATTAATAGAAACAATGGAAGAACAAGATAAGCTTAAAATCCAAATTGACCAAATTGGAACTAAAAGCAACAAAGCATGCGCAGCTCCGAGTAAGAAGGGGAAAAGAAAGATGAAAGACCGTGATATAAGAAACCCTGATAACAACGAAGGAAAAATTAATCGAATAGAAAGGTGTGCAAAATTGTGACAAGAAACATGAAGGTGTATGCAGAAAAGGGGAATATGTTTGCTACAATTGCAGACAGAAGGGACATTTCTCTCCTCATTGTCCCAATCCAAGACAATGTGTCTGTTTTAATTACGGAATAGAAGGTCATCAGGCGAAAAGTTGTCCAAGGAAAAGGTGTAATAAATAGACAGTATAGGTTCTGTTGTGTAGGTGTGTTTAATGTAATATGTGCTTAGTATGTCTGTGTAAGGTTATGTTCTCAACTTTTGTAATGATCAAGTTTGTAAATCCCGACTTTTGTAGTCACAAAGGGATAGCAGTATGTGCTATGTTATGTAAATTACTACGACTTAATGAGAATGAATTTATGTTTGAGTGATGAAACAAGTTTAAAGTATTAAACTTATATGATAAGGTTTAGAATGTAAGTTAAATTTATGATTTTATTTAATTAGATAATTCCGCCAAGACGTCAAACTAGAAACCAAAGGGCAGAAGAATCTGTCAACAACGTCGAGGGACAACCACAACCAGATCCAATGCAGTAATTCGCAAACATGGTAGCTCAGGCCATGCAACAAGGAATGCCAGCCGCAGGGAACCAGCAGGACAATCGCTTGGCAAACTTTAAGGACTTCAAAGCTGTAGGACCACCTGAATTTAGAGGTACAACTGACCCTGTAGAAGCCCAAACTTGGGTAAAAGAAATTGAAAAGGCGTTTGTATTAGCTAGGGTAGTTGAGGGGCAAAAGACCGCTTTTGCCACCTACATGATGAAGGGTGAGGTAAATTTTTAGTGGGAAGCGAATCAGGCGAGGGCTGGAGCAGGTGTAGGTATAAATTTGTATGTTTTAAGTGTGGGCAGGAGGGCCATATCTCTCTCAACTGCCCCAATCCTAGAACTATTAATGGGTGTTTTCTGTACGGATCAAAGGAGCATAAGGTGAAGGACTGTCCGAAAAGCAGGACGGAGGCAGAAAGCGGGAACATGGGGAAAAGCGGCGGAACTTTGGCAATCACATGACCAACATCATCTAGCAAGCCGACAAAATCTACTGCAAGGGTCTTCAACATGACAGTCCAGGATAAGGTGGCAGCTGACAATGGAACTCCAGGTAATTATTCGTATAACTTTTATTTTATTATGCTTGATTTTCCAATATATAGTAAATTATTTTATAAAGAAAGTTTGAGGAGGAATTTGAGTTCTTTTAGAAACCCATTTTTCCGTTTAATCAGAAAGACAAGCTTTATGTGAATAGTTAAAGATCAGTTCGATCAAAGTTGATCGAGATCTACTTGCAATGATTATGTATGCTATGTGTCATGTATGTATAGGTTTTAAAACGGTGATTCCGGGAACGGAATCTTTATAAGGGAGGGTGAATGTAACAACCCGATATTTTCTACATAAATAAATAAGAAATTTTGCGTATAATTTATTATTATTATTATTATTTTTATATTAAGGATGAGGATTTGTACAAGATAATGAGTATATGTATTTATGTGGTAAATAAAAATATATTTATTGCATAAATGTTTACAAGTAAATTTATTTTAGAATTATTGATTATTAAAAAGTATATTCTTATAATAATTAAATTATGGTAGAAATATTTTATTAATTATTTTCCATAAAAAATATAATCATATATTATTTAAATAATATATGAAGTGATTTTTAGAATAATTATAATAATTATTTTAATATATGAATTTTAATACAGGCTATTAAGTTAATTATTTTACCTAAATTATTAAGGTTAAATATGAAGAATAAATCAGATATGGAATCCAAACCCTAATTTTGAATTATTGTCAGGGTATGAAAATAATAATATAATATTAATTATATTTTGATTTTTCAGTGCTATAAATATGTACTGTATGTACGTATTGATGACGATTGGTCAATTATGGTGTTTAATTTCAAAACCCTAATATTAATTGGTTAAACCCTAATTTTACAGGAGAAACCCTAATTTAAAAATCAACTGTGAGTTTAAGACTGTTATAACGGTGTTATATGTTTTATGATGTGTATTATATAATAATTTGATTAATTAGGTAAACCCTAATTATAATCTAGAAACCCTAAATAATTTTTGGAAACGAGGAACCCTAATTTGAAATTTAAATTAGAGTTCGAGATTAGTTGTAACTGTGTTAATGTTATTAATTAGCAAGTTTTATAATTTCAATTGCTAATTTTGGAAACCCTAAAATTTTAAACCCTAATTTGATAATTAGAAAAACCTAATTATTATCGGTAACCCTAATTATCAAAATCTTAAACCCTAATTGCTATTTTAGCAAGGTTAATGATAATTATATGATCTAAACCCTAATGTTACTGTATAAGTTAATTAGATAATTAATCTTAATTAGAAAACCCTAATTTCAAAAATTTAGAAATTAAAAATATTTAATTTTTATTTAATTTTTGGAGTAAACCCTAAATTGGAAATCCTAGACTTTTGCTAAAATGACTCAAACCCTAACCTAAACCCTAAAGTCTAAGGGTTTGGCAAATTACTTGGTTGCCATTAAAATAATTTACAATTTGACCATTTTGCCCCTAGTGCATTATTTTTGGCTAACAAATAGGTTTTGACATTTAGGTGAGTGGGTGAACCACCCCATGTGCTAAAAACTCCAGCAACAAGCAATATACATCAGCAATACATGCATCTAGCTTGCTTATATATAGATTGGAGAGAGAAATAATTTATTTGTTACTTACATTTTGCCCAACTCTCAAACTAAGCTCTCTCCCTCTCTCTAACCTCCGAAATATACAAGTATATCAGTCCTAAATCAAAGCCCCACGATCAACAATAACATAGCATAAGCACAGAATCATCAATTGATCAAAGGAGGTATAAAACCCTAGCATAATTTCTGTCCATAGATTTTGTGTTAGATGTTAGTTTTTATTATTAAAATATGTTGGTTGTAGTCCATTTTGACGATCTGGTTTGCTAAATGTTGGATCCATAACATTTAGAAGCTCGGATTTGTGTTTTTCAAAAATCTGAAAAATTTGTTCTTGGTGGTCTGACAATGAATGTCAGACCTTATATCTCGGTGATCTGTTACGAATTTTGTGATTTGAAACTTTGTAGTTGTAGTCTGATATGTTCTCTTAGATTTGGGCTTGGAATCAGGCTTAGATCGTATGTATATTGCAAGTTATGGAAGGTCAAACTGCGTTGACCGACCATGACTTGTAAGGTTTCTGGGTAACCCAGAAATGGGGTTTCAGTGCCTGACAGCATGTTTGAAGGCAAAGATATGTTAGATTATTGAAGCTTTGATGATGTTTTTATAACTGGATTTTAGACTATAATCTGGACTTTGAATCCTGACCTTTAGATCCCTCAAATACCCAATTGATAGAATGTAGTGAGTGGTCAAATCAGGCCACTCGGTCACAATTTCATTTTATGGAATTTCCAGAATAGTGAAGAACACAAATTCTGACAGCCTTTGACCGACTTGTATCTGCTTAATATGTTGTTGTTATTGTTATTTTTTGTGATAGATCTACTCTTTGACATGTTGGCTAGATAATGCAGCTTATAGATTACAAAAACAACACTTAGATCACAAGTTGTGAAGGCCCAAATATGAACAGTCGTACTGTTCTTCATTTCTGGGTAACCCAGAAATGAAGAACAGCCTCTGACAGCTACTTCGGGGCTCCAGATCTTGTGGGTTATGCAATGTTTGGTAATGTTTGTTGTTGGATATTGTAGTCCTACACTAGCACTACAAGCTCTGACTAACATCATGCCCAGAAACACAACACACACTAAGTTATAATTGGTCAAACCTGCCTACTCGGTCACTGTCATGTATTTTCTGGGTTTGGCCAAGAACATGAAGAACACCTATAGCGACAGTTTTGTCACTATAGGTGGTCTTTAGCGATAGATATTATTTATTTTTTCGGAAATTAATAAAAATAGAACAAAATAGTTTTTAATTATTAAAAATACAAAATAAATTATTAAAAATTATTTAAAATTACAAAAATTAGTTTTTAATTATTTTTAATATATTTCATAAATATTTAATATTTTTGGAATATTAAAAGTATTTAATTTATTTAATTATAATATTTAATAAATTATTTAAAAATGATTTTAATACTTGAAAAATCATTTAAAATTATATTATGATATAAGGAAATATTTTAAGTTATTTTTAATGACTTTTAATATTTTGTAATAAATTAATATTAATGATAATTAAGTTATTTACTAAATGAATTAAATAAATTAATTAAAAATGATTTTATTATTTTAAAAATCATTTTAAATAATAATAAGGTATTTAAAAATATTTTAAGTTATAAAATATAACTTTTAATATTTAAAGATAAATTTCATTAATTAATTATTATTAATGATATTAAAGTTATTTAATAATTTAGTTTAAAAATGATTTTAATATTATTAAAATCATTTTAAATGAAAATAAAGTGTTTAAAAATATTTTAAGTTATAAAATATAACTTTTAATATTTAAAGGATAATTTCATTAATAAATTAATATTAATGATTATTAACTAATTATTAAAAATAGTAAATTTATTTAATAATTATATTAAATAAATAGTTTAAAAATGATTTTATTAATTTAAAAATCATTTAAAAGGATATAAATGAATTAAAAATATTTTAAGTTATGAATAATGACTTTTAGTATTTTGATAAATAGAACATTAATACCTTAATTTTAATGGTAATTATTTAGAAATGATTTAAAATATTTTAAAAATCATTTAAGGGTAATATTAATACTTTAAAAATATTTTGAGTTATTATAAATAACTTTAATATTTTGAAAATAATTTCATTAATAGTTTAATATTAATTAGATATTAATGATAATAGAATTATTTAGTATTTAAATCATTTAATAATGAATCTGAGGTTTGAAAATTTGTGATAAATAATATTAAATGTTTAAAAACTATTATAAGTCATTTAAAAATAATATGACTGATATTAAGTTACAGTACAGAGTCTTAGACTCGATAATTACCCGATAAAGTTGTCGGTACACCGACATGTTTCAGAAATTGATCTGGACTTAGATAATGTGATTAGATAAGTGATTATTTGTGATTCAATGGTTGTTAAACCTATGTGCCAATGTGATTAGGGATTGTGCTGACTGCAATAAGCAGTATTATATGATATGATATGTTATTCTAATCAGACAAATGATCTATTTAATGATAGGGCTTGATAGAAAAGATAAATCTAAGTTGTGTAAGCAGCAGACAAGGCAAGTATCTAACTCTTTGCATTTACTTTATGCAACAGACATGTGTAAGATAATATCTGAATTGTTCATTTCAATTGTACAAATATTTCAACCTTTGTATATACTTATGCAATGATTCTGTATAAGTAAGTTATTAAACTATAATTATTGTACAAGTTCCTTTATTCTGTTATTATTGATCAAATTATATATTCTGATCGTTAATTTCTAAAACATGGTTATACAAGTGTCCCTACTTGGATAATCATTATATTTTATCACATGTTGATACATACTTATCGGTGTTCAGTATGTAGAAGTTGAATTAAAAGTCCTCTAAGCTATTTGATACAGCTATACATATATTTAAAGTTGTTGTTGAACAAGATGAAACTTTATCCAACTAAATTGTTTTGGTTTGGATTCAAGACTGGTATGAACATCCCAAATATGGGAAACTTTTATGCGCCTAAGGCGGGAATGCTGGATGAAAATATCGTCCTTTAATGTAGTATTGACCAATATAGGGCATAACGGGCTGATCACCCCCCGTGCCCGTAAGTAATGACGGTTTACAGATGAAGTTCTGTTTAACCTTTTCAAAAATAGAAAATAATGTTCATAGTTTGTCAACTGATCCTCATTTATAGTCAGTACGTAGTTTCAAAAATTTGAAATCGAAATGATATGTTGTTTATTATCGGTTCAGTTTACTTTACAACTATTGATTCGTTGTAGAAGTATCGTTCAAAGAAAATATTTAATTCGTTCAGCTAACTGTTATTGTTGCTATTACTTGCTGGGCACTCAAATGATCATCCTTGCTTAAATTTAAATGTTTTCAGCTAAAGGTGAACAACATGGAGGCTCTTCTAAGAACAAAGGGAAAGGGAAGGTCGCTGAATGAATGATAAGGCTATCTTTTGTAATAACTAGACTTTATTAGGATAATGATGATATATATTAATTATCTTGTAATGAAACAAATGTTTAAAGGTTTTGTACTTGGGATTGAAAACTATGATAATATGTAAATTAAATTTGATAATCTATATTATTGTTATTATTATTAGTATTATTCCGCTCATAAAAATGGTATCGTGAAGCACTGAGTTCGGGTTTTAAGTACCTGAATTTGGGGGCGTCACATCTGAGGTGTGCCTGACCTCCCAAGGTTATCTCTGGGGTTGAAACTGATTGCCTCGGGGTTTTCTAAGAGGTTGAAACTGACTTCTCCGGGGTTATCTCCTTAACTGGAACTGCATCCCTCGGGGTTATCTCCGAGGTTAGAACTGAAACTCCCGCGGTTGTCTCTGGGACTGCAACTGAGTATCTCAGGGTTGTCTCCAAGATTGAAAACTGAGTATCCCGGGGTTGTCTCCGAGATTGAGCTGATTCGACTCCTAGGGTTATCTTTGGAAGACGATTTTGCCATCCAGCAAGGTTAGTAATAGGAATGCAAAATTTTGAGTGTCTACAAACATATTCTACGCTCAAAGGTTATTTCTCAAGTCAAAGTTTTATGGAGAGCCCACGATATTGAGAAAATGACTTGGGAGTTAGAATCTGAAATGAAAACAAGGTATCCTCACCTCTTCGACATACTAGGTATGTACACCAATTTCGAGGATGAAATTTCATAAGAAGGGGAGGTTGTAACACCCTAACTTTTTATGAATAAAGATTTAATTTTCTCTAATTATTATTTCGAATAATAAGGCGTGATTTTATATAATGTTATAGTTGTGGGTGATATTTACAAATTTTGCAAGTAAGCAAATTGTCATAAAATATTCGTTTCGTTGGGGAATATTCGCGCGACGGCACAATCATTGGTGGACCCCACAACGGAATAACTGTCGAATATAGAAAGTGACGGAAATAACCTTTTTTTATAAAAATAACGGCAAGACTTTTACCGTTAAACTATTGAAATAACCGGTAATAAAAGTACAGTAATACGCGTGGTTGCACAGTATCACACGGTATTGTACAATGTCTCTAATTATTGATGCTTACATAAGAAGTCACTCAATTTTGTTCAATTATTACCACAATAGTTGCTGCATAGTATCTCATATTATTGATTCAATTATTGTCACAGTATCATCTGCACAATATTTTATATTATTAAACCAATAATTGAGACGACACCGTTATTCATATTTTTATTTGTATTATTGATAATGTCTAGAAAGTTCTGTCGAGAAAAAGGGTTAGGTTATCTAATTATTCGCCAATAAGGAGAAGTCCTTATCGGAAAGCCCCTTCTTTCCTGGGAATGATCTAGTTGTTAATATTGTGAGTTATAATATTAATGATAAATAATTATTGAAAGATTAAAAATATGTTTATTGAAGTAAATATTTATTCAAATTTTGATATAAATAAAGGGGTTTGTTATTAAGTATTTGTTGTAAATTTGGCTTATTACATGGACCCCCATTTACTCATTTTTCAAAATCGTTGGTAGAAAGTTATCTCAGTTTTTATTTTATTATTATTATAATAGTAATAAAACAGAATTTTTTATATATAAAACAGAATACTTTTTATATTATATATATAGTTATTCGTTTTATTAGATTATAAATAGAGTATATTATATTTTATATAAAGTTTTTATTTTATTAGAATATTTTATTGCACAATGATGAATAGTAAAAATAAAAAAAAATCAGACGAATTCGTCGAATGCCCGTGATTTTTTTCTGTGCATCCATGATTTTTTAAATAGTACCCTTCCATTCTCCTATAAATAGGATGCTTAGTTTAGAAATAAAAATCACACCAGAATTAGAGAATTCTTCTTCTATAATATTGAGCGTATTTCTTTTGAGTTTAAGGAAACTTTGAGTGTAGCAAATAGTGCAAGTTTTCTTCAAGAATATCCCCGCTATACTAGTCAGATTACTCTCCTACTAAGGTAAGGGATATTATTTTTGGTTCAATATTCGTAAGAAATAATATTTTCTTCTATATTCTGTAGTATGTAAGTAATATTATTTTGTTTCATATTCTTAAATCTACACCTATTTTGATAAGCATTGTTTCTATACTCCTTGAAATTAGTAGAATATCTTTAAATTTTGCGCTTTATCTAGTATCATTTCACTGAAATATTTTTCTGAACTTTCTTGTTAAATTTTAATCTTTTCATGTCGGAATACTATTCACAGGGTACTATTCATTTATACAGTACTATTCATACGATACTATTCATGAGTACTATTCATACATACGATACTATTCACGGGATACTATTCACGAAGTACTATTCATGGGGTACTATTCACGATAAAAAAATTGATTTTTTTCTATCTAAATTATTTTTGATATATGAATATCATTCTTTTGAATTTTACTCCACAAATTAGTTATCATGTTGACAATTTGGACATTCTTAAATTATGGATAAATTAAATTAAAAAAAAATCTTTAATTTTTATCCTTGATCTCACTTGATTGATTTCTTATATCATTGTCATCATCCTCATGCTTATATTGTGATGAAAGTCATCTTTGGCCCATAGTGCATGGATGGACTGTTGATTGGTATGATTATGACCAAGAATTATGTATTGGTATAATCATGACCTGTAATGTTACATACAAATGATGTGGTGAAAGTCCTCTTTGGCCCGTAATGCATAGATGGATAGCTGTTTGGCATGATCATGACCACTGGTGATACTAATAAATATCCTTAGCCCGTAGTGCATGGTAATTTGATGATGTGGATTATTTATTGAGTTGTGTTACAGAGATAAAATATTGATGATGAACTTTTAAATCGTAGAAGATAGTAGACATCATACTCTACTTGACTCTTCTAATGGATTGCTTGTTCCGTTGCAGTTAAACTTGTTGTCTATTGTATTATATCAATTTTTATAATGTTGAAGACTAAAGATAATTTATTCTACATTATCTTAGTCATAATATTCTTTACTGGGCTAGTTGAGCTCACCCTTTTCTTTCATTATTCTCTTTAGGAAATGAGAATATAGTTGGGACTAGTCGGGGAATGGAGTGGCGATCCAAGATGGTTGCTGTAGTAGTCCTCACTATTCTATGAAATAGTGTAAAAATAATTGTAATGAGGACTTTATTTGAGTTTAGATATTGTCTACGAAACAATATTTGTATTGAAACTCAGCTATTATGTTGTCGTATTTTACACGACAGTTGTATAAATTAAGTTTGTATTTAAATTATGTACCATGTATTTGGCAACTCAGAATGGGTTGTGTATACATATTTTGGGGGCGTCACAGTTGGTATCAAAATTTAGGGATATGATCCCTAGCAGATATCTGAGGCTAGAACTAGGAGGGGAGAGACGAGTAAATTCTTCGCTAGTGTGTCCTACCTAAGCTTATTTATTATTTAATTGGTCGGTCAGAATATAGGGATAATATGTGGCATGTCAATTCACCCTTGTTTTGTGGTAGTGTTTGAGAATGTCATCTAAAAATTTTGAGATAAGCAATGGAGCACATGAGACTGTTGAGACAACGCCAATCAATAACCAGGGTAATGTACATCAAGAAGGCAATAATCCTCATATAAACAACAACATCGACCAAATGATGAACGATGGGATGTTCAGAAGCTTTCTACAATTCATATAACACCAAACGAGAGAGATTCCTATTCAAAATACAGGTGGAATCAATGGCAACTCACGGCTAGTCACTGCTAAGTAATTCAAGGTGCTAGGACCACCGAAGTTTTTGGGAAAGCCAGAGCCACTTAAGGTAGAGACGTGGATTAAGTAGATCGCGAAGATATTTGATGTCTTGGGATGCTCAGAGGAGCAAAAGGTCCCCTTCGCTACATTCATGTTGCGAGGAGAGGCAGATTACTGGTGAGAATTTGTAAAGTGAACTTATCTTTCCGCACTGAAGATGTCTTGGGAGAAGTTCCAAGAATTGATCAACGACAAGTACTTTCCTGAGAGTATTCGTCACATGAAGGAGGTGGAATTCATCACGCTGGAACAAAATAATATGACTGTATCGCAATACGAGGCTAAGTTTGTGGAGTTATCCCGGTTTACATCCCATTTGGTAGATAATGAGGAGCGTATGACACGAATGTTTTTGCGAGGTTTGAAGCCCGAAATTCGTCAATACCTCATTTCTCACAAACTTTGTTTATATTCAGATGTTGTAAATAGGGCTCAGTTATTGGACCGCGATAATGAGTCAGCCTAACCAAAAGATAACAGCCGGTAAAACGATAATGGTCATACCAGTGGAAGCAGTCATCGAAGCGGTGATAACAAACGTGGAGGAAATTATCATGCCAGAAATGTTAACCACTTCGGTGTTAATCCTGGCCAAGATAATAGAAGAAATGAGTCAAGTGAAAATTTTAAAAAGAGAAGGTTCAATAATATTGGAAAGACAGCAGCACCAGCACCCGTTTTTAAGGAAGGAGAACGGCCATCAGTCGTATGCTACAGATGCGGAGAGGAGGGACACATCAGTCCAAACTGTACGCAGTAACCCAAAGCGTGTTTTAATTGCCAATGAGAAGTTCACCTAGCTTGATTTTGTCATGTAGTGAAGTCAAGTCTAGCTGGGATGGTGACATCAAAGGTTATCCCAGACAAGTCAAAGTCGGTAGTTCAAGGGAGAGCATTTGTCGTGACCTCCCAAAAAGCGAGAAACCCGAACAAAGTTATCACGGGTAAGCTAATCATAAACTCTTGCTGTGACACCCCCAAATCCGGGTACTTCGATTCCACGGGATTTGGTGTTCACTGTACAAGCATCATCTATCTATCTACCCATAAATAATATCAAACCATACAATAGATAGAAATCATAATAAAATCTCTTCCCTTAAGGGTTACATCAACTGAATCATAAATAAATCCCAGGTTACTCTAACCTTAAAACATCTGTGCAGAATTCTAAACAAATAAGTCTTAACATCAACATAACTCAAGTCTTAAACAAATACATCAGTTAATAAATAACAGGTCTTCATCATTTGCTAACTTTGCTCTTGCCCTTACTAGTGGAGGGTTCATCGCTTCTTTCATTCTTAACTGCAATGTTATTATTAAGCAAGAGTGAGCACAAATGCCCACAAGTATAAAAATATGAAACAACAGTATAATAACATGCGAATAATCAACGACATCTGAATAAAGCTCAACTTTTGAATCAAGAATAAATAACATGAATCAAAAGAATTCTGAGGGTCATAAGACCTTGAACTATGTCCTAGGTTAACAAGGGTTATACTTGAAAGCTTTAACAGTCATAAGACTATGGACCTTCTTCTCGTACTTAGGGGGATCAGCCCTTAGTACCATACTGTGCACAATATCTTAACGCTAAAGCGTAAATAATCCCCTATACAGGGTTATTCATCTCAGTTTGACATTCGAGTCCGCACCAAAGGAAGTTTGGTTTGGATAATTTCATCAAGGGTTCTGAAATTTAGAACGCTCATCAACTATGGACTAGTTGAATCAAAAAGGTTCACTAGTCTAATAAGGTTCAACAATAATTGATATTTGATTAGAATAATAATCTCAAAAGTATACAATAGGATAATTATTGTATAACTGAATCATGCTTTGGAAAGATAATTAATCTTTAATATCATGCTTGAACTTGCATAATAACAAGGATAATTTATTCAAGGTAAATAAGAAACTTGATCAATAATGACAAGTAGGGTTAGGGAAACTTGCTCAACATAAAAGTAACGTTTAAGTTTAAATAAACTTGCTCAATAGAATGGAGTTAGGGATAGGATACTTGCCTCGTGCGTAGATTACACTTTAACTAAGCACGTTCTTTGAATTAAAAATCCTACATACCATTAACATACACAATACCAGTTAATTATAACATAACTAATCATTATAAACTCTTTCTCTTTGACTACTTTAATTATTCGACTAAACTTAGTCAAATTTTCACTTTGTCACATCATTTGTACTTCGTGAATTACCAAACTAATTATGTAATTTAATAATTCAAATCACATGTAATTATGTTATTTACATGTTACACATCTATTTTAATATCACATTATACCTATAACATGTTTACTTGTTCATTACATTAATCCACTAACACATTGATAGTCGTAAATATTTTAAAATCTCATTTCTGAGTTTTTCTGGAGAGTGGCACTGCGGCGCCACTAATGTGCTAAGGAGTCGCGCTGCGGCGCGGTGGCGCTGTGGCCGGGCTCTTGGCGCTGCGGCGCTGTGGCGCCGTGGCTCGAGTCATGGCGCTACGGCACGGTGGCGCAGCGGCGCGGGAAAATGAACTGGCAGCCGGCGCTGCGGCGCGGCATAGCAGACACAGAAATGGTTGTTCGCGAAAAATCGCAGAACATGCCAATTTCTCCCAATTTCTTATTTTCTACTCAAAATTAGACATACCCACAAGTTATAGTTCATGTATATTCATGATACAACATCTATAAAGTGATTTTAACCCATTAAAACATATAATCACAGATTTAAATCATGTAAAATTGGATTGTTCTTGATGTTCTTGAAGTTTTTGAACAAAACACATAATTTAGCCGTACGAATTTGTTATAACACTGAATCCGTTCGTTTAAGGCTTGATCTCTTCGTATTAACATGCCAATAATATAAGAGTGTAAATTTTAGGGATAATATATAATCAATACATCAATTATCACATATATGGCCATATGGCCATATCACGTACTCTGTTTATTTTGAAATAACATATGTACGACATGTTTTCACAATACTGATGTTATGGTTTGCAACAATATATAATTAAAATACGATTTGATATGCCATAACATAAACAAAACCCATAATCATTATTCCTATCCCAATTACAGACGTTAAACCAAACTTTGAAAGCCATTTTATAAAAACTAAATGACGTAAAATAGAAATTAGGTTTGAGAAGATTACCCAAGCGTAGAATGTAAAGATAATAACTTCCTCCCTGTCTCAACCACAGAGTTTCTCCTACACTTTACTCTAATTTTCTCAACTCTCTCTGCTTAATATTAGACTTAGAAGAAAAAATTGAAAGAAAAGGAAAGGAAGGCATATAATATAGAAATCAACTGACGCATTGGTGGTCAGTTACCCAGTTATGGGTAACTGCCATCAACTTCCCATAGTGCCATGTTTGGCTAGTTAAAAAAGGTTTTAAAAAAAATCGTTTAATTTAATAAAGCTTTATTATATAGTTTAACTAATGTCACATCCATATAAAATAAATCAATATTTTATTTAATTTTCTAAAATATAATAATTTCTCAATAATGCACATAGTCACATAATTAAATTTCTCATTAATAAATAATGTCAATTTATTAAATCTCTAATTAATAATTATATTAATTAAATAACATCATGCTTAATTAAATATTTTATTTAATTCAATAAGCTCACATAATCATATATTTTGAATAATAAAATTCTCCACATTAATTTAATAAATGTGACACATATAATTAAATTAATCTACCATAACTGCATCAATTAATTATTAAATCTAATAATTAAATCATCGAAAATATTTATTTAATTCAATAAATATTAAAATAAATTTACAAAATTCTCGTTCGTCACACTTGCGAAGTCTATACCTTATTTAATACCGGTTCTACCCATTCTTTTATTTCACCTACTTGCGCTCGACGTTTAAATTTGACTTTAGAGAAATTAGACTTTGACTTATCTATTGAAACTCCGTTGGGAGAAACCTTCATCACACCACTATTTATAAATCTTGTTTGATTCAAATCGACACTTTCACATTACCTGTTGATGTCATCAGTTTTGAAAATACTTGCATTTGATGTGATTTTAGGGATTGATTGGTTAACTACTCATCATGCTAAAATTGATTATTTTCGTAAGGTTAGTTTTCATATTCCTAACCAACCTATTATGCGAATTCAAGCAACCAAATCACTAAAGTCAATCACTGTCATATCAATCCATAAAGTCATTTGTTTATTAAAAATGGATGTAAAGCTTTCTTAGCGTATCAGCGACCGCATGCGGTCGCTGGTTTTAAAAAACCTGCAAACTAGAAATTTTCCTGTTCTGCAGAATTTCCAACCTATTTTGTACCTGCCTTATCCCAACACATATAAACATGCACAACAATGTAAACATCCATCCTCCATCTGTAAAACTAATATATAAACTATATAAACCTTTAAAACCCAATATGAATTGAATAAATATAAACAAATCTAATATTTAAATAACATACAAACATCCAAACAATGAATATAAAAGTACAAGATTCTTAAATAACTACAAAACAATACTAAATCAGTCATCAAGCATCTTTGTTCATATTAGTTTCTCATTGATCTTGATCACCCTTTAATTAACAAAATAATAAAACAAGTTATTTATATATATATGTCAATACTTTGATTGTAATAAATAAGATTGATTACCTCGTCGCCATCCCCATGCTATGATGCTGTTGCCGCTACTGCATCAGCTAACTTATCATCACTAAGAGCCGCCAGATGCCCGCTCGGTATCTTTAGAAGATCGCGATCTCGACATATAGCTCGCACACAGTCACCAGGAGTATGAACAACTAGATGACTCGATGATTGTGAAGACCAGGTGGTAGAGCTGCCTGAGCCACTGAAAGATGAGCGTCGTCGTTGTCCTTGACCCTTGACGTAGTTCTTCTTCACAATAGACACACTCTCCCACAATTCTTGATCAATTAGCGGACGTGGGGTGCCTTCAGGATAGCGCTCATTCAATAAACGCTTATAAGTATCCTAACATCATGTTAACAATTAAATAGTTAGAAATAAATTGGCAAAATTCTAAAGAATGATGTAAAACTTGAATAAGAATCTGATCATCCAGATTAGTAGGGGCCTTGGGCACATGATTAGGCCCCCTACCCAAGCTGCACTTTTTCTGCGCTGCTTTAGAAGTCATCTATATATTACAAATTTCAAGATGTTAGTATGAGTTATAATTGATTACATGTATATGTGAATATAAAATGACAAGGTAATTGCATTTACATAGTTAAGTACATAAACATGGCAGTGATATAAAGGTGTTTGTATATATATGAATATAAAATGATAATTGACAGAAAATGCTTATAGTGACAATAAACATGGCAATGATATAAAGATATTTATAGTTAAGTACATAAAATGCTTAACATGTAATGCTAAACATACATTTCATTTGTTCAAGTGTCAGTCTCTGATTCAGAATCATCTTGTATACGTATTGCAGATTCATAACCATCATATGCTTAAGATTCAGTGTCATTTCTAAGCACCCAAGATACAAACCAGGAGAAATATACAAATTCTCAATACAATAAGACCAAAACAATAACGATTGAATGCAAATTAAAGTAGTAAAAAGTTTAGCAAACTAAATCAATACACATATTCTTTGTTGCTGAAGTGATGATTTTTCTGTAATATTCATTTAATGATTTGACTTTATATTATTTCATTTGAGTTGAGGTCACACATCCTTGTCAGATGTGCTTTAGTACAGGCTTTGTTGTTTTCTACTTTCCATGAGTTTTATTATTTTAATGATGTTGTATTGTTTTCTACTTTCCATTGGTTTTATTATTTTAATTGGGAGGTCAATTGGTAAATACTTTGTCATGTTTTTGGGAAATTATGTTGGGGGATAGATATTTAGTATTATATAAGAGCGACAAAAATCTTCCGCTACTCTATGTAGGATAATAATTATTGCACAGATTTTGAGTGGTCTTTAAGATTTCCAGTCAGAAGTCCTTCTATGGATCACTTAGAGGTGTTAAAGCTTTTATGATAATATGGAATTCTATTTTCACACTTCTCTAAGCTCGGAATGAGTGATATTGGTTATATTAGTCGATTGTAGATCTATCTAAATATATACTCACTTTGTTTCATTTTAGGTGAGCTTCTATCTTGGGATGTCGCAAAATAAGTTATCTCATTCTATCTCCATTTCTGTATTCAATTATCTCTCTATGACTCTATCCATTGGTTTGTACTCCATCTAGCTAACATACCATAAGCTGGGAAGTGAGTATCCTGACATCATTCCTAAACTACCAGTCAACCCAATTCCAAACAATGGTAGATGATTTCCAATTACAAAAATGATTTCCAATTATAATTATTTGCAGAGGCTCCATAAATATCAAGTTGAGACTTCTAATTAAGCTCAACCCAGAAAACCATGTATGTGTATATCATTATTGCTGAATTCGTGACAATTTACAAAACAATTTGTGAATTTGTCATTCTTAAAGGATATAGGTGTTTGTAATCTCAAAGCAGGTGCTATAGTTTCTAACAAAGCTAAAAATGTTAGTTTGTTCAAAATTTTCCGCCCTAAAACAAACTGAAGACTTTCATCACATACAACTAGTTTCTTTTTCTCTAGGTGGAAAAGCTTCTTTTCCTTAATATAGTCATTTATGCTAGCAGTCACATCACACTATGACAACTGACAAGTCATCATTCACATTTATACCAATTGATTCAAGAAATTTTATCAGAGTACTTGATCCCCAGCAATTCCTAATCGCTAAAATATCAGCAATGCTTCCTTCCAATATCTATTTGAACAATACCCTAAAATTAAACTATTCCAAGACACAATATATGTTTGTTGACATTTTTTCAAACACCTTAAGTGCCTTATCCAACTCATTAAATCTTCCATACATCAATCAAAGTGATAGCAGTATACAAATCCGATCACTAGACTTCTATTCAACTCATTAAATCTAGCATACATATCAATCAAAACATTACCAATATACAAATTACTTTAACCAATAAGACCCATATAAGCCAATTTCTAGCAGATATTTAAATTTGGGTTTAGGGTCTTGTCCGGCGTAATAATAAAAGTGCAGGTACAGATGAAACAATTTTTTTGATCTGGGTTTTGTCTAAACCACATTCAATTAACAAATTAACAACAGATTCAAGGTTTCTAGTGGATTTCAAGTGAGTTACCTTTGTAGAAGCAGAAATTTCTTCTTCTTTAGAGAGCCTAAATGAGTTTATAAGGTACTCAACCCTACTTGATTCTCAGTTGAGTTCACAAGCCGGTGAATAGTGGCCGGTGGCAGGTGGCAGCGACAGACGAACTCCTTCTTCTTCTTCATCTCTTCTCCCCCCTTTTTCCCTCTTCTCTATATTTCTGACCTCCCACTTTTCTTTTTCCTTTGGTGTTCTGTGTCAAGCGAATACTGTGACGCCCCCAAATTTGAGTTCCCGAACCTCGGGTTTGGTGCTCACGATCCATCATATATAGCACATCTAACTACTCATTCATTAATGAAAAACATCATTCATAATATTCCTTAATACAACTTATAACAATATCTCAGGTTAACTAACCTTGACATAACTTACATACCCTTATATAATCAAAAGGTTTACGTAATTAATTACATAATAAAATATAACCATTAAAAGTTGACACTAACTGCTCCTGAGCCTTGCCTTCGCCTTTGTTCCTATTAGAACCTTCTGCTACATCGGCATTAACTGAAATATTTTATTTAAGCAAGAGTGAGCAACGAGTTTGCCCAGCAAGTTAAAATATATAATAAATGATATATATCATGAATAGAAGAGTCTGACTTCTTTAGAACTTCAACAATAATCAAAAGATTTCGAAGTAGCTGAATAATAATTCAATCTCAATAATAAAACTTTCTCCCATTTCATACTGAATAACATATCAGAGATGAAAGAGTAAAATTTTTCAAAGATTCAATAATATTCAATTGATTAAAAAGAATTAACAATACTGCAACAATATTCAATAAAGTGGGATATACCCAGATTTCATGCTGAGTGATCACAAAAGGATCATGAACTAATAGAGGAATCATTTAGTTATTAAAACTAAATTACCACAAGAATATAAATTAGTTATAAAAACTAAACTATACTCTTCTGCAAGTACCAGGAGCGGCCAATTCCTTTGTACCCTATATTATGCACAATACTCAATAATAGCGCATAGGTCGATTTAGAACATTAAAATTTGTTCATCTCAGTCTTACATCACGAGTCCGTACCACAACAATATGGTTTGGCTTACTTTTAAAGAAATACTATGATTTCAATAATTAATAAGAATACTAATCTAGCCGAAACCAATGGCATAGATCTTCCAATAACAATTCAGTTCATAATAAATAGAACATTTCATGCTTTAACAAATATTAGTCTCGCCAAAATAATTAGCTGAGACATGATTTATAAACAATTCAAATAATAGAACAAGAATCAATTGCACTACATGTGAATTACAATAATCATTATAGATGTGAATAACTATCAATAATTATTCACTACCATGCTTGAAAAATAGTAACTCAAGTTGAGTTAGGAACTTGCCTGATTCGTTGACTACTGCTACGCAATTTAAGTTAACTTCTTTTGTAAGACTTATCATTGATAAAATCGATCACTTAATTAACATCACATATCTTACTCATAGCAATTTAACATGAAATCACATAACCTATCATTAGTGAGTACACTATAATATCTTAGACTTAACACTTACTCGTTCATTTATAAGTTCGTAATATAACTTGACAAACTATTTATGAACTCAGTAGACTTAATATATCATTTCAGTTTCTATTTCAGCAAGCTAAAACAAAATTGACATCTCTTCTGACATTTTGGTTTCCCTTTTCAGCAACCTGAAATGTTTATTTCGGGAAGCTGAAATACACTATTCACGAAAATATGAAATCAGCTTATTATTTTTTTAAATTTTTGGCCAACCATATATATATATATATATATATATATATATATATATATCCCATACACAAAAAGTATTTTTCTGGAATTTTTCAACTCCCTTAAGTATTTTTCAAAAATCAATTAAGTATTTTTCAAAAATCAATTTCTAGTTAATTCCTTAAGAAATTAGCTACCTCGTACTTAACTCCAAAAATTCCCAAATCTTGGTGGAATCTTACACATGTTAACGTGAGCTTACAGTATAAATTTCAAGGCCATCGGAGTTATACAACTCCGGTTATAGCGATTTTCGTCGGGAAAATGCAAAAATTGAAATAGTCATAACTTGCTCATTTTAAGTCGGAATGAACTCATTTTTGGACACAACCTACTTTGTCCCATATAGTTTCATCCCCCAAAAGGCCGGATTTTATCTCATTAAATAAGTGGCCGAAACAGCCCTTCCAATTTCTTGGCAGCAGCTTTTTAAGCATTTCTAGATTTTTCTTCCTTTACTAAAATCATTCCAAACGATAATGTGTAAATCCTTTTTAAGTGATTCCACTTGGATATATTAGAAGACTCATATATCTAACTCTAAAAATTGACCACACTCAAAAATTCAAAGTAGAATGAGAGATATGGTCATTTCCATATCATACTTGGTTTTGTCAAAAATCTGTTTTTCAATATTTGGCGTCTTTTAAGAAAACTTCTATATTTTTACATAAAATCAACATAGCTCAACATAATATTTAAAATAACTCATATACTCATGGATGTAACATGATCCATGGTTTAATTCACCAAATAATCAACAATCATAAAATCAAACACAACAAAAGCTAAGAAAAATTTTATTTTCTAACTTTTGAAAAACCTAACTCATATTTCTTAGTTTAAATTCCACTTTTGACTCATTAAAGAGTTGGATCTAAACATAAAACACTTTTAAACACCAAAATCTAAGGTTTTAAGTCTCAAGATCATAGTTTTACAAAAATCAAAACTCAAATCATCACAAAGAGAAATTAAACAATAAAAGTAGGGATTTCTTATACCTTCTCTTGATTATTCTTCTTCTTCTTTCTAATACCTAGATTATGGTACTTGGAAACTTACAAAACTCTCCCTTTCTCTCTTCTTCTCTCTGGCCCGAAATCTCTAGGCTTTCTCTCTCTCTCTCTCTCTCTCTCTCTCTCTCTCTCTTACTTTGTTTTGTTAACTAACTTAGGAAATAAAATAAAAGAAAAGAACAAAATAGTTTTTTGTTAGTAAATTAAGTATAGATATATTATGTTTATCTATATAAGTTTCCCCACATTTTCTCTTTAATCATTAAGGTGTTTTTTGCAAGCTTAATGTTGCTTCTAAGCTTGGTAAAAGACGTTGGTTTAATAGAAACTTGACACATGTGAAGAGTTGTGTGTGAGTTAGTAAAATGAAATCATTACACCACATGGCCTCCTTTTCTCCTTCCTTACTTGAGCCGAAAATTTGGGCCTTTTATTTACCCCAATTTTATTTAATTTTAATGTAATATTTTGTTTACTCAAATGTCAAAAAATCCCTTAACAAGTGGGCTAAAGTTTGGACTAATTCCTTTTTTTTTTCTTTTTTTGGGCTTGCATTTTCTTATTCCTTTGCCTACTAATTAAAATGAGCTTGGGCTCCTCCACCAAATAAATTGGGTCATCAGTAAACTTGCCCTTTATATTAAATATTGGGCTAGCTCAATAATTTAATTATTCTTAAATTATATAACTACTAGTCTCATGCTTAAATAAACACTTGGGCTACAAATTAATTCTTTGGGCCTTAAAATCAACTTAGCTCTATACTTATTAATTTTTTATCCATTCCCCATTATTTAATTAGGGTTCCCCTACACACATTAGTAAGTTAATTTCTTACTCATATATCTTTAATTTCATAACCCAATTAGACTTACTATTCTTAGGTTAATTAATTGAGATGTATAAAATAAATCTCTTAGGATTAGAATATCTTTTTAAATACTATCATTATCTTAAATAAAACCCATTAGGTTATTTAATTATCATACATAATATATGTATTAGGTTACATAACTTTATTCTTCATCTCTTTACAAAATAAATGTACATACATTATATAATACATATTTACTCAATCATGTATATAATTCACATATGTCCTAACATATTTCTCCTAGTTTATTAACTTATTATCCCAAATTGACTTAATAAGTTATAAATACATACATACACATATCAATAATCAATTACTTAAGGATTGTAAATCCTTTTAATTTAGTAATCAAGGCTAACATTCAAGCTATGTTAATTTCTTATATAACTTTCATTACTCTTCCTTGAAAATGATTAAGTATACTTTTTAGTTAATAAATTAACTATATAGCTTAATTATCATATACACTTATATGATTCAAGTATTTTCTCTTCTTTTTTTTAAAAAAAAAATTATTCAAAAATTTTGAATAATGTGAAATTCTAGGTTCTCACATTCTCCCCTCCTTATAAGGATTCCGTCCTCAGAATCACCGCTTTCTTACTCTCTAATATCTTTTAAAGTTGTATCATCAATTCATTTATATCAACACAATATTAATTTGTGTTTCATATACTAATTTGTGACTTGAGATCTATAAAAGAAAACCATTCACAGCTATATCTACCCAATATTTCTCGCGTAATTCATTTTTTCAACTAAATCATTACATGTCATCACCTCCCGAGCAGCTACTGCAACTTGCAATGTCATGTTGAACGTGCGCGCTGTCAATTTTTCCGGCTGAGCAGGTCCTTTGATCGCCAGTGTTCCACTGCTGTTTCCTCTATTGTTGCTTCCTCTTTCTGCATTCTTCTTTGGACAGTTACGAATTTGATGTTCTAGCGATCCACATGAAAAACAACCTGGTATCTTCTTTGGACTTGGACAATTTGGAGAGATGTGTCCCTCTTGTCCACAGTTAAAACACACTCCTTTTCCCTTCAAACATACTCCCTGATACTTTTTATCGCAATTTACACATGCCTCACCTTTCTTCCTATTATCTCCTGACTTGTCTCCAGATTCAGTATTGTCCTTCCACTTACGCTTATTAGAGTTACTTCCTCCACTGTTACCTCCTTCATTTGTCTTTTTCTTCTTCTCTTGATGATACCTTGACACAGCTTCACTTCCTCCTTCGGCGATGATTGCTTTTTCCAACAGGGCCGAAAATGTCTTAATCTGCAACACAGCTACCTTGCTATATATCCCTGGCTTCAGTCCATTTTCAAACCTTCGCGCCTTTCTTACTTCAGTGTCCACCTGATGCGGAGCAAATCTCGCTAGTTCATTGAATTTGGCAGCGTATTCTGCAACCGACATATTCTCCTGCTTCAACTCCAAAAAGTTTACTTCCATTCTTGCTTGCATACTTTCTGAGAAATAATTTTCGAAAAATAACTCCTTAAACCTTGTCCAAGTTACTACTGATGTACCAGCTCTAGCTTTGTTTGTCTCCCACCAGTAATTCGCCTCACCCTTCATCAAATAGGTAGCAAAATCTGTCTTTTGCTCCTCCGCTACTCTAGAAATAACAAAAGCTTTATCCATCTCATTTACCCATGCTTGGGCTTCTATAGGGTCAATGATTCCCTTGAATTCTGGCGGTCCTATGGCCTTAAAGTCTTTAAAGTTAGCTAATCGATTAGCTGGTCGATTTCTTGCTGCTGGGGCTCCAGTTTGCATAGCTTGAGCTAGCATGTCTGCGAAGTTCTGCATTGGATCAGCTTGATCTCCTTCATTATTCACAGACCGCTCCTCCCTTTGGTTACGATTTTGTCGTCTTGGCGGCATTATCTGATGAAATAAAGACTTACATTAATACTTTGTCTTTATGCAACATCTTATTAATAGTAGTCAAAATTTTAAACTTAAACCAATTTCAGCTTCCTGGATTATTTAATCCAGCTACTAAATTATCATAATCTTCAGATAATCATCTTAATAATTTAATTCTCATAATTTAATTACTTATTCAAACATATAATCATATCATTGCATTTATATTCATGCAAATAGTACATAGTACTTTTCAGTACATAGTGCAAACTACTACAAACGATTACTATCCCCGTGTGACAAAAGTTGGGATTCATTACTACAACTTTACACAAAAGTTGAGACATAAAAAAAATTATCTTGATATTCATACCAGAGTGAATATTATACTCCAAAAGATTATACTCCTAACACTTAATCTTTCTTTCGTCCACTTTCTCCATCTGTCTTCTTTTTAGGACAAGTCTTAACCCTATGACCAATTCCACCACATGCAAAACATCCTCTTTTCTTTGGTTTAGGACAATTTGGAGATAAATGTCCTTCTTGACCACAATTATAACACACATTCTTACCCCACATACATTCCCCCGAATGGTTCTTTCCACACTTTCCACATGTTTGTTTCTTCTTTGAATGCGAATTCTCTGAGTTGTTGTCATTGTCGTTGTTCTTTTTCCTTTTATTATCCTTCTTTTTCTTACTTACATCTTTAGATGATACATTACCCTTAACCCTCATTCTATCGATTTGTGCCTTCAGATTATGTCGTTCTTCTATCATCTCACGTAATGCTCTTTCTGTCTTCCATAATTCTTCCAGGAGAAGTACTTTAGTCCTTAAATCTTGAACTTCCGTAGATGCTTGACCTTCTTCGACTGCTACTTTACCTTCTTCCCCATCTTTGATCTTTATTTCTGGCTCCACCTTAGTTTCTTTAGAATATACGTCTTCCTCTTCATCCAGCTCCATCTCGGGGTACTCATCATGATCGCTTGCTAGATTTATCGTAGGTTCGTCTCTTAAAATATCCTCAACTGACTCACTCTGAGCTGGCACCTCGGCTAATGGCATTGGTGCAGCTGCTAACACTTCCGTAACCATCTTATCATCTCCTGGCATCCTGTCACCAGTTTTAAATAACTTTATTAGTACATCACTATCAAACATAATCCATAAACACTGAGTGTCCCCATATCTTACTATTGATGAATTTTCCTAATCCATCACTTAGAACTCTAAACGAGTTTTCTCTATCCTGTTTATGGTTATATTCCTAAGGCTTTTTTCCCTCACCTAAGGTTTATAACCTACAGCTTTGATACCAACTTGTGACGCCCCCAAATTCGGGTTCCCTAACCTCGGGTTTGGTGCTCACGATCTATCATATATAGCACATCTAACTACTCATTCATTAATAAAAAATATCATTCATAATATTCCTTAATACAACTTATAATAATATCCCAAGTTAACTAACCTTGACATAACTTACATACCCTTATATAATCAAAAGGTTTACATAATTAATTACATAATAAAACATAACCATTAAAAGTTGACACTAACTACTCCTGAGCCTTGCATTTGCCTTTGTTTCTATTAGAACCTTCTGCTACATCGGCATTAATTGAAATATTTTATTTAAGCAAGAGTGAGCAACGAGTTTGCCCAGCAAGTTAAAATATATAATAAATGATATATATCATGAATAGAAGAGTCTAGCTTCTTTAGAACTTCAACAATAATCAAAAGATTTCGAAGTAGCTGAATAATAATTCAATCTCAATAATAAAATTTTCTCCCATTTCATACTGAATAACATATCAGAGATGAAAGAGTAAAATTCTTTCAAAGATTCAATAATATTCAATTGAATAATAAGAATTAACAATACTGCAACAATATTCAATAAAGTGGGATATACCCAGATTTCATGATGAGTGATCACAAAAGGATCATTAACTAATAGAGGAATCATTTAGTTATTAAAACTAAATTACCACAAGAATATAAATTAGTTATAAAAACTAAACTATACTCTTCTGCAAGTACCAGGAGCGGCCAACTCCTTTGTACCCTATATTATGCATAATACACAATAATAGCGCATAGGTAGATTTACGATATTAAAATTTGTTCATCTCAGTCTTACATCACGAGTCTGTACCACAACAATATGGTTTGGCTTACTTTCAAAGAAATACTATGATTTCAATAATTAATAACAATACTAATCTAGCCGAAACCAATGTCATAGATCTTTCAATAACAATTCAGTTCATAATAAATAGAACATTTCATGCTTTAACAAATATTAGTCTCGCCAAAATAATTAGCTGAGACATGATTTATAAACAATTCAAATAATAGAACAAGAATCAATTGCAGTACGTGCGAATTACAATAATCATTATAGATGTGAATAACTATCAATAATTATTCACTACCATGCTTGAAAAATAGTAACTCAAGTTGAGTTAGGAACTTGCCTGATTCGTTGACTACTGCTACGCAATTTAAGTTAACTTCTTTTGTAAGGCCTATCATTAATAAAATTGATCTCTTAATTAGCATCACATATATTACTCATAGCAATTTAACATGAAATCACATAACCTATCATTAGTGAGTACACTATAATATCTTAGACTTAACACTTACTCGTTCATTTATAAGTTCGTAATATAACTTGACAAACTATTTATGAACTCAGTAGACTTAATATATCATTTCAGTTTCTATTTCAGCAAGCTAAAACAAAACTGACATCTCTTCTGACATTTTGGTTTCCCTTTTCAGCAACCTAAAATGTTTATTTCGGGAAGCTGAAATACACTATTCACGAAAATATGAAATCTGCTTATTATTTTTTTAATCTTTTGACCAATCATATATACATATATTCCATACACAAAAAGTATTTTTCTGAAATTTTTCAACTCCCTTAAGTATTTTTCAAAAATCAATATCTAGTTATTTCCTTAAGAAATTAGCTACCTCGTACTTAACTCAAAAAATTTCCAACTCTTGGCGGAATCTTACACATGTTGATGTGAGCTTACAGTTTAAATTTCAAGGCCATCAGAGTTATACAACTCCGGTTATAGCGATTTTCGTCGAGAAAATGCAAAAATTGAAATAGTCATAACTTGATCATTTTAAATCGGAATGAACTCATTTTTGGACACAACCTACTTTATCCCATATATTTTCATCCCCCAAAAGGCCGGATTTTATCTCATTAAATAAGTGGCCGAAACAGCCCTTCCAATTTCTTGGCAGCAGCTTTTTAAGCATTTCTACATTTTTCATCCTTTACTAAAATCATTCCATACGAAAATGTGTAAATCCTTTTTTAGTGATTCCACTTGGATATATTAGAAGACTCATATATCTAACTCCAGAAATTGACCACACTCAAAAATTCAAAGTAGAATGAGATATATGGTCTTTTCCATATCATACTTGGTTTTGTCAAAAATCTGTTTTTCAACATTTGGTGTCTTTTAAGAAAACTTCTATATTTTTACATAAAATCAACATAGCTCAACATAATATTTAAAATAACTCATATACTCATGGATGTAACATGATCCATAGTTTAATTCACCAAATAATCAACAATCATAAAATCAAACACAACAAAAGCTAAGAAAAATTTTATTTTCTAACTTTTGAAAAACCTAACTCATATTTCTTAGTTTAGATTCCACTTTTGACTCATAAAAGAGTTGGATCTAAACATAAAACACTTTTAAACACCAAGATCTAAGGTTTTAAGCCTCAAGATCATAGTTTTACAAAAATCAAAATTCAAATCATCTCTAGGCTTTCTCTCTCTCTCTCTCTCTCTCTCTCTCTCTCTCTCTCTTACTTTGTTTTGTTAACTAACTTAGGAAATAAAATAAAAGAAAAGAACAAAATAGATTTTTGTTAGTAAATTAAGTATAGATATATTATGTATATCTATATAAATTCCCCCACATTCTCTCTTTAATCATTAAGGTGTTTCTTGCAAGTTTAAGGTTGCTTGTAAGCTTCGTAAAAGATGTTGGTTTAATAGAAACTTGACATATGTGAAGAGTTGTGTGTGAGTTAGTAAAATAAAATCATTACACCACATGGCCTCCTTTTCTCCTTCCTTACTTGAGCTGAAAATTTGGGCCTTTTATTTCCCCCAATTTGGTTTAATTTTAATGTAATAGTTTGTTTACTCAAATGTCAAAAAATCCCTTAACAAGTGGGCTAAAGTTTGGACTAATTCCTTTTTTTTTTTTGGGCTTGCATTTTCTTATTCCTTTGCCTACTAATTAAAATGAGCTTGGGCTCCTCCACCAAATGATTTGGGTCATCACTAAACTTGCCCTTTATGTTAAATATTGGGCTAGCTCAATAATTTAATTATTCTTAAATTAATTAACTACTAGTCTGATGCTTAAATAAACACTTGGGCTACAAATTAATTATTTGGGCCTTAAAATCAACTTAGCTCTATACTTATTAATTTTTTATCCATTCCCCATTATTTAATTAGGGTTCCCTTACACACATTAGTAAGTTAATTTCTTACTCATATATCTTTAATTTCATAACCCAATTAGACTTGCTATTCTTAGGTTATAAAATTAATTAATTGAGATGTATAAAATAAATCTCTTAGGATTACAATATCTTTTTAAATACTATCATTCTCTTAAATTATAACCCATTAGGTTATTTAATTATTATACATAATATATGTATTAGGTTACATAACTTTATTCTTCATCTCCTTTAAAAATAAATGTACACACATTATATAATACATATTTACTCAATCATGTATATAATTCACATATGTCCTAACATATTTCCCCTAGTTTATTAACTTATTATCCCAAATTGACTTAATAAGTTATAAACACATAGATACATACATCAATAATCAATTACTTAAGGATTGTAAATCCTTTTAATTTAGTAATCGAGGCTAACATTTAAGCTATGTTAATTTCTTACATAACTTTCATTACTCTTCCTTGAAAATGATTAAGTATACTTCTTAGTTAATAAATTAACTATATAGCTTAATTATCATATACACTTATATGATTCAAGTACTTTCCCTTTTATTTAAAAAAAAATTATTCAAAAATTTTGAATAATGTAAAATTCTAGGTTCTCACAAATACCTATTACTGATAACATTAATTTTGATCAGAGACCGCGGTCTACGATTGTATATGGTCGCTGATTTTTAATGACATGGACTTATCAGCGACCACATGCGTTGGCTGATTATAAGTGGTCGCACAAAACCTTCGCACCAACATTTCTTGCCAAATTTTGGGAGGCAAATTTGTGCTAGCGGCCTCTCAGCGACCGTATTCGGTCGCAGATGTCGGTCGCTATTACTAAGAGCAACGACCACATATGCGGTCGCTGATATTATTGGTCGTTGTTAGGCCTTTTTCTTATAGTGTGTCATGGATTTAAACAGAAATACGTCTGATTTGAATGATATTTCAATTGTTAATAAATTTCCTGATGTATTATCTGAAGAACTTCATGGCCTACCCCTAGAGCGTGAAATAGAATTTTGTATTGACCTTGAACCTGGTACAAAACCCATTTCTAAAACCTCATATCGAATGGCTCCTATTTAACTTCAGGAGTTAAAAACTCAACTGTGGGAACTGTTAGATATCGGTTTCATTTTTCCTAGTACATCTCCTTGGGGTGCTCCTATTTTATTCATAAAGAAGTAAGATGGGAGTATGCGACTTTGCATTGACTATCGGGAGTTGAATCATGTCGCCGTAAAAAATAAGCACCCGTTGCCTTGCATTGATGACCTGTTTGACCAGTTGTAAGGTGCTAAATTCTTTTCAAAGATCGATCTTCGTTACTGATATCACCAGTTAAAGATTAAAATTGATAACATTCCAAAGACTACTTTCAGAACTCGGTATGGGTATTACGAATTCCTAGTCATATCTTTTGGATTGACTAATGCTCCTATCGCTTTCATGGATATGATGAACCGAGTATTCAAGGAATATTTGGATCATTTTGTGGTTGTCTTTATTGATGACATCCTCATATACTCCAAAAGCCGTGAAGATCATGAGCAACACTTGAGGTTGATACTCTAAAAGCTTCGTGAAAACAAGCTATATGCCAAGTTGAAGAAATGCGAGTTATGGCTTGAGGAAGTAGCATTCCTTGGGCACGTGATATCGAAGCATGGAATATTAGTTGACCCGTCGAAGATTGAAACAATACAAAGTTGGGAGAAATCTAAGTCAGTAACCAAAGTACGTAGCTTTCTGGGCTTAGCTTGTTATTATCAGAGATTTGTGGAAGAATTTTCTCGAATTGTTACTCCATTAACTTAGCTGACTCGAAAAGATACAAAATTCGGATGAAGCGAGGAATGTGAGAAGAGTTTTCAAGAACTTAAGAAGAGACTCATTTCAACACCTGTTTTGATAATACCATCAAGTTCGGAGGGATTTGTCATCTACAGTGATGCTTCAGGCAGAGGTTTAGAATGTGTTTTCATGAAACATGAGAAAGTAATAGCCTATGCCTCACAACAACTCAAAGAATATGAGAGAAATTATCCTACTCGTGATCTAGAGTTGGCAGCAGTCTTTTTCACGCTAAAGATCTGGAGACATTACTTGTATGGGGAGAAGGTGGAGATTTATATAGATCATAAAAGCTTCAAATATTTCTTCACCCAAAAAAAACTCAACATGCGACAATGACGTTGGCTTGAGCTATTAAAAGATTACAATCATACCATTCAATACCATTCTGGAAAAGCGAACGTGGTAGTTGACGCGTTGAGTAGAAAATCATATGCGAGTTCTAGTGCGATATTGTCAACACAAAGGACCATTTTGTATGACTTACAAAGGATGGAGATAGAGTTAAAAACTTCAAGGACCCACGTGATGATGTCAAATATACAAGTAGAACCGACTTTAATAGATAAAGTTAAAGCTGCTCAAGCTACATATCTGAAGCTAATGCATATGAAGAAGAAGGTGCAAGAAGGTGCTATTCCAGAAGTAAGAATCGATGAAGAAGGAATACTTTGAGTCAACCCCAGACTTTGTGTTCCTAACGACTCTGATTTGAAGTATAAAATCATGATGGAGGCACACAACACATCGTTTGCAATCCATCCTTGGAGTACCAAAATATATCATGATCTTCGATATACATTTTGGGGGAGCAATATGAAGAGAGAGATAACAGAGTTTATCTCAAGGTGTTTATCTTGTCAACGTGTCAAGGCAGAGCATCAAGTAACAAAAGGTCCATTACAACCACTACACACATAAGAAAAAGCTTCGGAACAAATCAAACCTTCATTGAAGGAGCCACATATACTTGAGCTAAACCCTCTTCCTAAACACCTCAGGTATGCTTATTTGGAAAATTCAAATACTTTACTTGTTATTATTGTATCTGCGCTTAACGAGTTGCAGAAAAGTAAACTGCTGAGGATTTTGAGAGAATACAAGTCTGCGATAGGCTGGACAATTGTCGACATTAAAGGGATCAGCCCCTCCTTTTGCATGCACAAGATTCTTATGAAAGAGGAAGCAAAGCCAACAGTGGAACAGCAGAGACAGCTAAATCCGATCTTGAAATAAGTGGTAAAGAAAGAAATTTTGAAGTGGTTGGATGCGGGAATTATTTACCCAATTTCAGACAGTGCATGGGTCAGTCCAGTTCAGTACGTTCTGAAAAAGGGTGGAATGACAGTAGTGAAGAACGACAACAATGAACTAATTTTGACGAGGATAGTGACCGGATGGAGGGTTTGCATGGATTATAGGAAGCTAAATAAGGTAACACGGAAAGATCACTTTCCTCTACCCTTTATCAATCAGATGTTGGATCGGTTAGCTGGGCATGAATACTACGGTTTATTGGATGGATATTCGGGGTACAACCAAATAGTCATAGCTCCCAAGGATCAAGAAAAGACCACTTTTACATGCCCATACGGCACCTTTGCATTTAGAACGATGTCCTTTGGTTTATGTAACGCACCGGCGACTTTCCAAAGATGTATGATGGCTATTTTCTCAGACATGGTGGAGAAGAATGTGGAAGTTTTCATGGACGAATTCTCAGTCTATGGAAACACTTTTGATAAGTGTCTAGAGAATCTGGTCATGGTCTTGAAGCAATGTGTGGAAACTAACTTGGTGCTTAACTGGGATAAGTGCCACTTTATGGTTGAAAAAGGAATAATTTTGGGGCACAAGGTCTCTGCGAAAGGCTTAGAGGTTGATACGACAAAGCTGGACATGATAGAAAATCTTCCACCACTGAATTCAGTTAAGGGAATCCATAGTTTTCTTAGACACGCCGGATTCTACCGAAGGTTTATAAAGGACTTCTCTAAGATTGCAAAACCATTGTGCATTCTCTTAGAGAAAGATACAGTGTTCATTTTTTATGAAGAATGTAAAGCAGCATTTGAACAATTAAAAAAAAAATTAACTACAACTCTAGTGATCATAGCACCGGATTGGACGATGCCTTTTTAATTAATGTGTGATGCTAGCGACTATGCAGTAGGGGCTATTTTGGGTCAACACCGAGAGAAGATATTCCACACCATATACTACGTAAATAAAACCCTTACAGGTGTCGAATTAAACTACACAACCACCGAGAAGGAATTACTTGCAATAGTATACGCCTTTAACAAATTCAGAGCTTACTTAATAGGAACAAAGGTGGTGGTATACATAGATCACTCGGCAATTCGTTATTTGATCTCAAAGAAGGATGCTAAGCCTAGATTAATTAGATGAATTCTACTCCTTCAGAAATTCGACTTGAAAATAAAGGATATGAAGGGGACAGAAAATCAAGTGGCAAATCATCTTTCAAGAATTGAAAATTCGGATAAGGATGGGGCAGATAAGTGTGTAATCAATGAATCGTTTTCGGATGAGCAGCTTTTTGGAGTAAACTTCGAGTTTTCGTGGTATGTATATTTTTCCAATTACTGGTGAGAAAAATCCTTCCTCCTAATTTGACACATCAACAAAAGAGAAAGTTCCTACATGACGTCAAGTGGTACATGTGGGATGAGCCCTATTTATTCAGATAATGTGCAGACAAAATAATTCGGAGATGTGTGTCGTACAACGAAGTGAAAAATATTTTGCACGAATGTCATTCATCAGCTTATTGGGGACATTATGGTAGTGAGGAGACAGCGGCCAAGATACTTCAAGCAGAATTTTACTGGCCTACTGTGTTAAAGGATGCCCACCAGGTCGTGAAAAACTGTGACAGATGCCAAAGGGTGGGTAATATCTCGAAAAGGAATGAGATGTCGCTCAATACTATCATGGAAGTAGAGGTTTTTGATGTTTGGGGGACGAACTTCATGGGACCTTCCCCTCCTCATTCAATAATTTATACATCTTGCTGGATGTGGACTACGTGTCAAAGTGGGTTGGAGCCGTAGGACTCCCTACAAACGATGCCAAGGTCGTTCTTAAATTCCTACAGAAGAATACCTTTACAAGATTTAGCACGCCAAGAGCAATCATAAGTGACGAGGGAAGTCACTTTTGTAATAGGTCATTTACAGCTCTCTTGGAGAAGTATGGGGCCAGTCATAGGGTTGCAACAACATATCACCCCCAAACGAGTGGTCAAGCTGAGGTTTCAAATAGGGAGGTAAAGAAAATTTTAGAGAAGGTAGTCAATCCGAGCAGAAAAGATTGGTCTCTAAAGTTGGATGACGCACTATGGGCTTACAGGACAGCATACAAGATGCCAATAGGGATGTCTCCGTATCAGTTGGTCTATGGGAAAGCTTGTCACCTCCTAGTGGAATTACAGCATAAGGCATACTAGGCCATTCAGAAACTCAACTTTGATCAAACAGCTGCAGGAAAGAAGAGGTTACTCCAACTGAACGAACTTGACAAATTTTAACTGCAAGCGTATAAAAACTCAAAGTTGTATAAAGAAAAAGTCAAGAAGTGGCACGACCATACAATTTTGCAGAGAAAGTTCGAACTGGGACAATAGGTATTATTGTTCAACTCACGACTGAGATTGTTTCCCGAAAAGCTCAAATCCCGATGGTCGGGGCCATTCACTATTAAGACAGTCTTTCCACATGGCGCCGTTGAACTATACAGTAGAAATCCACTTAAAACATTCAAAGTCAACAGTCAATGGTTAAAGCATTACTGGGGTGGCGACATTGATAACAAAGTCACTGCGATCACACTAGCCGATGCGCCACGAACAGGGAATAGTCAGGCTGAAAGACTATAAAACAAGTGCTCACTGGGTGGCAACCCAATTTTCTTTTAATTTACAGTATTTTTATGTTAGTTATTCATGTCATAGCTTAGTTCATAATTCTAGTAGAGCGTAGATCATTCGTTATAATTTTTAACTTGTTAGTTTCTATTTTTAGTAAATTCATTCATACTTGCTCAATCTTCATGATGTTGGCTCATATTTAGTGTTTTAATATGTTTCAGGTACTTAGGATGCCATTGGACATGCGTACGAGGAGAAGAAGATGAAAAATTAAAGTTATTTGCAGAATAGACCCCCGCCCCGGCGGGCCCAATCCAAGCTTGGCACCCCCACCCCGACAGGGGGGTTCTCTGCCCATGCCCGCCTCGGCGGGCCTATATAGTATAACTACCCCCTACCCCGGCGGGGGTACGAGATCCTGAAAAATTTTAAACATCTGTTAAAGGCAGTCTTCTCCACTTCTTCTCCCATAACCGAATCTAAGCACCTATATTCACCCACGATCTCCCCCATCACTCCATTCACCCACGAAATTACTCTAGCCAACTCCATTAGCCAGTAACTCGTACACTAATTCGCCCATCTATAAATCAAACCCTTATTACTCCGTCTCATACCACTTCCTAATCAAATTTTGAATTTCCCTCTCCAAAAATCTAGGGTTTTCTAGCATTCGGTTCTGTAGAAGAAAGGTAAAAAAGGAAAGTTCGAATTCAGATATATAATCTTGGCAATATCATCATTCAATTAGCCAGTTAGTGTGGATAAGTAGTTTCTCATCAGTTGGTTCACAATTCTTGGAGTTCAGTCACAAAACCACGGCAACAACATCAATTGGAGCATCAATTTAGCAATAACCTTAGTCAAGTGGATCAATACGTCATGGGTAAGCACTTATTAGCAAATTTTCATCAGTTTGGCACCATAGTTGAAGTTCAGTTATCATATTTGGGGGTATAGTGGGTTGTGCACACCAACTGTTCGACAAATTGCCTAACACAAGTTTGGGGGAATTTTGTGATTCAATTGACTGTAATGGCACCTAAAACACCATCAAAGCGCCAGCTGTAAGACCCCAACTTATTATAAATAAAATTAAATTTTCTCTATTTATTATTCCCTCCGTCCCAAATTAACTGCTCAGTTTTGACTTTTTAAAGTCAAATTGACCATTTTTAAAACTAATCTTTTTACTATTTTTGCTAAAATATAGGTGAAGAGATTATAATCAAAAGAAAGTATATACAATTTATTACTAATCCTAATTTTTATAATTTTAAAAATATATTTATATATGCTTAATTATTAATTCTAAAAATAGTCAATTTGACTTAAAAAAGTCAAAACTGAGCAGTTAATTTGGGACGGAGGGAGTATTTATTATAGTAAGGGTTGATTTGATTAATGTAATTAGTTATGGGTACAAATGCGTAAATATTTTTAAATAAGCAAGTGGTTATAAAATATTCATTGTTGTCGGGGAATATTCGTTTGGTCGTGGAATATTCTTACTGTCGGGAAATACTTGTACGACGGCGCAGCCTTGTGTGGGCCCCATAACGGAAAGCGATTGGATGAAGAAAACGACAAGTATAAGTTGTTTATAAGTAACGACGTAGTTATTACCGTTAATACTGTTAGAATACCCGGTGGTTAAAATACAGTAGCACACGGTATTGTATCAATTATTGATTCTTACGTAAAAAGGCACTACTCAATAATTGTTACAGTAATTACAGTTCAATATTTTATTTTATTGATGCAATAATTGCTACATTAATATTTTATATTATTGTTGTTTCAATAATTGTCACTGCACAGTATTTTCTATTATCGGAGCAATAATTCATATTATTTGAATAATATTATTAGATAGCATTATTGGCAATGTCTAGAAAGTTCTGTCTAAGGAGAGATTTGGTCACCTAATTGCGCGCCAGTAAGGAGAAATCCTTATTGGAAAGCCCCCTCTTTCTTGGGAACGGCCTGGTTGTCCGTATTGTGATTCTGTAATATTATTTGTGAATAATTAATTATTGATTTATATGATAAAAAAAATACTCATTTTATGTGGATATAGATGGAGAAATTTTTATTATGTGACAATTGTTGAAAATTGATATTTTATCTTTTCTGATAAAATATATTATAATATTTTAATAATATAATAATGATGATATTTTTACAATGAATGTGTGATATATGAATAAATGAGGAGGAATAATATTTTTGTTACTAAAAATATTTTAAACATGTTTTTCATGTTTGTGGATTCCATTTCTTGACTGAAATTTGATTATAGCTTATAAAATCGTTCGTATGTGGATTTCGGTCAATTTTTGTTTGTAATTTGAAAAAATTTAAACTTACAAAGTTGTAGAAAATTGAATTTTCTATGGAATGGACATAAGATTCGAATTTTTTTGATAAAAGGGCTATTTATTGTGGATGATTAAAGTTCTGGTATATCGGGTCTGGATTGATTTTTGGAGTTTTAAATGTTTTTGTTTAGAAAAACATTTTTGTTGTTTTTGGCACATGTGTGGCTGATATTTTGGTTAAAAGGTGGGCTAAGGAAAATTATATAAATATATTAATATTTTATTAAATTTTCTGCTTTCATGTTCTAAGCATTTTCCTATAAATAGGGTGCTTAGGTTAGAATTGAAAATCAGACCAGAAATAAGTTTTCTCCCTCTATATTATCGAGCGTATTCTTGTGAGTATTTTGATACTTTGAGTGTTGCTATACGGTACAAGTTTCCTTCAGCACTATATATTTCTTTTCACTGATATCATTTCTTTTAAAATCATTATTCTGAAATATTAGTTTGAACTTTTTATCAAATTTGAAACTTTTAGTGTTGGGGTTACTATTCACGTATACGACACTATTCACGTATACGACACTATTCACGAATACGGCACTATTCACCGAAAAATTAAAATTTTATTTTTCTTTTCAAGATATCTATTATGGATACTAGCTTTGATTGTATCCATATTTTGATCATTCTTAAATTTTACTCCACTATGGTTATTTATGAAGTATTTTTGAACTTGGATTGTTTAAAGTACGAATTGTTAATATTTGCTCTTTTATTTCACTGGATTCGTTTTCTTTAAAATATTTTTCATCATCCTCAGTCCTAAATATTGATATTACTGAATATCTTTGGCCTGTAATGCAAAGATGAATGATTTTTTGATGAATATCTTTAGCCCGTAGTGCAAAGATGAACTGGTGTTTAGATGAACTTGACCAACTGATGAATATCTTTGGCATGTAGTGCAAAGATGAATATTTGATTCAATATGTATATTAATTGATGTTATAGGAATAAAATATTGATGATGGACTTTTAAATTCATAGATGATAGTAGATTTCATCCACTACTTAACTCTTCTAATGAATTATTATTTTCGCTGCGAATATTGATTTAAAATTTATTGTCTATTGTATTATATTAGATTTTATTCTCTGTTGAGGACTAACGATAATTTGTTCTATATTATCTTAGTTATAATATTCTTTACTGGGCTAGTTGAGCTCACCCTTTCCTTTTTGTTCCATTTTTCTTCTCAGGAGGCGAGAATGTAGCGAGTACTAGTCGGGGTATGGAATGATGGTTCTAGAAAGATATTTTAGTAGTCCTTACCATTTTTGTAAAATAAAGTATCAATAATTGTTATGAGGACTTATTTGAGTGTGGATATTGTCTAGAAGATAATAGTTGTATTTTAAACTCACAGTTAAGTGTTGTAGTATTTTGCACGACAGTTGTATTAATAAAGTTGTAGTCGTTTCTGTATCATGTAATTGGCGACTCAGAGTGGGTGATGTATACCTATTTTGGGGGCGTCACAGTTGGTATCAGAGCTTAGGGATATGATCTCTGGCGAAGATCGGGGAATAGAACTAGGAGGGGAGAGACGAGTAAAGCCTTCGCTAGTGTGTCTTGCCTAAGCTTATTTGTTGGTTGGTCAGAGTATAGGGTTATTATGTTGCATGTCAATTTCTTTAAATAACCCTTGTTTTGTGGCAGTATTTAAGAATGGCAGCTGAGAATATTAATGATGGAGTAAATGCGACCGTGGAGACACCATTAATCACCAACGAGGAGAACGTGCAACAGGCCGACAATGTTCCTCCTGTAAACAACACTACTGAGCAGATGATGAACGATGGAATGTTTAGAAGCTTTTTGCAGTTCATGCAAAATCAGACGAGGGAGACTCGTGTACAAAATACAGGTGGAAATGATAGCAATGCGCGGTTTGTCACGGTCAAGCAGTTCAAAGAGTTGGGACCACCAGAATTCTAGGGAAAGCCGGATCCAATTAAGGCGGAGATGTGGGTCAAGCAAATTACCATGATATTCGATGTCTTGGGATGTACAGAGGAACAGAAGGTTCCATTTGCCACCTTTATGTTCCGTAATGAGGCAGATTACTAGTAGAAATCTGTGAAGCGTACCCATCCAGTCGCACTCAGCATGTCTTGGGAGACATTTCAGAAACTTTTTAATGACAAGTACTTTCCTGAAAGTATTCACCATATGAAGGAGGTGGAATTTATTAGACTAGAGCAGAACAACATTACAGTGTCCCAGTATGAGGAAAAGTTTGCAGAGTTATCCAGGTTTGCACCTCATTTGGTGGAGAATGAGGAACGTATGACGCGGATGTTTCTGAGAGGTTTGAAATCCGACATACGTCAGTATCTCATTTCTCATAAATTTTCTCTATATTCAGATGTTGTCAACAGGGCACAATTATTAGAGCGACATAATGAGTACGTTCAACTGAGGGACCACAATCAGGATCGTACCGGTGACAGCAGTCATCGGAGCAACGATAACCAGCTGGGAAAGAAAAATTCAGAAAAAAGCAGTAACCACTCTGGTGGTAATCGTGGCCATGAAAATAGAAGAAGTGAGTCGGGGGAGATTTTAAAAAGAGAAGATTCAATAATGACAATGTGAAGACGTCAGCACCAGTAGCAACTGGTTCTAAGGTAGGAGAATGACCACCGGTCGTATGCTATAAATGTGGAAAAGAGGGACATATCAGCCCGAACTGTCCACAACAGTTCAAAGTATGCTATAATTGTGGAAAGGAAGGACATATCCCTCGAGATTGTACGGTAGCGAAACCAAGTCCAGTGGGGATGGTGACTCAAAAGGCTGTCCCAAAAAAGTCAAAGTCAACGGTTACTGGAAGAGCGTTTGTCGTGACTGGTCAAAATGCAAGAAACCCAAACGAGGTGATCATGGGTAAGCAAATCATAAATTCTTGTAAAGTTTATACCTTACTAGATACCGGTGCTACCCATTCATTTATCTCTCCTGCTTGTGCTCAACGTTTAAAATTGACTCCGAAGAAATTAGACTTTGATTTATTGAGGAGACTCCGTTAGGAGAAACTTTCATTACATCCACTGTTTATAAATCTTGTTTGATCCAAGTTGGCACTATCACATTACTTGTTAACCTTATCTCTTTAAAGATAGTTGCTTTTGATGTGATTTTAGGAATTGATTGGTTAACTACTCATCATGCCAAAATTGATTACTTTCGTAAGGTTGTTAATTTTCATATTCCTAACCAACCTGTTGTACGAATTCAAGCAACTAAACCACTAAAATCAATCACTGTCATATCAAGTCATAAAGCTATTCGTTTATTGAAAAATGGATGTCAAGCTTTTTTAGCCCATGTTATGGATTTGAATAAAGACACGTCAGATTTGAATAATATTCCTGTTGTTAGTGACTTTCCTGAAGTATTTCCTGAAGAACTTCCCGGTCTACCCCCAAAACATGAAGTTGAATTCTATATTGATTATGAACCTGGTACAAAGCTCATTTCTAAAACTCCATATGGAATGGCTCCTATTGAACTTCAGGAGTTAAAGGTCCAACTACAGGAATTATTAGACATAGGTTTCATTCGTCCTAGTACATCTCCTTGGGGTGCTCCTATTTTATTCGTAAAGAAGAAAGACGAGAGTATGTGACTTTGTATTGACTACCAGGAATTGAACCATGTCACCATCAAGAATAGGTATCCGCTACCTTGTATTGATGACCTATTTGACCAGTTACAAGGAGCACAATTCTTCTCAAAGATCGATCTTCGTTCTAGATATCATCAGCTGAAGATTAGAACTGACGATATTCCAAAGACTACCTTTAGAACTCGGTACGGGCATTATGAATTTCTAGTCATGTCTTTTGGATTGACTAATTATCTTGCGGCTTTCATGGATATGATGAACCGAGTATTCAAGGAATATTTGGATCAGTTCGTTGTTGTCTTTATTGATGACATCCTTATATATTCCAAAAGTCGTGAAGATCATGAGCACCATTTGAAGCTGGTACTCCAAAGACTTCGTAAAAACAAACTATATGTCAAGTTGAAGAAATGCGAGTTCTGGCTTGAGGAAGTAGCATTCCTTGGGCACGTGGTGTCAAAACATGGAGTGTCTGTTAACTCGGTGAAGATTGAAGCAATACAAAGTTGGGAGCAACCTAAGTCGGTGACCGGAGTACGTAGCTTTTTAGGATTAGCTGGTTATTACCGGAGATTCATGGAAGGTTTTCTCAAATCGCTACTCTGTTAACTCAGTCGACTCGGAAGGATACAAAATTCGTATGGAGCGAGGAATACGAAAAGAGTTTTCAAGAGCTCAAGAGGAGACTCATTTCGGCACCTGTTCTGACAATACCATCTGGTTCGGATGGACTTGTTATCTATAGCGATGCTTCGGGCAAAGGGTTAGGATGTGTTCTCATGCAACATGGGAAAGTCATAGCCTATGCCTCGCGACAACTTAAGGAATATGAGAGGAATTATCCTACTCATGATCTAGAGTTGGCAACAGTCGTTTTCGTGCTAAAGATCTGGAGGCACTATCTATATGGGGAGAAAATAGAGATATATTCAGATCATAAAAGCTCAAATATTTCTTTCACCCAAAAGGAACTCAACATGCGGCAACGACGTTGGCTCGAGCTGTTGAAAGACTACGACCATACCATTCAATACCATCCTGAAAAAGTGAACGTGGTAGCTGACGCGTTGAGTAGAAGATCATATGCGGGAACAAGTGTGATGTTGTCAACACAAAGGCCCATTTTGTGTGATTTATAAAAGATGAAGATAGAATTCAAGACTCCGGGGACTCATGCGATGATGTCAAGTATACGCATTGAACCAACTTTAATCAAAAAAGTTAAAGTTACACAAGCCACAGACCCGGAGCTGATGCTTATAAAGAAGAAAGTACAAGAAGGTGCTATTCCAGAAGCAATAATCGATGAAGGAGGAATACTTTGAGTCCACTCCAGACTTTGTGTTCCTAACGACTCTGATTTGAAGTACAAGATCATGATGGAGGCACACAATACACCATTTGTAATTCATCCTGGAAGTACCAAAATGTATCGTGGTCTTCGACATACATTTTGGTGGAACAATATGAAGAGAGAGATTGCGAAGTTTATCTCGAGGTGTTTAACTTGTCAACATGTAAAGGCGGAGCATCAAGTGCCTAAGGGTCCATTGCAACCACTTGAGATTCTGAAATGGAAGTGGGAACACATTACCATGGAATTCGTTACAGGTCTTCCCACGGTTTCTCAAGGCATAAATGCTATTTGGGTTATTGTTGATAGATTAACTAAGTCTGCTCATTTCTTGCCGATACGGGAGACTTATTCCTTTGAACGTCTTACTCGTATGTACGTAAATGAGATTGTGAGATTGCATGGCATGCCAGTATCCATAGTTTTGGATCTTGACCCAAGATTCACTTCACGATTTTGGGTTAGCTTGCAAAAAGCTATGGGCACGGATTTACGATTTAGTTCGGCATACCATCCTCAAACGGATGGACAATCAGAGTGGACTATTAAAACTCTTGAAGATCTATTAAGACTTTGTGTCCTAGACTTCAAAGGGAGTTGGGATAAGTATTTACCATTGGTAGAATTCTTCTACAACAACAGTTATCAGGCAAGTATAGGGGTGGCTCCATTAGAAGCATTGTATGGACGAAAGTGTCGCTCTCCAATATGTTGGGATGAGGTGGGTGAAGCAACATTGTTGGCACCCAAGTTGGTACGTATTACTACAAAAAAGATCCAAATGATTCGACAACGTATACAAACGGCACAGGATCGACCAAAGAATTATGCGGATCTTCATCGAAAGGACGTGAAATGTAGTATTGGGGATCATATATTATTGCGTGTTGCTCTATGTAAGGGAGTTACAAGATTTGGAAAGAGAGAAAAGCTCAATCCACGATTTATTGGTCCATTTTAAATTCTTGATCGAGTAGGAAATGTGGCCTATAGACTCGCGTTACCTCCAAGCATGTCTCATGTTCATAATATTTTTCACATATATGTGCTTCGTAAATATGTGAAAGACCCGAACCACGTTATTGAGTTAGAACCGGACGAAATAGCCGAAGACTTAACGTATGAGGAGCACCTGTCAAGATCTTGGATAGAAAGGAGCATGTCCTACGCACAAATGTCATACCACAAGTCAAAGTTTTGTGGAGGAACCATGCTATTGAGGAAATGACCTAAAAATTAGAAACGGAAATGAAATCGAGGTATCCTCACCTTTTTGGAACACCAGGTACGTACGTTAATTTTGAGGAAGAAATTTCATAAGGAGGGGAGGTTGTAAGACCCCAACTTATAAGGGTTGATTTGATTAATGTGATTAGTTATGGGTACAAATGCGCGAATATTTTTAAATAAGTAAGTGGTTATAAAATATTCATTGTTATCGGGAAATATTTGTTTGGTCGTGAAATATTCGTACGACGGCGCAGCCTTATGTGGGCCCCATAACGAAAAGCGATTGGATGAAGAAAATGACAAGTATAAGTTGTTTACAAGTAACGGCGTAGTTGTTACCGTTAATACTGTTAGAATACCCGGTGGTAAAAATACAGTAGCACACGGTATTGCATTAATTATTGATTCTTACGTAAGAAGACACTATTCAATAATTGTTACAGTAATTACTGTTCAATATTTTATTTTATTGATTCAATAATTGCTACGTTGATATTTTATATTATTGTTATTTCAATAATTGTCACTACACAGTATTTTCTATTATCAAAGCAATAATTCATATTATTTGAATAATATTATTAGATAGCATTATTGGCAATGTCTAAAAAGTTCTGTCTAAGGAGAGATTTGGTCACCTATTTGCGCGCCAGTAAGGAGAAATCCTTATTAGAAAGCCCCTTCTTTTCTGGGAACGGCCTGGTTGTCAGTATTGTGATTCTGTAATATTATTTTTGAATAATTAATTATTGATTTATATGATAAAAAAAATACTCATTTTATGTGGATATAGATGGAGAAAATTTTTTTATGTGACAATTGTTGAAAATTGATATTTTATCTTTTCTGATAAAATATATTATTATATTTTAACAATATAATAATGATGATATTTTTACAATAAATGTGTGATATATGAATAAATGAGGAGGAAGAGTATTTTTGTTACTAAAAATATTTTAAACATGTTTTTCATGTTTGTGGACCCCATTTCTTGACTGAAATTTGATTATAGCTTGTAAAATCGTCCGTATGTGGATTTCGGTCAATTTTTGTTTGTAATTTGGAAAAACATAAACTTACAAAGTTGTAGAGAATTGAATTTTCTATGGAATGGACATAATATTCGAATTTTTCTGATAAAAGGGTTATTTATTGTGAATTATTGAAGTTCCGATATATCGGGTTTGAATTGATTTTTGGAATTTTAAATGTTTTTGTTTAGAAAAACGTTTTTATTGTTTTTGGCACATGTGTGGCTGATATTTTGGTTAAAAGGTGGGCTAAGGAAGATTATATAAATATATTAATATTTTATTAAATTTTTTGCTTTCATGTTCTAAGCACTTTCCTATAAATAGGGTGCTTAGGTTAGAATTGAAAATCACACCATAAATAAGTTTTCTCCCTCTATATTATAGAGCGTATTCTTGTGAGTATTTTAATTCTTTGAGTGTTGCTATACGGTGCAAGTTCCCTTCAGCACTATATCCAGTATTCTAGTCAGAAGTACTGTCTTTTCGAGGTAAGGAATGCTATTTTTTTATAAATGATATTATTTCTTTCAATATCATTATTCCGAAATATTGGTATGAACTTTTTATCAAATTTAGAACTTTTAGTGTTGGGGTTACTATTCACGTATACGACACTATTCACGTATACGGCACTATTCACCAAAAAATTAAAATTTTGTTTTTCTTTTCAAGATATCTATTATGGATACTAGCTTTGATTGTATCCATGTTTTGATCATTCTTGAATTTTACTCCACTATGTTTATTTATGAAGTATTTTTGAACTTGGATTGTTTAAAGTATGAATCCTTAATATTTGTTCTTTTGTTTCACTGGATTCGTTTTCTTTAAAATATTTTTCATCATCCTCAGTCCTAAATGATGATATTACTGAATATCTTTGGCCTGTAGTGCAAAGATGAATGATTTTCTGATGAATATCTTTGGCCCGTAGTGGAAAGATGAACATGTGTTTAGATGAACATGACCAACTGATGAATATCTTTGGTCTATAGTGCAAAGATGAATATTTGATTCAAAATTATATTGATTGATGTTACCGGGATAAAATATTGATGATGGACTTTTAAATTCATAGATGATAGTAGATTTCATCCCCTACTTAATTCTTCTAATGAATTATTATTTCCGCTGTGAATATTAATCTAAAATTTGTTATCTATTGTATTATATTAGATTTTTTTCCCTGTTGAGGACTAATGATAATTTGTTCTGTATTATCTTAGTCATAATATTTTTTACTGGGCTAGTTGAGCTCACCCTTTTCTTTTTGTTCCATTTTTCTTCTCAGGAGGTGAGAATGTAGCGAGTACTAGTCGGGATATGGAATGATGGTTCCAAAAAAATGTTTTAGTAGTCCTCACCATTTTTATAAAATAAAGTATTAATAATTGTTATGAGGACTTATTTGAGTGTGGATATTGTCTAGAAGACAATAGTTGTATTTTTAACTCACAGTTAAGTGTTGTCGTATTTTGCACGACAGTTGTATTAATAAAGTTATAGTCGTTTCTGTACCATGTATTTGGCGACTCAGAGTGGGTGATGTATACCTATTTTGGGGGCGTCACACCAACGGGGTGAAAGTTTGGGTTCATCACCACCCACTCAACCTTTTGACAAGCGGAAGTTCACAAGTGCCAACGTCGCCGATAAATATGACTATTTAGTGCCTAAAGCACTAACTCTACAGCGGGGTTTGGTACCGAACTCTTTTGACGGACAGATGCGGAGGCAAATACATGAGCAAGGCTGAGAGAAGCTGATAGACGATCCTGACCCTACAATAGTCAACGTGTTGAAGGAATTTTATTCCAATGCTGAGGATAGGGCTCCAAGCAGGGCGTTTGTACAGGGTAAACAGGTGTCGTTCAATCTAGAGGCCATAAATGAATATTACAGTCCACGAGCCCCTGGCAAATGCCAGTATACTCAGCTACATGACAATAGTCCCGATTATGATCAAATTTTAGCTGAGATAATTAAGTCGGACACTACTTGGGTTAAAGGAAGGAAGGTGGCACAATCTTCCTGAGCAAAGACTTGAGCCGCTATGGCAAGATTTGGTATGCATTTCTATGTGCAAAGTTGTTTCCGTCCACGCATACCAGTGAGGTGACAAGGGAGAAAGTGCTTCTGTTGTACGCAATTGTGAAAGATTTTGACATCAACATAGGCTCAATTATCAATGTTTCTATACGGTGATGCCTGCGAGGGCCATTCTCTGGTGGTTTGCCACATCCATCCCTCATCTGTGGGTTATGCAGACAGGCTGGTGTTCGATGGTCAAGAGATGAGCCTTTACATCAGCCTCTCCAGTTATTGGACTCCCGCATGATTGCTCGATACACGGTCTAGCCTGAGGGGACTCACACCTAGGAGGAGTCGGTTTTATATTTCCAGAGGCTTCTGAGGAGGATGAAGATGTTGAGGACACCTCTGAAGATGATGAGTTCCAAGCTGATGAGATGACTGGAGAGAAAGAGACAGCGGAGAGTAGCAGGTCAGGTAAATTCATATTCAATAACCAATTCTGCAGTCTCCAGCGCCTTATTGATAAAAGGGATAAAGAAGCCAACCGACAGATGAAGCGACTGGCGGACAGGCAGGACCATATGTTCAATGCCATGAACGCATCTTTTGCCTCTCTAAATGCAGCATTACAGACTCTAAATCTAGCCGCGGATGCACAGTTTCCATACCAGACACCAGAACCTATGCCATAATATCCACCATCCGATTCAGACACGGAAGAGCGCCGAGTCTATGTGCCACGACCACCATCACCACCATCACCTCAACCTTAGCTGACTTCAGGGAAGTCCTCTTGTGCTTACTGCTATATTCTTACAATGAGGACATTGTAATTGCTAAATTTGGGGGAGTTTAATTTAGTTATTAGTTGCATGTTTAATTTATGTTATTTATTTGTTTAAATTGCATATGTTGTCATGTTTAGTTTAGGGTCATTATGTTTGCATTCATGTAGTATAATTGCATAGTAGTTTTGCATAGTAGTATAGCATTGTAAATAGTTGTTTATAATTAGTTTCTTATTCAGTTATTCTTATTCCGATATTATAAAAAAATAAAAAAAATGAAAAATTGCAAAAATAGTAGTTAGTTTATTGTGTTTATGTTGCATTTTAAGTTTATCTTGCATGATTCCAACTATTAGATAGTTATAGTCTATTTTGGCCAATGATGAGACTGGAATCGTGTAGACAAGTATAGTATTGACTATTAGAGCTTTGATGTGATTTTCTGTTATGAATTGAATCTTTTTCTATTTGAAACTGGTATAAAAAGGTTAGCACAATAAAACAGCTTTGTTGATTGATTGAGTCTAAATTGACACATAATGGAACTCTAAAGGATAATGCTAGTTTGAATGAAAGAATGACATAGGCAGTGATGGCTAAAGTTAGGCAAGAACCTAAGCTTGGGGAAAAATTTAGGGTATATAAGCTATAAAAAATATGAATAAACATCGTGGCTAGTCTAGTTTCGTGGCCTTTGTTACTTGAGTAAGTAAGCCTGAGGGGATTGTCTTTACACCTAGCGCCCTAAAACCTTAAATGGTTTGGGAGTCGTTGGTCGAAAGCTCATTAAGGTAGCATTGAAAAGCCTAAGGGAATTAGACATTGCACGACCATGTGAAGAAATTATTAAAAAAAGAAAAAAAAAGAAAAGAGAATGAAACGGGAAAAAAGAGCAAAAAGCCTCCGTAATTGAAAAATAAAGCATAAGTACCCCATTTGGACCCTTGATGCCGATGACTGGTTGATGATAGTCGGATCTTGACTATTTTTAGATTTCTTGAGTTTACACTATATGATGCCTTTGAAGAGACCTATTATGTGTTAAATTTGAATTCATATCAGTTAGCATGGTTGTTGAGCACACACACACTATATCATTGATAACAGTCTAAGAATTGATGATTGATTGGGAAATTACTAATTTGTTTTGATATGAGGTATTATCATGTTTACTTGATTTCTTTAAGGCCGGTTGAGTAGACTTGTCTCTGTCATTACTGTTGGATTCATAGGCATATAGATTAGTTGCATTCCATTGCATTGCATTCCATTGCATTGCATCACATTTTGTTTTGTGCTCGAGGGCTAACACGGTTTAAGTTTGGTGGAGTATGATGAGTGAGTTTTATGCCTACGAATCGGCTTCTGATTTGGATTTAAACTGTGTTGATTCTGTCTATTTATGTTCGTTCTTACTTATTTTGTGTTTGTTTTATGTTTAGGAGTGCAATACGTGGAATGGAGGTATAATGGTGGCGTTATGGCGAGAAATGACATGATACAAAGTAAAATCAGAAATGCAAGACACCCCCCCTGCCGGGGCGGGCACGTTTGCAAAGGAAACCCCCGCCGAAGCGGGGGTACATAACTCAAGAACAGAATACCCTTCCACCGAGATGGGCTTCATTAGTGCACAAATCCCCCGCTGGGGCGAGGGTACGGGGAGAGAGAAAGTGTTGTGTTTCAATCAGAACGTTGCAGCTGCGTATGAGGAACAATTTGGCATGACTGAGACTCTATTAGGCGTCGTTTAGGAACTAAATACATGACTTATGCTGGGATATAACACAACATAACAGAGACACATTACATCAATAAATCAATTAGCAAGATTTGAGCCCTAATTTCAGAAGATCATTGGAGGAAAGCAAGGAAGGTTAGGATCGCGAAGATTACAGATTTGAAGGCTAAGAAGGGTGGTTTTGTAACTATTCTCCTTCTTTAATTCGAATTTTGTAATTGGGATGATGGATTCTCTACTTATTTCAGTTTTTATTTCATTGATAATGAACTAAATTATTTATTTGGCTTGCAATGGATCTTTATTGTTGAACAATGATTGTTATGCCTTGAGTTCATTTCAATAATCTATCAATTCAGTTTATCTATTGTGATTTGCACTTTAATTTATGATTTTCTTGATCACCAATCCTGCGTGGATTTATATAGACTCGAGAGATGATGTATGAATCTAGACTTAATCACTATAGCATGTGTTCTTGAATTCTGTGTTTTAATAGAATCTTGATGAATGTTTAGGATAGAGATATACCTAGCATTTCATGTAATTGGGTAAAGAACTTGGGATTTAAACATTCTTTGATTTTAATTCACATAGAGATATAGTGAATTAGTTAATTAGGGTGTTTGGCTTAGTTCTATCAAATTTGTGGATTTAAGTTAATACGGTGTTAGTGCATCGAGAGATGGCTAATTCTACTTAAGTGTTCTTGATTAATAAACTGAGATAGTGAATTAAACTGGAATGAGGTGTGATAATCTGAGTGAGACTTAAAGTGAAGTTGTAAGCCTAATTCTCCATTATTTACTTGAAATTACGGTTATTAAGTTGTGTTGTTTGGTTGGGGTTTTTAGTTCTTAGTTTTTGTTAATTATAATCATTAATTTGAATAGTTTAATAAAATTGGGTTAATATAAAACTGGTAATTGTTAGGTTTAATTTCATACTAGTCTCTGTGGGAACGATACTTTTCTCATCATTATATTACTTGTTGACCACGTTCACTTGCATGTATATCATATTTAGAATTTGACCAACACGTATTATAGAGTGGTTATGATCCATAAATGAATAATGTAATGCCTCAAAATCATGCTTTAAGAATAAATTTCAAAGCATTGCAAAAATATAATAAACCTTGCTTGAACAAAATGGTAAGCTAAGGTTGCAATTTCCAACAAGGAAACAGAATAAATAACTTTGCATAACTTGTAAACAGGATAAACTTGCATAAACGAAATCAAGTTAGGACACATAAGAATAGGATTAGGAAACTTTCCTCGTGCATAGATTAAACGATCACTACTCACATTCACCACAAATCCTACACATACCATATGTATTGACAACACTCATTAGTTACATTAATATTAACTTCATCAGTTTAGTTCCCACTTTTAGTATAGCTCGTTAACTTAGTTTAAGTTTTTCTTATTACCGTGACGCCCACAAATTCAGACACTCATATCTCGAATTTGGTTCGTCACATGCTAACTCTAATATCATACTAAAATCATCACAACGGAATAATAGAATAAATTGTATTGTTATAACATAATTATTCTTGTCCCAAAGTCTCGCAACCATTACTAATACAACACAACTTAAATTAAACATAGCTTAATATATCATAATAATTAAGTTCTTCAACAACATAAAAGTAATAGTACACTCCTAGTACTATGAAACTAACTACTCCAAAGCCTTCTCTTTACCCTAGTCCTTACCAGAGGGATCACTATGTTCTGCCATAACTAAAAGTTTTAAGGAAAGCAAGGATGAGCAACAATTTTTCCCAGTAAGTAATATCGCAATAAGGAACATCTTATATAAAGTTCAATCTTCAAGGGTATGACAGTGAATAATAATTCAGGAATTATCAATGATTCTCAATAAAGGTCGCTATGGACTGAAAGATATCAATAAGATTCAACGCTTAATCAATTCAAGATTTCAAAGTAATGAATATTGAGAAGTCACTAAGGACTATGAACTTCTACTAGAATTAACAGTAATAAACTGATAATCCACCAAACGAGTACAACAGGTGATCAGCCTAAAGTATCCTATGTCATTCGTAACATTTAATCATACTCATGTGCGCACGTCGGTTCCCCGAAAAATATATTTTCCCTTCCAAAAGGGTTATTCAACTCAGTGATTTATAAGAGTCCGCACCAAGTTAATTTAGTTTGGATAGCTTTTGATCATATTCCAATAGTCTAGCCGAATCAATGGCTTAGACAGCTTTCTTTTAAAATATACACATGACCAATTATCATTCGGAATCAAGGTTCGAAAACTGTAAGCAATTTCATTTCTAAACTACGAAGTATTAAGTCATGAGATATGAATCATACTTTCAAGGATTTACTTGTACGATCAATAATAGCACAAGCTTAAATAATATGGTTACGAACTTACATCAATAAGATAAAGTTTAGATACTTGCATAATATTTAAAGTTGTGTAAGTTAGAAAACTTGTTCAATATAAAATAGAGTTTGGATAATTGCCTTACGCGTAGTTTACCAAAGTAAAGCTTAATACCACTCCAATGAATTATAATATCCTATTCATGTATAATCACATTAGTTATACAAGTTCAACATGTACACCTATTATCTTAATTTGTTATGATACACAAGTGTAAGTCATCGATACTAACATATATTGCTAGTCTCCTCTTAGTCTCATGGTCTCATAAGTATGTCGTCACATAACACGAAAATCAGTTTCTAATACACTATGACATTAAAGAACATAGTTTGAAATCACATTTCGACTTAAAGTTATAAACACTTATTCAACATCGAATTCTTTCTTTAACATGCTTATTGACACATGAATATTGCACTGGTCATGTATTATAGATTAAGGTAACAATATAGGTATGCAAACACCTTTAAACTAACAGCAGAAAATAGATCTCACTGCAGGGTGGCGCGGTCGCGCTTGGTTTGTACTAAAGAGTGGCGCGACCGCGATGCTCCTGGTGCAAACCAAGACATGGCTGCTCCTGCAGAAAGCAAGTGAACACCCGGCTTGAACATATATGAATAATCATGCAAAACACACATGTTAATAGGTGGATAACTAAGTTTGACCCTACATCATAACAGTAACATATGTCATTATACATTCTCATTTAATCAAAACTTTAAGTGTTCAATTCATAGTTTCTCTTACCTTTAGCCATTTTACACATGCTACGTGGTCAATAGATCTCAGCTATACATGTTTACATTAGTTAAAACATGTATTTCAAGTTATAAAGTTCTACTTCATTCATGCTTGTTCTAAACCACATTTAACTAGTTTCACAATGCATATGACTAACTAGGCATTCATGTTAATCATGTTTACATGCATGACACAACTAATGAAGATGTCACATACTAAAATACTTGTAACGTATTCTTGTGAAAACCTCATGTTAAGCCACCAAGCATGCAAAGCCACTCCACTTACTATACATCATACTCTCATGTATACATTTTAGACCACATAAGCATGCTCACAAGTTCTTAATTCAAAGTGTATATAGTTTATCAAGTTCATTTTTAAAATTTTAAGTTTCCATTAGTAAAACTTATTTAAGCATGTAAGATAAGTCCACATAGTCTAAATCATGTTTTCATGATCACATAATAGATCACATAAGCATGTTTTGAAGTTTAAAACTTAGTGTATGCATAGTTCATTTACACATAGCTAGTATAGTCTTTCACTTGCATTTTCCTTTAAATCATACTTGAATAGTCTATGTCATCTCCAACAATATAAACTAACATATTGATTTCACATGTCAATGCATATCAGAACTTAATACATTTGCACATGTAGTCAGAACATGTATTAAACCATATTTATCAAACTAGTTTCCAAATCTTTAAATTTTCTTTGAATGTTCATACTAAAACAAACTAACATGGCTTACTATATACATAGCGACCTCATTCCACATGTTAAGGTTATTTATTCTAACCAAAGTAGCATGCTCATAATGGGATAAGATAAATAAATTAGTATCCATGACTGGCAGTCGGCGCGGCCGTGCGGTCATGTACTATAGAAGTGGCACGGCCGCGCCACTTCGAGCAGAACAAAAAAATGATGGCTCTACTTCTGCAAAGCCTGACATAACCAATGTTAAACCTGTAACCAGACCAACTACAATGCTCCTAGACATGTATACAAGCTCAGATAACACGATGGCATGTTACTCCATACAAATTAATAGAGAATTCAAGCAATTACTAGAATTTGACAAAACTCAAAATGAAGAACACAAAAACAGAATTTATACCTCTTTAAAGCTTAAATTGATTCCTCAATGCACTAATTATACTCCCTCAATGCTCAGCGGATCTCACTCTCTATATGCAACTTATCAGTGAAATTCTAGCAACTAAGAAATGAAGAATTTGGCTGCCATTTATAGAGAAATGGCTGCCCAGTTCATAGCTTTGTTATATGGTTTGAATCAATGGAAGATGGAAGGAAACAATGGGTATATAGAAGTTGGCCAAATGTCAACCTTGTAGCCATCATCACAGCAATATTGCTAGGAGGCTGGAGTTTATGCAATGAAGAAGTAGGCTACTGTGCAGCACTGTTTGGGTAACTGAGGAGTTTTAAATCTCAGCAACGTGATTATAATGCTTAGTTTGGTTACTGGAACTTGCAAAATTTAATTTTAATGTGTTAATGCTACTACACAATGATAAGTTAGGGATTATTTATGTATCCACATCATATAATTCATGTATGGACTCAATTTAATTGGTCACTAATAATTCAATATCTCCTTAAAACTTTATTATTCCAATTAGACTCACTTATTAAAATAATTTGTAATTCTTTGATATAGTACATCTTTAATGCTCCCACACATACTTATTGTCACATAAGCAATTATTTATGTTAATTATAACTTCTTTCCTTTTAATATATAGTTTATATATTATATAGTTACACTAAAGTGTCACATTGCATTTTTCTTTTTAATGTAGGAACTATATATTATCACATATCTTGCACACATCAATTAAATGAACAATATAATTCTAATTATGTAAATTACTTTGCTCATTCGTATTTTATTATTCACAATAACAATTAATTAATAATATAATATTAATTATTCATTCACTTCTTCATTTATTCATTCCTTAATTAACTCAAACCATTCAAATTTCCATTCTCATGCCACACAATGCATTTTACAATCTCCTCATAAACTCCACATTTTTTTAAATTGTTATAAATTCAATTTGAATTAATTGAATTACTCATCTAACAACACATCAATACTTATATTCAAATAAATATTCATTTTCTTATTATATTAAAATAATATTTATTCATGAAATTCACGGTTCTTACAACTACCATAAATCACATATTACAAGACCGAAGTCTTGAATCTTAAGTTTAAACAACATTACATCTTTTCATGAACATCACATTTTAGCTCTTTTACAACTTATCAAATTATCATGTCATGTCAGCATATGAACGTTAATAACCTGATATAACACCTTATTACATTTCCAACACATTATCATGTTCTTTAGATTAGGTTATATTAACACACAAAGGACTGCACTTGCATACGTGCATCCCGACGCGCTCTAATTGCCTCCGACTGCACATCAGTCCTAAAGATGGCCATTTTGACCCCTACTAATGACCTTGAATTGAAAACCCTAAAGAATAAACATTTTAGGTCTACTTGTCCTCATTTCGGTTCATCTTGAACCGCATCAATCAGAGTCCGTATGAAAATGTTATGACCATTTTAGTAAAATATATCCAGTCAGATTTTCTCTAACACTTGATCAGACTGCCCACCCCCGTCGAAGCGGGGTTTTTGAGCTAAAAAGCCCACTGGGGCAGCACAAAATACATTGGTAATGCCTGCCGTGGAGGGGGTACCACAGAATAGGGGCAGCGACACAGTGAGACGCAAACAGAGTTTGCAAAGAACACAGAAAAAGCCAAATTAGGCCAAAATTTAACTAAAACAACAAATTCAATATTACCCATGTGTTATGAACTTTAAAGAAACATTTTATAACATTCTTAGCATACTTTTAACAACTTAAGTCACATAAACAACAAAATTTAAAGCCATAATTTCAATGTTTTTGTGAAAAACTCTGTTTTTGATATTTTTAACGAAATCAACTACTACAAACTTGTTTTTCAACCAAATCAGTCCATACAAGCTTCGTTCTTTTCATTTTTATATGTATAAACATAATCACCCATCAATTTATCATTTATCATATAATTAAGTCACCAATTTTTGTACTTATAGGTTATATTCAAATATTATCTCTCTATAAACTTCAAAACTCCCATTTAAACATAATTTCATGGATTAATTACTCTAAAACCGTTTATAAACATCATATATTAGATTATACATGCATATTAACCGTTACAAACAACTTCTCAACCATTTGATCATAAAAACTCAATTACAAAGAACTAAAAATAATATTTTTACTGCAAACTCAAAACTCCAATTTTAAACATGATTTCATGGATTTGATTATTCTAAATCACATACAAGTCATATAAAACATGTTATAAACATATACAAAATCATATATTCAACAATCATCCATAAAATTCAATTACAGAGAGTAAAAGAACTTTAAGAATGTAAATTAAAGCTTGAATTCAAGTGTTTACCCTTACTTTCTTGTTTGGATTACACAAAGATGATAGAATACTCCTCTTTATTCCCCAATTCTCCTTTCTCAATCTCAATTTCTTTCAAAATTCTCTTTTTTCCCTCTATGTTGTGTTCTCAGACTTAACCAAATGAACTGACGTATATTATAACTGGTGCGTACATGGGTAGCAGTTAAGCGCAGTATGGCTTAACTGCTCCCATGTCCTCAAGGCCATGTTTGGTTTGTTCCAAATTAACTCATTTTCCCATTATTTTAATTAACTTGTTTATTATATAGTTTATTTGTCGCACTCTAATTAATCAAATTTTTAATATTTAAATTCAATTAAATTAAAGCCAATATTACCCATTAAATCACATCATTGCATAATTAAAATTCTCATTTATTAAATATAACACATAATTTATATTCTCATTTATTATTTATAACAAATCAATAAATCTGTAATTAATTATTTAATTAATTAGAACAACATTAAAATTATTTAACAACTCATTTAATTTAATTATCCCGATTAAATTCACACTTTGAACTATAAAATTATTCCACATTAATTTGATCAATATAACACATTTAATTAAATTAATCTACCATAATTCCATCAAATATTTATTTAACTCGATAAATAAATCAATAAAATATTTATTTAATTCAATAAATATTTAAAAATTAATTACAAAAGTCTCGTTCGTCATATATTTCCCCCTTAAAAGGATTTTGTCCCTAGAATCACGATTCACTTAATTTGCCCCGTTACATTTACAATTGGGTTTCTATATTCTAAGAACATAGAGCTTGGAAAAGAGAAGGTTGAGAGAGAATAAAGGTTTTATGAGAGATTGAAGAAGAGAATTCTGGGAAACAAGGAGAATCAAACTTGGTTCATCATCTAATTAAGTTTAAGGAGAAATAAAAAAGGTGATAATCTAAACTATAAACTCTAGTTTATACTTTCTTGAGTTCTTCATTAAAAATGGATTTTTGGATGAATGATTTGTTAAAGAATTGGTTATACATGTTATTAGGTTGGTATAATTTGTTTATATCATTCGTATATGGTTTTAGGGTAATCAAATTTATGAAACACATGTTTAAGATAAAGAATTTTGTTTTTGGCTTAATATATGTATTTTGGTCTATTTTGAGACTAAAATTGGCTAGGATTTCATGTATAGAATCTGAAATTGATGATAGAAGTTGTTGATACATTGAAATATGAAAATAACACAAGCTGAATCAATTATTTTGGTTGAGAAACGAATTCGTAAGAGTTGATTTCGCTAAATATGATAAATATGGAAAAAACTAGCATGAACTTTGAAATTGAGTCCCTAAAATTGGTTCTAAAAGTTGTGTATGTCATTAGAAGCATGTTATATATGATTGGTTCTGAGTTTAGGAAGTTTATAGTATTTGGGTTAGGATAAGTTGGAGTTTGAGTGAAGAAATTGGATGTTTTGGCTTTGTACTGTGCTGATTTCGAACTGTAGATTCTAGTTCTGCTAAGGGGCGCCGCAGCGCTAAGCCATAGGTCATTTCGGGCGCCGAGCCATAGGTTATTCAGGCGCCAAGAACTAGGTCAACTGAAGTTTGACTACAGCACCGCAGCGCCAGTTGTAAGAACAAACCTGGCGCCGCAGCTCCAGTCCCTAATTTTGCCTAGTGAAGAAAGGCTGCAAGTATGCCTAAAGCAAATTGATTCTAATTCATACTAATGAATATTATATACTTAATAAGGTGAGATTAAAAGCCTTGAACCCTTAACAAAATGTTAAGTAACTATGACACCCCCAAATCTAGGTATTTTATTCCATAGGATTTGGTGTACACTGTTCAAACATTCATTTCTAACTACCCAAATTTAATAAAATTTAAGCAATAAAACTTCCCATTAAAGGGTTACATAATTAATTCCGATAAATCCCAGGTTGTCTAACCTTAAAACATTCATCAAATGCGGAAAATTAATTAATTACATCACATAATTAGTCTAAGTCAAAAACTTAAATCTCAATAAATTAACAAGTCTTCAACACGTGTTCATCTTTAATTTCCCTTTGCTAGTGGTTGGCTTATCAACCTTCTCAATTTTAGCTGCAGTGGTTATATATATGCAAGAGTGACCCAAATAAATGCTCACTTAATGAAAACATAAGAATTGGTAATGAATAAGTTTAATTGAATTGAATAACACATTATAGTATTGATAATCAAAAACTAAAATTGAAATTCATCTAAGGGTCATAAGAGCATGAACTATATCCCAAGTTATAAGTATTTCTACTTGAACCTTTAACAGTCATTAGACTATATGGACCTTCTTTCCCGTACTTAGGGAGATCAGCCCTTCGTACCATGTATTGTGTACAAACATCTTAATGCTTATGCATAAATAATCCCCTAAAATAGGGTTATTCATCTCAATTTTAACATATGAGTCCGTACCAAAGGAAGTTTGGTTTGGATAAGCTTTAAGGGTAATTTAGAGTTCAACGTACATCAACTAAGGATTAGTTGAATCAAAAGTTTAACGACAATACAAGGGTTCAACAACGACATATTACAGAGTGGTTATGATCCATAAATGAATAATGTAATGCCTCAAAATCATGTTTTAAGAATAAAGTTCAAACCATTGCGAAGATATAACAAACCTTGCTTGAACAAAATGGTAAGTTAAGGTTGCAATTTCCAACAAGGAAATATAATAAATAACATTGCATAACTTGTAAACAGGATAAACTTTCATCAACGAAATCAAGTTAGGACACATAAGAGTAGGATTAGGAAACTTGCATCGTGCATAGATTAAACGATCACTACTCACGTTCACCACAAATCCTACACATACTATATATATTGACAACACTCATTAGTTACACTAATATTAATTTCATAATTTAGTTCACACTTTTAGTATAGCTCATTAACTTAGTCTAAGTTTTTTTACTATCACAAATCACATATTACAAGACTGAAGTCTCGAATCTTAAGTTTAAACAATATTACATCTTTTCATGAGCATCACATTTTAGCTCTTTTACAACTTATCAAATTATCCTGCCATGTCAACATATGAATGTTAATAACCAGATATAACATCTTATTACATGTCCAACACATTATCATGTTCTTTAGATTAGGTTAGATCAACACACAAAGGACTACACTTGTATATGTGCATCCCGACGCCCTCTGATTGCCTCTGAATGCACATCAGTCTTAACGATAGTCATTTTTACCCCTACTAACGACCTCATATTGAACCACTTAAAGAACAAAAGTTGTAGGTCTACTCGTTCTCGTTCTGGATCATCTTGAATCGCATCAATCGGAGTCTGTATGAAAACGTTATGCCAATTTTAGTAAACTATGTACGGTCGGATTTTCTCTAACACTTGATCAGTCTGCCCACCCCCGCTGGGGCTGGGTTTTTGAGCTATAAAAGCCCGTCGGGGCGGGATACCCGCTGGGGTGACATAAAATACACTAGTAAGACCCGCCGGGGCGGGGGTACCTAGTATCAGATTCTGCAGTTCGCGAATGAACACAGAACAAAGCCAGATTGGCCTAAAAGCTCCTTTCTAACAATCATACCAACTTACCCAAGTTGTATAAACATCACAGAAACAACAATTGCTAGTCCTAACATGTTTCTAACCATATAAACAACATAAACTTCCAAATTACAACCTTTAAACTCACTATTTTTTACTATTTTATCACTTTTTGAAATTCTTAGTTAAATTAATCACTGTGAATTTGTTTTTCAACTAAAACAGTTAGTTTGAAACCCATTACTTTTGTTTCTTCATATATTTTCATAATCAAAAATCATTTTACAGATACAAATATGAATTAGGCATCAATTTTTATTCTAAAATAAGTTATATCATACTTATATCACTGTATTTCTCTGTAAACACAATTTTTTCACATATATCCTATTTTCATGGATTAATCAACACTAAATCTCCTACAAATCATATGAAAACTGTTTATATGAACAAATTAACATGTTTAACCCATATCTTCAACTAATTGTTCATGAAACTTAAGCATAGATAACTTTTAAAATAAAACTAAACTAAACTTTAAAAATTAAAATTATGTCTTCAATTGCTTGTTTAGCTTTGTTAGAAAATAGCAAATTGCTTTGATAATCCCCCTCTTCTTCCAATTTTCTTTCAAATTTCTCTAGAGCTCTCTCTTTCTCTATCTCTTTTCATTCTATGTGTTTTCTCTTCTTCTTCTTCTCTGTTCTTTCTCTCTTCTTCTAAGTTAACATAGTATAATATAATATAACTGATATATAATATAACTGACATATACATATATTACATATTAATTCATATAATAATTGATGTCAGTTACAATTCTTTTGAAAACCAAAAGTCATAAGGCTTATTTGACTAAAACCAATTTAAAATTAAAGACTTATAATCCTTAAGTCTTGTTTGGCAAAACTGAATTAAAACTCTTTTAATTTATTTTAATAACTCATTTATTATATAGTTTATTGTCACACTTTATTTAATTAAATTCTCATTTTCTAATTTAATTAAATTAAACTAACAACAAGTTATTAAATTAAAATACCGCATTATCAAATTGCCATAAATTTATAATTCTCATTATAATTTTATTTAACAACCTAGTACATCACTTGAATTACTAAATTAAATTAAAACAATATTGTAACAATTCATTTAATCCTTATCAACTCTCTAATTTAATTATTAAATTAAATTATAATATTAATTCATCACACTTTTAATTTAATTAACTTCAACATACAAAATTACTGAATATCAGCTTAATTAACATATTACACTTAATCAAGTTAATTCCTCACTACTCATGAATTATTTATTTAACTAATAAATAATCAAATTAAACAAATATTTATTTAACAATAAACACATCAACTAAAATATTTATTTAATTCAATAAATATTTGAAATTACATATAAAATTCTGGATTGTTACAGTAACAAATTAAAAGATGTAACTAAAGTATAGCGAGAAGGTCTATTTAATTAATAATAATAAGCCTTATTCACATAACGTGATAAAATGGAAGATCTTAAAGACTTAACTAGATGTTAAGTAATACTTTAAAAAGAAGAATTTTAGAAGCAGGATATGAAGGTTCCTAATTAAATTGAATTAACATGATATACATTTAATGTAATGTAAAGGTAGACTTTAAAGACTTAATCGAATGTTAAGTAACAATTATAGAGGAACGTGAAGGAACCAAATAGGAGTGTTAACTTAATTAATGTTAACAAATATAATACATCTAATATGATGTAAGGTTAACTATGATGACTTAACCAAGCGTTCAGTATCGATTAAAAAGAGAAGTAAAAAGGTACAAGATGAAGGTTTAATTAAGTAAGTTTATTGAACATTAGATTCATAATATGAGGTCGTGGCAAACCTTAAACACTTTATTGAAAATTGAGTGAAGATTAGGATGAAATGTGTTGAAATAAAAGATCAAGAATCAAAGTCAATGTAATCTAATTGATTTCATTGTATGTGTAACTGATGTATGTGTATATGAACTTCTAAATTGATGTCGGATAAACGCAAAGCGGTTAAACTGTAGTTAATAATTGTGACACCCTCAAATCTGAGTACTTCATTCCCTCAAGACTTAGTATTCACTTTCCATTCATTCATATCTAACTACCCAATTATAATAAAATTTAAACCATAAATCCTCCCATTAAAAGGGTTACATCATTAAATCAACAAGTCTCCCAGGTTATCTAACCTTTAACACAAGTCAAGTGCGGAAATAAAATAATTACATCACATCATTTAAAATACAGTCTATCATCATGACATTAAATAAATTACAAGTCTTGAACACTTGTTCATTTTCCCTTTTCCTTTGCTAGTGGTAGGTTCATCAACCTTCTCAACCTTAGCTGCAATAATTATGTATATGCAAGAGTGAGCAAAACAAATGCTCACTTGAAATAGCATTGAATAGCAATAGAATAATAATTGTCAATGGATAAGCTCATCAAAACTGAATAATACTCTGTCAATGATAACCAAAAATTGGAATCACAATATGAAATATATATGAGGATCAAAAGACCACGAACTATGTCCAAGGTTACAAGTAATCTTTCAACTTTAACCTAAACAACCATAAAGCTGTCGAGACTCCACGTACTTAGGGTGATCAGCCCTTCGTACCACGTATTGTGCATAAACATCTAAACGCATCGTGTACCCCTATAATAGGGTTGTTCTTCTTAGTTTTAGAGTACAAGTCTACACCAAAGAAAATTTAGTTTAGATAAGCTTCAAGGATAATTTAGAGTTTAACGATCATCAACTAAATGATTAGTTGAATCAATAAAGTTCAATAACACAACGAATGATCAATAACAACATAATGTGGAATAATTTATGAATCATAAGTGAACCAACACTATATATTGAACTTATACTTAGAAATAAACTAAAAGGCACAAGCATTGAATAATACAATAAACATTGCTTGAACAATATTAAGCTAAGGCTTTAATCTTGTCGAATAAGAAAATTGAATTATTGAATATGCAATAATGAATAACAAGTTGAAATCAAAAACTTGCTCAATATGACAATAAGATTACAACTTGCGTAGAGTAAATGAAATAGGACAATTCAATTAGAGATTAGAGTTCAAGAACTTGCATTCATTATAGAAAGAATAAAACTAGGAAAACTTACTTAACTATAAACAAGTTAGGATAAATCAAACAATGATTAGAGTTCAAAACTTGCTCGAATAAAATTAGGGTTAGAGCTTGGTCAAATAAAGTTTAGGGGTAAGGAAAACTTGCCTCGTGCGTAAGCTATAAATTATAACTCACGTTCACCTACACATATTATTAGAATCAGAATATCGATTAGATATACTAACATCCACTTTTCAACATAACTTTTAGTTAAACTTGTTACCTAAGTACAAGTTTTACTTTACACCATATGCATTTCAGAAATCACAAGTATTAACTTCAAAATATTTATTCACTATTCATGTGTACAACAAATCACAACATATTGCTTTCATAACTTACTAATCTTTTTACAACTTTGGAATTACTAATTACATGATACAATTCTGTTTTAATCTCTCCATTACATGTTTATCACATTAACATCTCATTAGACTAGGTTATCATGGGTCTTTAAGGTTTGCATAACTAACAGGCATCACTGCCTCTAATTTGGGTATGGCACAGCTGCGCCATACTTAAGCCTGGGACGGGCATAGCTGCGCTGCAGCGCAGCTACGCAGTTTCTGGCCTTGACACCAGCGCAGCTGCGCTGGTGCGTAGATAGAAACTACGCAGTCTATTTCCAGTACTCTGTTTAGCCCAACTATCACGAATTTCATCCACAAAACAATAAATTAAACATACCCAATTGTTAGAGAACTCATATAAACATTGTTCCTCACATATATACCAACTTATAACAATTAAACAACAACTATAACCAATTTAAATCCTTTAAATTCCATATTTTATACAAAAACTCCATTTTTGATATCCTTGACAAAAATTAACACTGAGGTCTATATACTACACCAATTTAACTCATTCAAATTGTGTTCTCTTCGTTTCTTATCGAATTAACATATTCAAGGCTCAATTTACAGATTAGTTCACAGACTAACTACTAAATTTGGTACTTTCACAAGACATATATATACATATAGTCACTGTAATTAGTACACTAATTTCTTATCTAGATGTTAATTATAACATCACAATTACACACAAACTCAACAATTCAGTTTGTACAACTACAATTCATCAAGCATGCGATTACAGATAATTTTGAAACTTATGAATATAACTCTACATAAACATAAACTTGAGTTTTAGAGATTATACCTTCACTTGCTTGAATAATCCTTGATAAACACAGAGAATTGCTTTGGAATCACAGAACTTTTCTCTAAAACTCTCTCTATTCTCTCTATAAACTCCATTATATCTTCTTCTTAGGCTTAGGCCAACTCTTTTACGTAACATAAAATGAAACCAACGCATAAAACCCAAACGTCTAAAATCGACGTTTTAATAATGATAATAATAAGTTATCAGTTATAAAAATTTAATATATTTTATTTACTTATTTTTATTTTATTTTTATTATTATTTTAATTCAAATTCAAAATTCAAATGTCATAAGGCTTTGTTTGACAAAACACTTTTAAAATAAAGACTTAATATCTTTAAGCTTTGTTTGGTAAATTCATTTAAACTACTTTAATTTATTTTAATAAATCATGTATACTATAGTTTATAGTCCCATATTATTTATTTGGATTCTCATATCCAATCTTAGTTAAATACATTAATTACAACATATTAAATAAATTTCTCACTTAACCAATTATCACAAAATTATAATCTCATTATAATTTTATTTAATAATTTAACATATCACTTTAATTATTAGATTAAAATAGCAATATAGCAACTCATGTAATTTTTTTTAACAACTCTCTAACTATTAAATTAAATTAGAGTATTATCTTATAAATTTAATTCACAAATAACTACTAACAACAACCACATCAATAAAAATAATATTTATTTAATTTAATAAATATTTGAAATTACAAATAAAATTCTGGATTGTTACAATAATCAACAAACTAGGCAAGTCTTTCAGTTCCTATCTGCTTTATGAACTTGATAACTGATTGTTTATAATCTAGACTACTATACTCATGTGGAACTGCATATGATGCTCTATATATTGTGAAAATCAATTTATGACTGAGCTGATTGAGTTATGGAACTGCATATGAGGTTCCAGGATGGCATTGAATGGTATGATCGTCATCTTTCAATAGATCGAGCCAACGCCGTTGCCGCATGTTGAGTTCCTTTTGGGTGAAGAAATATTTGAGGCTTTTATGATCTGTATAGATCTCCACCTTCTCCCCATACAGGTAATACCTCTAGATTTTAAGCGCAAAAACGACTGCCGCCAACTCCAGATCATGAGTAGGATAATTCCTCTCATATTCTTTGAGTTGTCGTGAGGCATAGGCTATGACTTTCCCATGTTACATGAGAACACATCTTAACCCTCTGCCTGAAACTTCGCTATAGATGACAAATCCCTCTGAACCAGATGGTATTGTCAGAACAGGTGCTGAAATGAGTCTCCTTTTGAGTTCTTGAAAACTCTTCTTACATTCCTCTCTCCAACTGAATTTTGTATCTTTTTGAGTCAGCTGAGTTAATGGAGTAGCGATTCGAGAAAATCCTTCCACGAATCTCCGATAATAACCATCTAAGCCCAAAAAGCTACGTACTTCGGTCACTAACTTGGGTTGCTCCTAGCTTTGTATTGTTTCAATCTTCATTGGGTCAACAGATATTCCGTGATTTGATATCACGTGCCCAAGGAATGCTACTTCCTCAAGCCAAAACTCGCATTTTTTCAACTTGGCATATGGCTTGTTTTCACGAAGCTTTTGGAGTATCAGCCTCAATTGTTGCTCATGATCTTCACAGCTTTTGAAGTAAATGAGGATGTCATCAATAAAGACAACCACAAAATGATCCAAATATTCCTTGAATACTCGGTTTATTATATCCATGAATGTAAGACCCCGAATTTTATGAAATAAAAGTATTCAATTTTTCTTATAATTACTATTCAGTAAATGGTTAAATTGATAAATGTTAAAGTTAAGGGTGATATATGATTTTTTTTCAAAATACACAAGTAGTTATAAAATAATCATTGTTGTCGGGGAATATTCGTTTGGTCGTGGAATATTCTTTCTGTCGGGGAATATTCGTACGACGGCGCAGCCATTTGTGGGCCCCATAACAGAATAACTGTCGGATGAAGAAAACGACAAATTTGAGTTTTTACAAATAACGGCGTAGTTGTTACCGTTAACACTGTTGAAATACCTGGTGGTTAAAATACAGTAATACGCGTTATTGCACAGTAGCACACGGTATTGCACAGTATTTTTGAAATTATTGATTCTTACGTAAGAAGGCACTACTCAATAATTGTTACAGTAGTTACTGTTCAATAATTTATTTTATTGATTCAATAATTGCTACGTTGAAATTTTATATTATTGTTGTTCAATAATTGTTACTGCACAGTATTTTCCATTATCAGATCAATAATTCATATTATTTGAATAATATTATTAGATAACATTATTGGCAATGACTAGAAAGTTCTGTCTAAGGAGAGGTTTGGTCACCTAATTGCGCGCCAGTAAGGAGAAATTCTTATTGGAAAGCCCCCTCTTTCCTGGGAACGGCCTGGTTGTCATAAATGTGATTCTGTAATATTATTTGTGAATAATTAATTATTGATTTATATGATATGAAAATATTTATTTTATGTGGATATAAATGAGGGATATATTTTTGTGGTTAAAAATGAAGGAGTTAATGTTGAGGTTTTTATCAGTATTTTTGTCGGAATAGAGGTATTAAAAATCAGGGTTTTTGAGATATTTTGCGGGGGTTATAATTTTTAATCCGACCGTTGGATCGTGGTAATTTTTGGATATGTTATACATATATAAGTTGAGTATATGTCCACAAATTTTGAACCGTTAAAAATGAACGTATGATTTGTTATGAATTTTACGAGATGACTGGTTCAGAAATTGTTGAATTTTCGGAGTTTATCATTTTGGTGGAAAATTCTAGAATTGGTGGGCCCCACTTGTGGTTGGTGAAAAAATGTGCTGAATTATATTTCAAATGTGGTGGGTGGGAATAGTAGCAGGTAAAGCCATCAGGTTGCAGGTCAAACCTACCAAAATTTTCCTATAAATAGAGGGCTAAGTTAGAATTGAGAATCACACCAGAAACATAAGCTTTCTCTCTTTCTCTCTCTATATTATGAAGCATATTTTGTGAGTATTTAGATACTTTGAGAGTTGCTATTCAGTGCAAGTTTCCTTCGGCTTTGCATACCGATCAGAAGTACTGCTCTTTTGAGGTAAGGGATAGTAAGGGATTGTAAGGGATATTAAGGGATTTTAAGAGTTGTTATGATTTCCAGTTTCGTAATTTTTCTGATCTTCAAAAATTCTGGAAAAATTTGAAATGATATTTTGATGAATTTTCTTGATTGTGTCCAAAAATTGTGATTTTTGGATGTATAGATTGAGAGTTATGAATTTTATGAGAAAAGACTATTTTAGAAGTAACAGCTTATAATTCCTTGTGGTTAACTCCAAAATTGATGAAATTTTTATTGGGAGTACATGTATATGATAGAAGTATACTCTGTAAATTTTAGAATTTTTAGACAAAAGTATAATTTTTGATAAATGTCTAAATATTCGGCTATTTTGGCCATATGAAAAATAGTAAATGACTTTTAAAAATTCTGAGAAAAATATATGTTCACTATGGGACTATATTATGCTAAATCCCAGAAAAGAAATATTTTTGGAACTGATTAGGTATTTTTTATGAAAATGGTCTAGTTATGAGTAAATGAACTAAATATGTTTTGTGAGGAAAGAAAATTGGAAAATAGGATTTTATGGCTTGAGAATCCTATATGAGGTATATGCAGATTTTTGATGAGGGTTTTGGCTATTGATGATGAAATCTTAAGAGTTGACATTTTATGATGATTAAATGCATTAATTAGTAAAGTGTAAACAATTTAAATAAATTGTTTATAAGCTTAAGAAATGTTATTCTTTCAATATCATTATACCGAAATATTGGTATAGATTTTATTGTTGAATTTCTACCTTTTTGAGTCGAGGTTACTATTCATGAGTTACTATTCACGACAAAATTGGTTTCTTTTTCTAACCAAATTATAGTTGATTTATGAATATTACTCTTGAAATTAAATCCATGTTTTGACCATATTCTTTTTATAATCATATATAATATTTTTATAACCTTGATGTTGAAATTCTCTTTCGCTTGAGTGTAAAGATGGGTAAATTATTGGTATGATCATGACTATGGGTTCTCTTTGGCCAGTAGTGTAAAGTTAAATTGTTGACTGGTATGATCATGACCATTGAATTTATAATTGAATATCTTAAGCTTAAGTGCAAAGGTGAATTGATCAACATGGTTATAATTATTGTTTATATAAATTCTGAAATGATTATATATTTCTTTGAGATATGAATATATTTGGCCTGTAGTGCAAATATGAATTGTTGATGAATATCTTTGGCCTGTAGTGCAAAGATGAACTGTTGTTGAATATCTTTGGCCCGTAGTGCAAAGATGGTTTGTTGATGAATATCTTTGGCCTGTAGTGCAAAGATGGTCTGTTGATGAATATCTTTGGCCTATAGTGCAAAGATGAACTGTTGTTGAATATCTTTGGTCGTAGTGCAAAGATGGATTTATTAGTATGATTATGAACAGGAACTGTGATTTGGTATAACCATGATCTTTGATGTTTCAGGTAAAGACATGTGATGAAAATATTCTTCATCCTGGGTGCGAAGAAAAATTTAGAATCACAATTATGATTATGAGTTATTCATATGATTGTGGAAAGGAACTGTTGATTGATGTTACAGGGATAAAACATTGTTGATGGATTTTTAACATGGAGAAGATAATAGACTTTATAGTCTATTTGACTCTTCTAATGGATTGCTCGTTCCGCTGCAACTATGGTTGAAATTTTTATCATTTACCATATGTTCTAAATCTCTGATTTATTATTGATGAAGGCTATTGATAATTTAATTATCTTTAGTCATGATATTCTTTACTGGGCTAGTTGTGCTCACCCTTTTGCTTCACAATTCCTTTCAGGTAATAAGAGTGTAGCTGGGTCGAGCGAGGGTAACGGGGAAATAGAACAGTGGTCTCTAGCTGTGGATGTTCTCCCGAAGCAGTATAGAAAAGTTCATTTAGTAGTTATATTTGGTGAATCCAATAGGGTAAGGTGTACCCAACGTTGGAAGGGTGGTTTGCCACTATCATACAAGATGTCTAACGACATACAACCTCGTGTCATCATAAGACAGGGTTGTGCTCATCTACTTGCTGAGTATATCTATGAGCACTACCTATATAATCTTGGTGTTTGTTTGAAGTATAATTTACGATTAAAGACAGTGGAGATAATGATAAGTCAAGAGAAGACTCACCATTGGGAAGAATATGATAGTAATCTTCTCGTTTTTCTTTGGGGTCTATTGGGTCAACCAAGGATAATTCTGTGGCCATATGATATCTATCATAACCTAGACGCGTGGCCTCCCATGTACGAAGGTTTCCTTGAGCACTTCCCAAAGATTCTAGTTTCTAAAACAGTTTTTGACTGTACCTTTATGTAAGGTACCTTTGTGAGGTGCTGATACATGATGGTGTCCAATGTCACATTTGGTATATATTTGTATCCAAACTCACAGCATATGTGTTGTTGTATTTTGCACGACAATTGTTGTAATAAAGTTGTAGTTATTTTCTGTACCATGTATTTGACGACTCAGAATGGGTTGGATGGAATGGACCTATATTGGGGTTGTCACAGGTGGTATCAGAGCTTGGGGATATGATCTCTGGCGGAGATCGGGGAATACAACTAGGAGGGGAGAGATGAGTAAATCCTTCGCTAGTGTGTCCTACCTAAGCTTATTTGTTGGTCAGTCATAATGTCGGGATATTATGTGATATGTTAATTTATTAAATTAACCCTTGTTTTGAAGCTGTATTCTAGAATGTTATTTGAAATACAGGAGATGAGCAATGGAGAAATTATGATGACAGAGAAGATGGAATTTGAAATGAAAGGAAGGTATTCTCAACTCTTTGAAATACCAGGTACGTAAATTTCGGGGACGAAATTTCATAAGGAGGGGAGATTGTAAGACCCCGAATTTTATGAAATAAAAGTATTCAATTTTTCTTATAATTACTATTCAGTAAATGGTTAAATTGATAAATGTTAAAGTTAAGGGTGATATATGATTTTTTTTCAAAATACACAAGTAGTTATAAAATAATCATTGTTGTCGGGGAATATTCGTTTGGTCGTGGAATATTCTTTCTGTCGGGGAATATTCGTACGACGGCGCAGCCATTTGTGGGCCCCATAACAGAATAACTGTCGGATGAAGAAAACGACAAATTTGAGTTTTTACAAATAACGGCGTAGTTGTTACCGTTAACACTGTTGAAATACCTGGTGGTTAAAATACAGTAATACGCGTTATTGCACAGTAGCACACGGTATTGCACAGTATTTTTGAAATTATTGATTCTTACGTAAGAAGGCACTACTCAATAATTGTTACAGTAGTTACTGTTCAATAATTTATTTTATTGATTCAATAATTGCTACGTTGAAATTTTATATTATTGTTGTTCAATAATTGTTACTGCACAGTATTTTCCATTATCAGATCAATAATTCATATTATTTGAATAATATTATTAGATAACATTATTGGCAATGACTAGAAAGTTCTGTCTAAGGAGAGGTTTGGTCACCTAATTGCGCGCCAGTAAGGAGAAATTCTTATTGGAAAGCCCCCTCTTTCCTGGGAACGGCCTGGTTGTCATAAATGTGATTCTGTAATATTATTTGTGAATAATTAATTATTGATTATATGATAAGAAAATATTTATTTTATGTGGATATAAATGAGGGATATATTTTTGTGGTTAAAAATGAAGGAGTTAATGTTGAGGTTTTTATCAGTATTTTTGTCGGAATGGAGGTATTAAAAATCAGGATTTTTGAGATATTTTGCGGGGGTTATAATTTTTAATCCGACCGTTGGATCGTGGTAATTTTTGGATATGTTATACATATATAAGTTGAGTATATGTCCACAAATTTTGAACCGTTAAAAATGAACGTATGATTTGTTATGAATTTTACGAGATGACTGGTTCAGAAATTGTTGAATTTTCGGAGTTTATCATTTTGGTGGAAAATTCTAGAATTGGTGGGCCCCACTTGTGGTTGGTGAAAAAATGTGCTGAATTATATTTCAAATGTGGTGGGTGGGAATAGTAGCAGGTAAAGCCATCAGGTTGCAGGTCAAACCTACCAAAATTTTCCTATAAATAGAGGGCTAAGTTAGAATTGAAAATCACACCAGAAACATAAGCTTTCTCTCTTTCTCTCTCTATATTATGAAGCATATTTTGTGAGTATTTAGATACTTTGAGAGTTGCTATTCAGTGCAAGTTTCCTTCGGCTTTGCATACCGATCAGAAGTACTGCTCTTTTGAGGTAAGGGATAGTAAGGGATTGTAAGGGATATTAAGGGATTTTAAGGGTTGTTATGATTTCCAGTTTCGTAATTTTTCTGATCTTCAAAAATTCTGGAAAAATTTGAAATGATATTTTGATGAATTTTCTTGATTGTGTCCAAAAATTGTGATTTTTGGATGTATAGATTGAGAGTTATGAATTTTATGAGAAAAGACTATTTTAAAGTAACAGCTTATAATTCCTTGTGGTTAACTCCAAAATTGATGAAATTTTTATTGGGAGTACATGTATATGATAGAAGTATACTCTGTAAATTTTAGAATTTTTAGACAAAAGTATAATTTTTGATAAATGTCTAAATATTCGGCTATTTTGGCCATATGAAAAATAGTAAATGACTTTTAAAAATTCTGAGAAAAATATATGTTCACTATGGGACTATATTATGCTAAATCCCAGAAAAGAAATATTTTTGGAACTGATTTGGTATTTTTTATGAAAATGGTCTAGTTATGAGTAAATGAATTAAATATGTTTTGTGAGGAAAGAAAATTGGAAAATAGGATTTTATGGCTTGAGAATCCTATATGAGGTATATGCAGATTTTTGATGAGGGTTTTGGTTATTGATGATGAAATCTTAAGAGTTGACATTTTATGATGATTAAATGCATTAATTAGTAAAGTGTAAACAATTTAAATAAATTGTTTATAAGCTTAAGAAATGTTATTCTTTCAATATCATTATACCGAAATATTGGTATAGATTTTATTGTTGAATTTCTACCTTTTTGAGTCGAGGTTACTATTCATGAGTTACTATTCACGACAAAATTGGTTTCTTTTTCTAACCAAATTATAGTTGATTTATGAATATTACTCTTGAAATTAAATCCATGTTTTGACCATATTCTTTTTATAATCATATATAACATTTTTATAACCTTGATGTTGAAATTCTCTTTCGCTTGAGTGTAAAGATGGGTAAATTATTGGTATGATCATGACTATGGGTTCTCTTTGGCCAGTAGTGCAAAGTTGAATTGTTGACTGGTATGATCATGACCATTGAATTTATAATTGAATATCTTAAGCTTAAGTGCAAAGGTGAATTGATCAACATGGTTATAATTATTGTTTATATAAATTCTGAAATGATTATATATTTCTTTGAGATATGAATATATTTGGCCTGTAGTGCAAATATGAATTGTTGATGAATATCTTTGGCCTGTAGTGCAAAGATGAACTGTTGTTGAATATCTTTGGCCCGTAGTGCAAAGATGGTTTGTTGATGAATATCTTTGGCCTGTAGTGCAAAGATGGTCTGTTGATGAATATCTTTGGCCTATAGTGCAAAGATGAACTGTTGTTGAATATCTTTGGTCGTAGTGCAAAGATGGATTTATTAGTATGATTATGAACAGGAACTGTGATTTGGTATAACCATGATCTTTGATGTTTCAGGTAAAGACATGTGATGAAAATATTCTTCGTCCTGGGTGCGAAGAAAAATTTAGAATCACAATTATGATTATGAGTTATTCATATGATTGTGGAAAGGAACTGTTGATTGATGTTACAGGGATAAAACATTGTTGATGGATTTTTAACATGGAGAAGATAATAGACTTTATAGTCTATTTGACTCTTCTAATGGATTGCTCGTTCCGCTGCAACTATGGTTGAAATTTTTATCATTTACCATATGTTCTAAATCTCTGATTTATTATTGATGAAGGCTATTGATAATTTAATTATCTTTAGTCATGATATTCTTTACTGGGCTAGTTGTGCTCACCCTTTTGCTTCACAATTCCTTTCAGGTAATAAGAGTGTAGCTGGGTCGAGCGAGGGTAACGGGGAAATAGAACAGTGGTCTCTAGCTGTGGATGTTCTCCCGAAGCAGTATAGAAAAGTTCATTTAGTAGTTATATTTGGTGAATCCAATAGGGTAAGGTGTACCCAACGTTGGAAGGGTGGTTTGCCACTATCATACAAGATGTCTAACGACATACAACCTCGTGTCATCATAAGACAGGGTTGTGCTCATCTACTTGCTGAGTATATCTATGAGCACTACCTATATAATCTTGGTGTTTGTTTGAAGTATAATTTACGATTAAGACAGTGGAGATAATGATAAGTCAAGAGAAGACTCACCATTGGGAAGAATATGATAGTAATCTTCTCGTTTTTCTTTGGGGTCTATTGGGTCAACCAAGGATAATTCTGTGGCCATATGATATCTATCATAACCTAGACGCGTGGCCTCCCATGTACGAAGGTTTCCTTGAGCACTTCCCAAAGATTCTAGTTTCTAAAACAGTTTTTGACTGTACCTTTATGTAAGGTACCTTTGTGAGGTGCTGATACATGATGGTGTCCAATGTCACATTTGGTATATATTTGTATCCAAACTCACAGCATATGTGTTGTTGTATTTTGCACGACAATTGTTGTAATAAAGTTGTAGTTATTTTCTGTACCATGTATTTGACGACTCAGAATGGGTTGGATGGAATGGACCTATATTGGGGTTGTCACAGGTGGTATCAGAGCTTGGGGATATGATCTCTGGCGGAGATCGGGGAATACAACTAGGAGGGGAGAGATGAGTAAATCCTTCGCTAGTGTGTCCTACCTAAGCTTATTTGTTGGTCAGTCATAATGTCGGGATATTATGTGATATGTTAATTTATTAAATTAACCCTTGTTTTGAAGCTGTATTCTAGAATGTTATTTGAAATACAGGAGATGAGCAATGGAGAAATTATGATGACAGAGAAGATGGAATTTGAAATGAAAGGAAGGTATTCTCAACTCTTTGAAATACCAGGTACGTAAATTTCGGGGACGAAATTTCATAAGGAGGGGAGATTGTAAGACCCCGAATTTTATGAAATAAAAGTATTCAATTTTTCTTATAATTACTATTCAGTAAATGGTTAAATTGATAAATGTTAAAGTTAAGGGTGATATATGATTTTTTTTCAAAATACACAAGTAGTTATAAAATAATCATTGTTGTCGGGGAATATTCGTTTGGTCGTGGAATATTCTTTCTGTCGGGGAATATTCGTACGACGGCGCAGCATTTGTGGGCCCCATAACAGAATAACTGTCGGATGAAGAAAACGACAAATTTGAGTTTTTACAAATAACGGCGTAGTTGTTACCGTTAACACTGTTGAAATACCTGGTGGTTAAAATACAGTAATACGCGTTATTGCACAGTAGCACACGGTATTGCACAGTATTTTTGAAATTATTGATTCTTACGTAAGAAGGCACTACTCAATAATTGTTACAGTAGTTACTGTTCAATAATTTATTTTATTGATTCAATAATTGCTACGTTGAAATTTTATATTATTGTTGTTCAATAATTGTTACTGCACAGTATTTTCCATTATCAGATCAATAATTCATATTATTTGAATAATATTATTAGATAACATTATTGGCAATGACTAGAAAGTTCTGTCTAAGGAGAGGTTTGGTCACCTAATTGCGCGCCAGTAAGGAGAAATTCTTATTGGAAAGCCCCCTCTTTCCTGGGAACGGCCTGGTTGTCATAAATGTGATTCTGTAATATTATTTGTGAATAATTAATTATTGATTTATATGATAAGAAAATATTTATTTTATGTGGATATAAATGAGGGATATATTTTTGTGGTTAAAAATGAAGGAGTTAATGTTGAGGTTTTTATCAGTATTTTTGTCGGAATAGAGGTATTAAAAATCAGGATTTTTGAGATATTTTGCGGGGGTTATAATTTTTAATCCGACCGTTGGATCGTGGTAATTTTTGGATATGTTATACATATATAAGTTGAGTATATGTCCACAAATTTTGAACCGTTAAAAATGAACGTATGATTTGTTATGAATTTTACGAGATGACTGGTTCAGAAATTGTTGAATTTTCGGAGTTTATCATTTTGGTGGAAAATTCTAGAATTGGTGGGCCCCACTTGTGGTTGGTGAAAAAAATGTGCTGAATTATATTTCAAATGTGGTGGGTGGGAATAGTAGCAGGTAAAGCCATCAGGTTGCAGGTCAAACCTACCAAAATTTTCCTATAAATAGAGGGCTAAGTTAGAATTGAAAATCACACCAGAAACATAAGCTTTCTCTCTTTCTCTCTCTATATTATGAAGCATATTTTGTGAGTATTTAGATACTTTGAGAGTTGCTATTCAGTGCAAGTTTCCTTCGGCTTTGCATACCGATCAGAAGTACTGCTCTTTTGAGGTAAGGGATAGTAAGGGATTGTAAGGGATATTAAGGGATTTTAAGGGTTGTTATGATTTCCAGTTTCGTAATTTTTCTGATCTTCAAAAATTCTGGAAAAATTTGAAATGATATTTTGATGAATTTTCTTGATTGTGTCCAAAAATTGTGATTTTTGGATGTATAGATTGAGAGTTATGAATTTTATGAGAAAAGACTATTTTAGAAGTAACAGCTTATAATTCCTTGTGGTTAACTCCAAAATTGATGAAATTTTTATTGGGAGTACATGTATATGATAGAAGTATACTCTGTAAATTTTAGAATTTTTAGACAAAAGTATAATTTTTGATAAATGTCTAAATATTCGGCTATTTTGGCCATATGAAAAATAGTAAATGACTTTTAAAAATTCTGAGAAAAATATATGTTCACTATGGGACTATATTATGCTAAATCCCAGAAAAGAAATATTTTTGGAACTGATTTGGTATTTTTTATGAAAATGGTCTAGTTATGAGTAAATGAACTAAATATGTTTTGTGAGGAAAGAAAATTGGAAAATAGGATTTTATGGCTTGAGAATCCTATATGAGGTATATGCAGATTTTTGATGAGGGTTTTGGCTATTGATGATGAAATCTTAAGAGTTGACATTTTATGATGATTAAATGCATTAATTAGTAAAGTGTAAACAATTTAAATAAATTGTTTATAAGCTTAAGAAATGTTATTCTTTCAATATCATTATACCGAAATATTGGTATAGATTTTATTGTTGAATTTCTACCTTTTTGAGTCGAGGTTACTATTCATGAGTTACTATTCACGACAAAATTGGTTTCTTTTTCTAACCAAATTATAGTTGATTTATGAATATTGCTCTTGAAATTAAATCCATGTTTTGACCATATTCTTTTTATAATCATATATAACATTTTTATAACCTTGATGTTGAAATTCTCTTTCGCTTGAGTGTAAAGATGGGTAAATTATTGGTATGATCATGACTATGGGTTCTCTTTGGCCAGTAGTGCAAAGTTAAATTGTTGACTGGTATGATCATGACCATTGAATTTATAATTGAATATCTTAAGCTTAAGTGCAAAGGTGAATTGATCAACATGGTTATAATTATTGTTTATATAAATTCTGAAATGATTATATATTTCTTTGAGATATGAATATATTTGGCCTGTAGTGCAAATATGAATTGTTGATGAATATCTTTGGCCTGTAGTGCAAAGATGAACTGTTGTTGAATATCTTTGGCCCGTAGTGCAAAGATGGTTTGTTGATGAATATCTTTGGCCTGTAGTGCAAAGATGGTCTGTTGATGAATATCTTTGGCCTATAGTGCAAAGATGAACTGTTGTTGAATATCTTTGGTCGTAGTGCAAAGATGGATTTATTAGTATGATTATGAACAGGAACTGTGATTTGGTATAACCATGATCTTTGATGTTTCAGGTAAAGACATGTGATGAAAATATTCTTCATCCTGGGTGCGAAGAAAAATTTAGAATCACAATTATGATTATGAGTTATTCATATGATTGTGGAAAGGAACTGTTGATTGATGTTACAGGGATAAAACATTGTTGATGGATTTTTAACATGGAGAAGATAATAGACTTTATAGTCTATTTGACTCTTCTAATGGATTGCTCGTTCCGCTGCAACTATGGTTGAAATTTTTATCATTTACCATATGTTCTAAATCTCTGATTTATTATTGATGAAGGCTATTGATAATTTAATTATCTTTAGTCATGATATTCTTTACTGGGCTAGTTGTGCTCACCCTTTTGCTTCACAATTCCTTTCAGGTAATAAGAGTGTAGCTGGGTCGAGCGAGGGTAACGGGGAAATAGAACAGTGGTCTCTAGCTGTGGATGTTCTCCCGAAGCAGTATAGAAAAGTTCATTTAGTAGTTATATTTGGTGAATCCAATAGGGTAAGGTGTACCCAACGTTGGAAGGGTGGTTTGCCACTATCATACAAGATGTCTAACGACATACAACCTCGTGTCATCATAAGACAGGGTTGTGCTCATCTACTTGCTGAGTATATCTATGAGCACTACCTATATAATCTTGGTGTTTGTTTGAAGTATAATTTACGATTAAAGACAGTGGAGATAATGATAAGTCAAGAGAAGACTCACCATTGGGAAGAATATGATAGTAATCTTCTCGTTTTTCTTTGGGGTCTATTGGGTCAACCAAGGATAATTCTGTGGCCATATGATATCTATCATAACCTAGACGCGTGGCCTCCCATGTACGAAGGTTTCCTTGAGCACTTCCCAAAGATTCTAGTTTCTAAAACAGTTTTTGACTGTACCTTTATGTAAGGTACCTTTGTGAGGTGCTGATACATGATGGTGTCCAATGTCACATTTGGTATATATTTGTATCCAAACTCACAGCATATGTGTTGTTGTATTTTGCACGACAATTGTTGTAATAAAGTTGTAGTTATTTTCTGTACCATGTATTTGACGACTCAGAATGGGTTGGATGGAATGGACCTATATTGGGGTTGTCACAATGAAGGCATCAGGAGCATCAGTCAATCTAAAAGACATAACTAGGAATTTATAATGCCCGTACCAAGTTTTGAAAGTAGTCTTTGGAATGTCATCAATTTTAATCTTTAACTGATGATATCCAGAATGAAGATCGATCTTTGAAAAGAATTTAGCGCCTTGCAACTGGTCAAACATGTCATCAATGCGAGACAACGGGTACCTATTTTTGATGGTGACATGATTTAACTCCCGATAATCAATACAAAGTCGCATACTCCCATCTTTCTTCTTTACAAATAAAACAGGATCACCCCAAGGAGATGTACTAGGACGAATGAAACCGATGTATAATAACTCCTGCAGTTGGGTTTTTAACTCCTGAAGTTCAATAGGAGCCATTCGATATGGGGCTTTGGAAATGGATTTTGTACCGGGTTCAAGGTCAATATAAAATTTGATTTCACATTCTGAGGATAGGCCAGGAAGTTCTTCAGGGAATACATCATGAAATTTATTAACAATAGAAATATCATTCAAATCTGACATATTTTTGTTTAAATCCGTGACATGGGCTAAGAAAGCCTGACATTTGTTTTTTAATAAACGAATAACTTTATGGCTTGATATGACAGTGATTGACTTTAGTGGTTTGGTTGCTTGAATTCGTATAATAGGTTGGCTAGGAATATGAAAGTTAAGAACCTTACGAAAATAATCAATTTTTACATGATGAGTAGTTAACCAATCAATCCCTAAAATCAAATTAAATGCAAGTATTTTAAAAAAGATAAGATCGACAGGTAATCTGAGGGTGCCGATTTGAATCAAATAAGACTTATAAAAAGTGGATGTAACGAAGGTTTCTCCCAACGGAGTTTCAACAGATAAGTCAAAGTCTAATTTCTTTGAAGTTAAATTTAAACGTTGAGTGTAAGTAGGAGAAAGAAAAGAATGGGTAAAATCGGTATCAAAAAAGGTATAGACTTCGCAAGAGTTTATGATTAGCTTACCCGTGATAACCTCGTTTGGGTTTCTCGCTTTTTGGGAGGTCACGACAAATGTTCTCCCTTGAACTACCGACTTTGACTTGTCTGGGATGGCCTTTGGTGTCTCCATCCTAGCTGGACTTGACTTCACTGAACGACAAAATTTGGCTAAGTGACCTTCTCTTTCTCAATTATAACACGCTTTGGGTTGCTGCATACAGTTTGGACCGATGTGTCCCTCCCCTCCGCATTTGAAGCATACGACCGGTGGTCGTTCTCCTTCCTTGAAAACAGGTGTTGGTGTTGTTGTCCTTCCATCATTATTGAACCTTCTCTTCATAAAATTTTCACTTGACTCATTTCTTCTATTATCTTGACCAGGTTTACCACAGAAGTGGTTACCATTTCTGACATGTTGATTTCCTCCACATTTGTTGTGATGACTGCTACCACTAGTATTATCATTTTGTTGGCTGCTATCTTTTGGTTGGGCTAACTCATTATCGCGCTCCAATAACTGAACCATATTCACAACATCTGAATATAAGCAATGTTTATGAGAAATGAGGTATTGACGTATTTCGGGTTTCAAACCTCTTAGAAACATTCGCGTTATACGCTCCTCATTATCTACCAAATGGGATGCAAACCGGGATAACTCTGCAAACTTAGCATCGTACTGCTACACGATCATATTGTTTTGCTCCAGCTTGATGAATTCTACCTCCTTTATGTGACGAATACTTTCAGGAAAGTACTTGTCGTTGAACAATTCATTGAACTTCTCCCAAGACATCTTCAGTGTGGTAGGCTGAGTACGTTCTACAGATTTCCACCAGTAATATGCCTCTCCTCGCAACATGAAGGTGGCAAAGGGAACTTTTTGCTTCTCAGAGCATCCCAAGACATCAAATATCTTGGTGATCTACTTAATCCACGTCTCTGCCTTAAGTGGTTCTGGCTTTCTCAAAAATTCTGGTGGTCCCAACTCCTTGAATTGCTTAGTGATGACCATCCGTGAGTTGCCAGTGTTTCCACCTGCATTTTGCATAAGAGTCTTTCTCGCCTGATGTTGCATGAATTGCAAAAAAGCTCCTAAACACCCCGTCATTCATCATTTGGTCGGTGTTATTGTTTATATGAGGATTGTTGCCTTCCTGATGCACATTATCCTGGTTATTGATCTATGGTGACTCAACAATCTCCTGTGCTCCATTGTTTATCTCAACATTTTCAGATGCCATTTCCAAATACTACCACAAAACAAGGGTTAATTGACATACCACATATTATCCCTATATTATGACTGACCAATTAAATAACAAATAAACTTAGGTAGGTCATACTAGCGAAGGAAGTACCCATCTCTCCCCTCCTAGTTCTAGCCTCACATCTCAGCCAGAGGTCATATCCCTAAGCTTTGATACCAACTGTGACGCCCCCAAAATAGGTATACATTACCCATTCTGAGCCACCAAATATTTGGTACGGAACTTAAATACAAACTTCATTTATACAATACGACAAAACGTAGCTGAGAGTTTTAACACGGGTATTGTCTCGTAGACAGTATCAAAACTCAAATAAAGTTCTCATTACAATTATTATTACACTATTTCACAGAATAGTGAGGACTAATAAAGCAACCATCTGGACCATCACTCCATTCCCCGACTAGTCCGAGCTATATTCTCATTTCCTGAAGAGAACAATGAAAGCAAAGGGTGAGCTAAACTAGCCCAGTAAGGAATATTATGACTAAGATAATGCAGAATAAATTATCGTTAGCCTTCAACAGTGTTAAACTGATAGAATACAATAGACAACAAGTTTAACTGTAGCGGAACAAATAATCCATTAGAAGAGTTAAGTAGAGCATGATATCTACTATCTTCTATGATTTAAAAGTTTATCATCAATTTTATCGCTGAGACTCAACTTAATAAATAATCCACATCACTGAATTATCTATGCACTAGGGCCAATGATATTCATTATTATCACATCATCGAATTATCCATGCACTACGGGCCAATGATATTCATCAGTATCACCAGTGGTCATGATCATGCCAGCAACTGTCCATCAATACACTACGGGCCAATGAGGACTTTTACCACATCATTTGTAACATTATAGGTCATGATTATACCAAATAATCCCTGGTCATAATCATACTAATCAACAGTCCATCTATGCACTACGACATAAAGATGACTTCCATCACAATATAAGCATGAGGATGATGACAATGATATAGAAATTCAATTAAATGAGAGCAATGATAAATTTTAAATATTTATAATTCAATTTATCCATAATTCAATAATTGTCCAAATTGTCAACATGGTACTACTTTATGAAGTAAAATTCAAGAATAATATTGTATCAAAAATAATTTAGACACAGAAGAAATTAATTTTTGTCATGAATAGTACCCCGGATGAATAGTACACGAGTGAATAGTATCCCGTGAATAGTACTCGGGCATAAAAAAATTAAACTTTAACAAGAATATTTAGAAAAATATCCTTGTGAAATGAAACTAGATGAAGCGCAAATTTCAAGGATATTCTACTAATTTCAAGGAGTATAAAAACAATACTTACCAAAATGAGTGTAGAATTCGGAATCTAAAATGAAATAATATTACTTACATACTACAGAGTATGGAAGAAAATATTATTTCATACGAATATTGAACAAAAATAATATCCCTTACAACTGTTGAACAAAAATAATATTTCTTACGAATATTGAACGAAGATAATATTCCTTATGAATATTGAACGAAAATAATATTCCTTATGAATATTGAACGAAAATAAAATTTCTTATGAATGCGAAAAATAATATCATAAGTGAATATGAAATAAATAATACCCCTTACCTTAAAAGGAGAGTATTTTTGACTGGTAGGGCGGGAATATTCTTGAAAAAAACTTACACTGTTATCTACGCTCAAAGCTTCCTTAAACTCTAAAGAAATACGCTCAATATTATAGAAGAAAAATTCTCTGATTCTGGTGTGATTTTCATTTCTAAACTAAGCATCTTATTTATAGGAGAATGACATGATACTATTTAAGAAAAAGAATCACGGATGAACCGACAAATTCTATGAATAATTTGATTTTTTACTATGCAAACACTATGCATAATAAAATATAATATATTCTATTTTTCATAAAAAAAATAAAGCTTATTTATATATATATATATATATATATATATATATATATATATATATATATATATAACAAAACTGAGATAACTTTCTACCGACAGTTTTGAAAAATGGGTAAGTGGGGGTCCAAATAATAAGTGAAATTGATAACAAATACTTCATAAAAATCCCCTCTATTTATCTCAATTCACTTGGCTTCTCAAAATATAGTTTTAAACAACAATTATTCAACAATAATATTATAACTTGCAATATTAACAACCAGATCATTCTCAGGAAAGAAGGGGTTTTTCGATAAGGATTTCTCTCTATTGTCGCGCAATTAGGTGACCAAACCCCTTTCCTCGACAGAACTTTCTAGATATTGTCAATAATACAAATAATAATATGAATAATTTTGTCGTCTCAATTATTGATTTAGTAATATAAAATATTGTGATAATAAACATGAGATACTATGCAGCAATTACTGTGGCAATAATTGAAATAAACTGAATGACTTCTCACGTAAGCATCAATAATCAATAACGTGTGCTACTATGCAACCACGCGTATTACTGTACTTTTATCACCGGGTATTTCAATAGTTAACAGTAAAACTTTGGCCGTTATTTTTATAAAAAGTTATTTCTGTCATTTTCTAACTCTGACAATAATTTCGTTGTGGGGTCCACCAATGATTGTGCCATCGTACGAATATTCCCTGATAAAACGAATATTCCCCGACCAATCGAATATTTTATAACAACTTGTTTACTTTACAATATTTTTAAATATTATCCACAACTATAATATTATAATAAATTCACACCTTAATATTCAAAAATGATATTTAGAGAAAAATTCATTTTTATTCATAAAAGTTGGGGTCTTACAAAAAATGTTTAACTAAAATCGATTTAATCGAAATCAATATTAATAGATATAAACACAAATGTCCTGGATAACAGAGCCAAAAACTTGTTTACCTAAATTTATAGTAGCAAAACATGCACGTATACGCAATCAAATATGCAATATAGAGCAAGTAAGGTATCGTTCCCACAAAGAAATTTTTAATTTATACTAACAACTACCAACTTTGTATTAAATTCATTTTATTAAGCAATTGGTTAAAATTATGAATTTTGAAAATAAAATAACTAATTATACTACTACTAGTCACTACAAGTTTGAAATCAGATATTAAAGACTTCATATTATAATTTCCCTTGATGTTTTACTTGAATTAACACACTTCTTGTTAAGTTATGTAAACTACGTTGGATTGTTAGTCAAAAACTCATAAATATTTATAAACTCCTCTCGATGATTTATAAACAAATAAACCTAAATCCACAAAAGATAGAATTAGGAAGAACAACCTAGTTAACTAAATCACTATATCTCTACGTGAATTACAATAAAAGAGAATTTAAAGCACAAGTTCTCTTCAGATTACATATGGCATATAGGTATATCTTTATCCTATACACAAATCATGAATCCTAATGCAAGTAGAAAACACAATCACATGCTATTATGGCAAGGTCTAAATCTATAATTCATCTCCCAACTTTATATAGATTATCACGATAATTGTTGATTAGACAATTAACCAATTAAGCACAAGATATAATAAACAATCCAATTATAATCAACAATAACTAACAAAAAAGTATATCAACTTAAGCTACGCATCAATTTCCATTGCAATCTTAAAAGAAAATTAGTTTAAAATTGAATTAAAATTCATCATCCATAATTGAATAATCATCTAGGAATAGAAATTAAAAGATAGAGAGAAGAGAAAAAAATTGTGTAAGCAATCCTTAGATCTCCTTTTGTAATCTTCTAAGTTGCGTCCTTCGTGATCCTTTTCTTGCTTTAAGCCTTTGATGCCTTCTCTAAAACTAGGGTTTTTACTCTAAGATAACAAATCAAATAGATCAAACCCATCTATTTATAGACTTATAATAAAAATCCTAATCCTAATAGAAATTATAAGTCAAATTACATCAAAATTAGCCAAAAAATCAACAAGTCAAAGTCGGTAAATATCCCTTCTAGCGCGGCCGCGCCAGAAATGAGCTAGCCATGGGCGTTGCCGCGCCCAACTTCCAGAGGAAAATTTTCCTTGTCTGCATGCCTGCGTGGCCACGCTTAATTCCTTTGTAATCACGGCGTTGCATGCCCTCCACCAGAAAATAAAAAATTCCTTCTTTTGTCAGTCAGCTCTTATCTATGCTCCCAGTTCAGTTCCAATGCTCAAATACCTACAAAAGTAAACTAAATGCTTGAAATGGAACACAAAATACCTAAGAACAAGCAACAACTCGAGTCTAAATGTGTCTGATTTGTAGGTATGAAACCTACTCATCAAATAGTAAAGAAAAAGGTAATCTTGATATGTGAAAAGTGTGGATAATTGATAAATGGTATAGATTAAAGATAATCTTGAAAGATGAAAAGTGTGGATAATTGATGGTGGTAGATATTGGTTAAGTTTTGGCTATAAATAGAGGGCATAACATAAGGAGTTTCATAACTTTCTTGCATATCCTTCCTTAAACTCTCTAAAAATTGCTTAGTGTAAGTATTTATCTAAGTGTGCTAAGGCTACCTTAAGTATTGGTGAATATCAATAAGAGTGCAGGAATTATTTAGGTGAGTTTTTCTATAAAACTTGCACAAACATCCACACACATCACATAGTGTTTACAACTCTTCCTTTAGAAGAGTCTTCCTCTAGAAGATTCATTTTGAAAAGTTTCATCTGGAAGATTGTTTTGAAATATTATTCCTTCAAAAATTATTTTGAAGTTTATTCAAACTCTATTTTACACACTACAAAAATTTAAACTATTAAGTCAGTTTTGACGATTTCATAATATACGTGTTAGTGTACACCATAAAACTTATATGTGTTAATTATTATTTAAATAATAAATATATATTGGTTATAAACACATAAAAAAACAATATCTAATCACATGCTAAGGTAAGGGATATCATTTTCTTTCATACTCCTAAATTTAAACTTACTATGGTAAGCAATTATTGTTCGTTTCTACAACCATTAACATTAAATGATGGAAATTTTTGAAATAATTAGAATTTCCTTAATAGTTGGTGCTTCATCTAATATCTTTTGACATAAACTTTCATATTAAATTTTAACCGTTATATTTGAACTGTGAACCTTAAATATTATTCTTGAACTTGAATCGATATTCTAGATATGTGTTAACAATTTGGACATTATTGGACTATGAACAAATTAAATTGCAAATCTCTAATGTTTATTCTTTATCTTATTATTCTTTTTATTTTTGTTCATCCTTCATATCATTGTTATTTGTACTAATCATCAGGACTTAAGTTGTTGTGAATGTTTTTCGCTTGGGTGCAAAGACAATATGATTGTTGAGTGTCTTTAGCTTGTGCGGCAAGGACACGTGATAAAAGTTCTTTTAGGCCAGGTGCAAAGAGGAATTGTTGATTGACATGATCATGACAATTAGTGTTACAATTGATGAAATCTTAATGGTGACTTTTTAAAATTAGAGAAGATAATAGACATTGTGGTGTATTTAACTCTTCTAATGAATTTCTCATTCCGTCGATGTTACTTGTTAAGAATTATGTTGTCTAATATTTTTTAAATCTCTGATTTATCATTGTTGAAGGCTAATGATAACTTCTTCGTCGTTATCTTAGTCATGATATTCTTTATTGGGCTATTTGACCTCACCCTTTTTGTTTCATAATTCCTTTCAGGAAATGAGAGTGTATCTAAGGCTAGCGGGGAAAATAGGAAAATGGAACGATGGCCCTAGTTGGTAGCTTTAGTAGTCATCATCATGTTAAAAAATAGTGTGACAATAATTTTAGTGAGGACTTAGTGTGTATGTGTGTGTTGTCGTACTTTACACGACATTATAATAATTATAATTACGAAAATTTATGTTTTTTATTTGGCGACTCAAATTAAGTTGTGTAGGCTTGAATTTGGGGGTGTCACATATAAGAAGAATCAAGATGTAAAGGGACTGAAAAAGAAAGATTTTCCTCATGATTTTGTGCTTCTTGCTATTATTGTGGGTTAATATATTTTATGTGAGGACTCTGCTCACGACTCCATCAGCGAAATCCAACTTCAAATTATGTCAACCATCACAATGGAAGTGAAGATCAATTATAGTTAAGTGATGTTTGAATGGTTTTCCAAATGGTTCAAAGATACAGACAGAAGAATGAATGACAACAAACCTCTTCCAAAGATTTATTTTAGAAGTTTTATCAGCATTATCCTCAAGAAGATGATTCGATAACACCTTAAGTAGAAGGATCTTTAACATTTTAATGGGAATAAGAAAATCACCAAAATATCATTTGATAACTGGAAAAAAATTTAGTAAAAATCAATAAGTCAAAGTAGTCTGAATATATTGAAAGAACAACTACTGATGTGGAGAAACCTGAAAAAGGTTCTAAGAAGAGAAGAGTTGTTGAGTCTCATAGATCAGCCGCACTAGAAACACTAGCAGTAGAGGCTTCAACTGCTCAAAAGCCTTAAATGAAGAAATTAAAGAAGAAATCAGACAATATTTCCAAGGACACTCAGAAATCTCCACTCAACAATTCTAAGGTTGATCCTAAGAGGGTTGAACCTACCTAAAGGAATTCATAAGAGAACGTACCTAGAGAGTAAAAAGAAGAAGAATATTTCTTAGAAATCCTTCATAAACCATTCCTAAAGAAGAAATAGATGAAGATGTAGTTCCCGTTACAAGATCTTTCTCTCCAACCTTAAAGAAAGAACTCAATGTTGCTAAGAAAGTTAGAAAGATAATTTTTCCTGAACACGTTATAGATGTGGATTATTTCTAGATTTTATGCTGAGCGATCCAAATGGATCATGAACATCTCGAGGCATTATCAATATTCAATACCGAATTACCCCAGAATTATAAATTAGCTATAAAAACTAAACTATAACCCTCTGCAAGTACATAAAGTGATCAGCTTCATTGTACCCAATATTATGCATAATATTCAAGCTCGCACAATGACCGTATATCCGACCACAAGGTTCCCTTTTATATAAAGGTTTTTCATCTCAGTCTTACATAAATAATTCGTATCGTAACAATATAGTTTGGATTTAAAGAAATACTATGATTTCAACATCTAATATATATCTCGATCTAGCCAAAATTATTGGCATTGATCTTTCAATAACAATTGAGTTTAAATACAAGAACCAATCAAGTTTCAACAAATATTCGTCTAGCCAAAACAATTAGCTAAGATATAGCTCAAAAACTATTCAATAATAGACAGAAATCAACTGCACTATTTGTAATCAACAATAATGCCTACAGATGTGAATAACTAACAATAGTTATTCCCCAGTCACGCTTTAAAAACTCAGTTTAAATTAATGATCTTGCACTAATTATGAATAAACAATAATAAATCTCAGATGTGGAATAATTAGCAATAATTACCCACTACTATATTTGAAAAGTAATAACTCGAGATTGAGTTAAGGAAACTTTCCTTGGATGTTGACTACTGCTACATAATATAATATAGCTGCGTTTGAAAGACCTATAATCAATAATATCGGTCTCGCAAGTAGCATAACACATCATAACACATAACACTATCATTTAAAGTCACTATAACACTTAGACACATAATCATGTAGTCAAAACAGTGTTTATAACCTTTACAAACACTTAACAGGTCTAACTAATTCAGTCTAGTTGAACTTCGTTCTCAATTCTAGGTCTTGATTACCATATTCGACAATTAACGAGTTTGTTTTCAATAAAACTCTATTCCAACTAATTCAAATCGAAATTATAAGTGTGAAGTTGTGATGAGAATTGAGAAATGCCTTGTGTGGCATGAGAAGGGAAATCTAAGTGATTAAACCAAGAGGAAGATTAATTGTGTATGATTATGTGATTCCATATAAGGAATAAATACACTATTAAACTAGTAATATCACCACTATAGAAGTTAATTCATATCATATAAAACTAAGTGTGGTGATAGAAATGCGAACTGGCTTGAGCTAAGCCATTTTGGCACTGCCAGGGATCGGCGCAGCTGCACCCTCCCAGTAGTATAAACTGGCGCAGCTACGCCAGTGGTCAATCTGAGATAGGTTAGTTTTACTGTAGTAGTGAAATAGAACATTATTGTTATGTGTGTGACATTAATAAAACCATATGATAAAAGTACATTATGTTAATGTAGGGTACCAAGTAGTACAATGAAATCACATGTGATCTTTAATACAGAAATAATTAAAATAGATGTGTATTCTAGAAACTGGGAAAGGAATTAAATGTTTAAGTAAACATTAATATTAAATAATGTTATTATGTGGTTATGGGAGTAGTAAAAATAATTATGGGAAATACTCGGACAATAATACCTAACTGCGTTAATTTATTGCGTGTATTTAACGTACATGGATTATATGACGTGAGTACATAAATATTCCCTAATTTCCTAATATAGTAACTATTTTACATTAAAACCCATTTTTGGAAAGTATAGTAACTGAATTGAACTAGTTAATCACGTTGTTGGAAAATTAAACTCATCAGTTACACATATAGTACATGAACAGTGACCTAAAGGCTAAAATACGTAACTTGCAAGCAAGAAATCATTGGCTATGGAGATGGCTGGTGGTGGGTTGTTAAACAACTCCTTAATGACCAATGTTTTCTTCCATTACACCATGAATTCAACATCAGTGCAATATAATTGCCCAGTCCAAGTTTCTTCTATAAATGGCAGACCAAATTTTTAATTTACGTTGCTTTGTTTTAGTTCTTGAAACTCTGATAACTTGATAGTGAGTGAGTTGTGGTCCAAAGAAGAGGTTAGCAAATTCAGAAGGAGGAACTAAGTTTATTAAGCTCCAAGAGGTATAAAATCTCAACTTTTGTACTTAATTGGGTTTTTGCCAAGTTCTTAAAATTTTTGGGAATTCTCAGTTAATCAATGTGAATTAGCATGCCATAATGTGTTTAGAAAGTATGCTTACATATAAAAACTCTTAAATGGTGGATTGGAACATGTTTAAACTGAAAAGAATCAAAGTAGAATAAGGCTCTGTAAAACAGAGTCTGTTTCTACTTCTGGTCCGGGCATGGCGCAATTGCGCATTATTTATACTAGGGAGCAGCGCAGTTGCGCCAGGCCTGCACCAGACCTTTTGTTTTCTGTTTCGTTTTTGTTCATGCTAACTTGTTGGTACCTTGTTAGAGCAAGTATGTAAACTATTTTAGCAAACACATTTAAGCACATGCATGTAGTATGAACAAGTATAATAATGTTAGTACATATGATTGATGCAACATTTATGGTTTGAAATGAAATTTGTAGTTTCAAAAGCGAACTTTGTCACGAACACATCATGTGAGCATTCTGATTTTATGAACATGATAATATGGTTTATATTGACATGAAATGCAAGTTTGAAGTGATTAAACACACTAGCATACATGATTGAAAGTTAAGACAATTTCAAAGATAAGAAACTAAAGACTTTTCAAAGTGAACTTAACCAAGACTTTTATGTTGTAGGTTCTGACCATTTGAGCATGTATATGTGGCTTTAATATATGTTTCAAATTCATAAGAGTTATATGTCGAGATGCCTTGTATATACTAAGTTGACTTAGTGTAAATTTTAAAGAAAGTTAGAATGTGAAAGCTAATGTCATCTAGTAATAAGTAAATTATGACCACGCAAGTAGGTATATTAGGATTCATTATGCCTATAGACATATTGAAATGAGCATCATTTTGTTAAAGTATGGTTTTCACCTATGCACACATATCCATGAAAAGGAAATTTCCAAAATATAAACTATGTGAGTAAAGTATACATGTGTTGTTTACACACAAGCATGACTACTGAATATCGTTTAGCCTTGTTATGAGATAACATGACTTTAATAGTTGACCCTTGAAGCATGAACTTGATTTTTGCTTAAAGTATAGGGATGTCCGACATTGAACCTTATAACCTAGAATTACGGACAAAACCTTGCAATATGTGTATCTTATAATGTATTGCATGATTTAAATTGAATTGTTATGTGTTCAAGCCTATATTGATACATAGAAACTAGATAATCTAAAGTTGTTAAATCTAAGACACGATTAGATTGACTTACGTGAATTATGGGATAGACCTATGTGATGATTTGATTCTTTTAAGTGTAGACTCATATTAGTTTACACATACTAATTGGAAAGACCGACTTGTTAATGTTAGGTCGTTTCAGCGTAAGTTAATTAAAGCTAGAATTAAATTGTAGCTGAGCAAACAGGCAAGTCTCCGAATTTCACTCTTTGGTTGTGCAAGTTCCTAAATTATTACTCTTTTACTTGAGCAAGTATTCGAACACTATTTTTATTAAGTTGCAAGTTCCCTAACTTTACTCAAATTTATATTGAGCAAGTGTTCCCGAACTTCACCCTTTGATTGTGCAAGTTCTCTACCTTACACAACTTTGAATATTGTGCTAGTTGCTAAACTTCACTTGTTTTTGTGAAAGTTTATTATCCTTCTCATATTGTATTGAGTAGGTTATTGTTAAATTGAAAGTTATTCATTTAAGCTTGAACTTTATTTCCAAGCATTCTATTAAGTGGTTTAATTACTTTACAATTATTCCACATCGATATTATTGATATTCGCACTTAGTGCACTTGAGTTCGTACAGTCTTGGACTTGTACATCATTTAAAGTTCTATAATTCTTGAACTATGTCAGATAGAGTCTGAACCTTTGTTCGGTCAGACAAGTGTATGAAGTTTTATAAAAGTTATCAAAACCAATTGATGGTAAGGATTCTTAGACTGAAAGAACACCCCTTTTATGATAGGGGAGTACCCCAGGTATCTAATATAAGATACAAAGAGCAGATTTAAATGTTATGCATATACATGGTGTACGCGAGGCTGATCCCCTCAAGTACTTATTCTGTAGCTAGTAACTAAAGGGTCAATCAGCTATTGATTTCATTGGAGTTTTATAGTTCAAAGTCTACTTGACTATCAGTTATTCTAAAAGCAATCATTATCTTTGTTTCTAATATTCATATTGTTGAATCTTTCATATATTCATATTGTTGAATTTATTGTCAGATATTTTCCATTCATCATGATATATGCTTATTGTTATATTTAAACTTGCTGAGTAAACTTATTGCTCATTCTTGCTATATCATGAATTATATTGCAGTTAAGCCCATGACCTCAGGGAAGGACAAGGGTAAAGGAAAGATGTAGGATAATTGTGAGGAGAAGGCTTTACCTTATGCCTAGTTTAAATAACTGTTATGTAATATGAACCCTAATGATTATTTTAGTGTATATTTTTGAGATTGTATTAAGGTTATCGAATCTTGGGACTAGTAACATCTTTTGAATGAACGACGCACGTTATTATATTCTGCATTTTAGTTATCATATATTGTTTAGAGGTGGATGTTTGTATTGTATCGTGACAACCGGACCGGGGTCAAAGGACCCGAATTCGGGGGTATCACACTAATAAAATTAAATCACATAACATCTGACAGATCTAAGCTCAACAAAATCTTGTCAGACCCATCTGGGTATTTTATGGGTTATAAAGAAACACAAAGTCATGGCCGGTCAACCCACTTTAACCATTAATATCTTGGAATCTGGACATGCTATGAGCATGATTCCAGTTCCAGATTACACCCCTCATATCATACTACAAGTCTATTACATCAAACAAGACAAATCATAAACAGATCTGGATCTATAGCCTCTGACATTCGGTTGTCAGGCCATAGAACTAGGGTTCTTGACAGTTTTGAAAACTTAACTTTTGAGTACTTTGATGTTATGGATCTAAGATATAACATCATAGATCACTAAATAACATCTAATAACATATAAATAAACACATAAACACAACATCTATCTTAGCATACAAGATTAAACTGAAGTTAGGGTTTATACCTCTCTTGAACAAGCTTTGATCTTGGCTTTCCTACACTGATCTTGAGGTTTTAGGGACTTGGTTAGGGACTGAATCACTTAAAAATTTCATGGCTTAGGTGTGAGAAACGTTTGGCCAAGTGTTTGGTTCTCAAATGAGCTTTCTTTTGGACTTTCTCTCTCTTTAATCTATCTAATCTTTGATGCAATGAATCTATAAGTTGCTAGGTGTCATTTAAGATCAGATCTTGTATAGATTTAGAGCACATGGTGATATCCAACATTGGTGAGTCATTGAATCTAGAAAAATCTCTTAACTTAAAAGTTAAGTAAAGGGTATTTTGGTTATTTCGCCTCCAAAAAGGTATTTTGGTAATTTCCCTCGTGATTTTACGGTATATTAGTCAATTGACATGCTTCCCTTTAATCCTAAACCTTAGAGTTTGATAATCATAATTTGGGTTTGTTAACTAGGGTTTAGGATTCTTGAATCAGAAATGAAGGTTCTCAAAAATGCAATTAGGGTTCCTAACTGTTCGTTAGGGTTTCTAATCTAACATTAGGGTTTACTAAGGTTATACCTTATCTGATCAATCTTTGATCATTAAACCTATATTGTACAAACATATATTCACTAATACAATTACAATAATTGTATTAACTATCGAATCCCTATCCGTAACTAGGGTTAGGGTTTTTCTTAACTGTTTAACAAAACTTCACTCTTATTACTCAGTCAATACATAATTTAACCATCTTGTTAATCTCATATCACAGATACTCAGCACAATATTGATAATCAATATCAATATTAAATAAATAAAAAAGTATTCGTAAAATTTGAATTGTTTAAAATTCTGGGTCATCACATTCTCCCCTCCTTATAAGGATTCCGTCCTCGGAATCACCACTTTTTTATATTCTAATATATTTTAAAGTTGTATCATCAATTCATTTATATTAACACAATATTATTTTGTGATTCATATATTAACCTGTGACTTGGATCCGTAAAAGGAAACAACTCACAGCGATATATATTCACTAATACGCACGTAATTATATTACTGAGCGAAATCTTTACCTATCACTACCTCATGTGCAGCCACTGCATCTTGAATCGTCATGTTTAATGTACGTGATGTTGGTCTTCCCGGCTGAGCAGGTCTTTTAATAGTCAGTGTTCCGCTGCGGGTCCCTTGTTGATACTTCCCTTATCCGCATTCTTCTTCGGGCAATTCTGAACCAAATGATTTGTTGATCCACACGAAAAGCAAGCTTGTATCTTCTTTGGACTGGGACAATTGTGAGACATGTGTCCCTCTTGACCACAGTTAAAACAAACTCGTTTACCCTTCAAACAAACTCCCGAATGGTTTTTCACACAAACCCCACACGACTCACCTGTAAGACCCCAATTTTTTAATAAAGATGATTTTTCTATAAATATCATTTTTAAATATTATGGAATGAATTTGATATAATGTTATAGTTGTGGGTAATATTTATAAATTTTGCAAAGTACACAAGTTGTTGTATAATATTCGATTGGTCGGAGAATATTCGTTTTAACAGGGAATATTCGTACGACGACACAATCATTGGTGGACCCCACAACGGAATTATTATCGGATTGATAAAAATACAAAAATACTTTATGAAAATAACGGCGGAAGTTTTACCGTTAACTGTTGAAACACCCGGTGTTAAAAGTACAGTAATACGCGTGGTTGCATAGTAGTATACAATATTGATTATTGATGCTTACGTGAGAAGTCACTCAGTTTTGTTCAATTATTGTTACAGTAATTGCTGCATAGTATCTCACGTTATTTGATTCAATTATTGTCAATATTTTATAAATAATAATTGAGACGACAAAGTTATTAATATTATTATTTGTAATATTAACGATGTCTAGAAGTTCTGTCAATGAGAGGTTTGATCACCTAATTGCGCGCCAATAGCGAGAAATCCTTATTGGAAAGCCCCCTCTTTCCTGGGAACGACATGGTCGATTAATATTGTGAATTATAATAATGATGATAAATGTTGTTAATTATATTGAGGTGTCTTTTTATGAAGTCACGGAAGTTTATATATATATATATATATATATATATATATATATATATATATATATATATATATATATTATTTTATTAGTATTATTAATGTAATAAAACATAAAAGCTTTTTATATAAAACAGAATACTTTTATAAAGTTATCTATTTTATTAGACTATAAATAGAATATATTATATTCTATTATGCATAGTATTTTGCATAGTAAAATCTTTTTATATAAAACAGAATACTTTTATAAAGTTATTTATTTTATTAGATTTTAAATAGAATATATTATATTTTATTATGCATAGTGCATGCATAGTGTTTGCATAGTAAAAACTTTTTATAAAAAACATAATACTTTTTATAACATTTTGTTTTATTTGATTATAAATAGAATATATTATATTTTATTGCATAGTGCAGCATAGTATCATTTCCATTCTCCTATAAATAGGATTCTTAGTTAGAATTGAAATCACACCAGAAATTCAAAGAATTCTCTTCTATAATCTTGAGCGTATTTTTTTAGAGTTTTCAGAAGCTTTGAGCGTAGAAAAAACAGTATAAGTTTTCTTCAAGAATATACTCGCCCTACCAGTAGGAATACTCTTCTTTTACGATAAGGGGTATTATTCTTTCTTATTCATGAAGAGAATTATTTTCTTTCCAATACTCGTAAGAGCTGTTATTCCATTCTTTATTATTATGTTGGAATAACCTGTCTATGCGAAGTACCGCATACATGGTGAAATTCTATTGTTATTCCATTATTTATCATTCTGTTGGAACATCCTGTCTGTGCGTTTACGTATGACCTGGTTCCATTATTTATTATTCTATTGAAATATCATGTCTGTGCGTTTACGCATGACCTGGGTCCATTATTTATTATTCTATTAGAATATCCTGTCTATGCGTTTACGCATGACCTGGTTCTGTTATTTATTATTCTGTTGGAATAACCTGTGTGCGCGGTCTATCGCATGCCTGGTGATTTCTTCTGTTATTCCATTCTTTATTATACTCAGTTGGTTAAAGTTTTAACTTCTATACTCCATGAAATTAGTGGAATATCCTTGATATTTTCGCTTCATCCAGTATCTTTTCATGAAAATATTCTTCCGAGCATTCTTAAATTTTACTCTACAAAAAAGTATCATGTTGACAATTTGGACGTTATTAGTTCCTAGATAAATTAATTCTTGAACTTGTTTTTATTGAATTCTTATATCATTGTCATCATCCTCATGTTTATATTATATTGAAAGTCATCTGTGGCCTGTAGTGCATAGATGGACTTGGTATGATTATGACCAGGGATTAATCGGTATAATCATGACCGTAATGTTACAAATGATGCGGTAAAAGTCCTCATTGGCTTGTAGTGCATTGATGGACAGTTGTTGGCATGGTCATGACCCTTGATGAATACACGAATATCCTTGGCCCGTAGTGCATGGATAATTTGTGGTCGTGATACTAATGAATATCATTGGCTGTGGTGCAGGTATGATGTGGATTATTTATTAAGCTGAGTCTCAGCGATAAAAGTGATGAAAAACTTTTTTAAATCATAAAAGATAATATATTTTATTCTCTACTTAACTCTTTTAATGGATAGCTTGTTCCTGTAACAACCCGATATTTTCTATATAAATAAATAAGAAATTTTGTGAATAAATTTTTTTTTTATTTAAGGATGAGGATTTGTACAAGATTATGTGTATATGTATTTATGTGGTAAGTAAAAATATAATTATTACATAATTATTTACAAATGAAATTATTTTTTTTAAAAAAATTATTGATTATTAAAAAGTATATACTTATAATAATTAATTTATGGTAGAAATATTTTAATAATTATTTTCCATGAAAATATATAATCATATATTATTTAAATAATATATGAACTGATTTTTAGAATAATTATAATAATTATTTTATTATATGAATTTTTGTATGGATTATTAAAGTAAATATTTTACCTTAATTATTAAGGTTAAATATGAAGAATAAATCAGATATGGAATCCAAACCCTAATTTTGGATTATTGCCAAGGTATGAGAATAATAATATAATATTAATTATATTTTGATTTTTCAGTGCTATGAATATGTACTGCATGTACGTATTGTTGATAATTGGTCAATTATGATGTTTAATTTCAAAACCCTAGTATTAATTGGTTAAACCCTAATTTTACTTAGGGAAACTCTAAATTAAAAATCAATTGTGAGTTTAAGATTGTTATATAATCGTGTTATATGTTTTATGATGAGTATTATATAATGATTTGATTAATTAGGTAAACTCTAATTAAAATTCTAGAAGTCCTAATTTTAAATGAAAACCCTAATTTAAAACTCAGGATGAGTTCGACACTGTTATATAACTGTGTTATATGGTGCATGCATGTTATGTATTATATGACTTTTTGATTAATTAAGTATACCCTAATTAATATCTAGAAATATTAATTTCTAGAAACCCTAATATTTATTTTATAAATCCTAATTTATTTAAATTGTAAACCCTAATTGTTGATTTGGAAAGCTTAATGCTAATTAGTGTATCTTAAACCTAATTAGTAAGGTGTTATGTAATTAAAAACCTAATTAATTAAGAAACCTTAATTTTGTATCTTAGAAACTAAAATTTATTATTTTATTTTTACAAACCCTAAATTAGAAAATTATTTTTTTTAAACTCTAAAATGGTCCAAACTCTAGATTGCCCAAACCCTAAACCCTAAGGGTTTGCAACTAATGGAAATTCTAGAAATAAAAGTGAAATGACGATTATACCCTTATTGCATAATTGAAGCTAACTTGTCCAAATTGCTAAGATGGGAGTTGGTGACCTACTATACCAAACCCATGTGACTTAAAGCAACTGAAATCAGCCTTATATTGACAGCAATATCAGATCATTCATTGCACCAAATGATTATATAAGTTATAAGAAAGAGAAAGTAGCTAAACTTGGTCCATTTCTTTCCAAATCTCTCACCAACTCTCTCTATCTCAAAATCCACGAATTTATATAGTAAAATCAGTCACAAAACAAGCCCCACGATTTCCCTTAACAGATCATGAGGTCAGAATCAAGAATTGAGGCATAAAGGTATAAAATTCTAAGTCAAAATTTTGATCTTGTATGCTATGATAGATTTGTTGTTTTTATGTTTAAACATGTCATATGTTGTGTTAATCCATGATCTGGGTTGGTACATAGGTGACCCATAACATCTAGATACTCGAAATAAGAGTTTTCAAAAATCTGGGATTTTAAATTTTTGTGGTCTGACAACGAATGTCAGACCCTGTAAATCTTTGTATGTTATGTATTTTTGTTGTTTAAAGGTTTAATCTTGTAGTATGTTGTGAGCTCTTTAATCTAGAACTTGATTCAGAGTTAGATCTGTTGTAGATTGTAAGTTATTCATGGTCAAAGGTCGTTGACCGACCATGACTTTCTAAAATCTGGGTAACCCAGATTACCAAGAACACTCTGACAATGTTTTTTTCAGAGCTTCGATCTCGCTGGTTTTAGTTAGTTATGTTATGTTATTGTTTTGATGTTGTAAACTGGTATATGGAGTACATATGAAAGTCATTATAAAACCTAGATTGTGGCCAAGATGAAAGATAATCACAGTAAAACTTGGGTTGACCACCTGTTTTGGCGATTTTCTGGAAAACCCAGATGGCTGATGAACAAAGTTTCTGACATGGTTTGACCATGCCAGATTTTGTTCATTTTTTTGTTGTTAGAGTAATATAGTGTTATACGAATGGACCCTGACATTGTGGCTACATGGTTGAACAAATATATCTCACAATCAAGAAACAGAACGTAAGTTAGAAGGATCTAAATATAGAACCATCAACTGTTCTTCATTTTCTGGAAAACCCAGAAATGAAGAACAGCCTTGTCAGACTTTTTGAAGACCTATAATTATCCGATCTGTTGTTCTACGACCATGAAACCCGTTTGTATATGTAGTATTACATGTGTACTACATGTGTAATAACATTAGATACCCAGAAAATATAAGATCATGCATTCAAATGATGGTCAAAGTAGCTCACTCGTTCGCTGATTATGATGTTCTGGGTTTCATCAAGAACACCAAGAACACCTATAGCGACGGTTCTGTCGCTATAGGGCCCTTTTAGCGACAGTTTATCTAAGAAATTAATATATTAATTAAATAAATAGAAATAAATGATTTTTAATTATTAAAAATACAAAATAAATTATTAAAAATTATTAAAAATTCCGAAAATTAGTTTTTAATTATTTTTAATATATTTCATAAATATTTAATATTTTTGAAATATTAAAAGTATTTAATTTATTTGATTATAATATTAAATAAATTATTTAAAAATGATTTTAATATTAGAAAAATCATTAAAAATTATATTATGATATAAGAAAATATTTTAAGTTATTTTTAATGACTTTTAATATTTTATGATAAATTTCATTAATAAATTGATATTAATAATAATTAATTTATTTACTAAATGAATTAAATAAATTAATTAAAAATGATTTTATTATATAAAAAATCATTTTAAATGAAAATAAAGTGTTTAAAAATATTTTAAGTTATAAAATATAACTTTTAATATTTAAAGGATAATTTCATTAATAATTTAATATTAATGATTATTAAGTTATTAGTTATGATATTAAATTTATTTAATAATTATATTAAATAAATAGTTTATAAATGGTTATTGTTACTTTAAAAATCATTTAAAATGGATATAAATGACTTAAAAATATTTTAAGTTATGAATAATGACTTTTAATATTTTGATAAATAGAACATTAATACTTTAATATTAATGATAATTATTTAAAAATGATTTTAACTGTTTTAAAAATCATTTAAGGGTAATATTAATACTTTAAAAGTATTATGAATTATTATAAATAACTTTAACATGTTGGAAATGATTTCATTAATAGTTTAATATTAATTAAATATTAATGATAATAGAGTTGATTAGTATTTAAATCATTTAAATATGATTTCGGTGTTTGAAAATTTATGATAAATTATAATAAATGTTTTAAAATTTTATTGAGTCATTTAAAAATAAAATGACTGATACGTACTGATGTTAAGTTATAGAATAGAGTCTTAGACTCGATAATTACCCGATAAAGTTGTCGGTAGACTGACATATTTCAGAAATTGATCTGGACTTAGATAATGTGATTAGATAAGTGATTATTTGTGATTCAATGGTTGTTAAATTTATATGTCAATGTGATTAGGGTATGTGCTGACTGCAATAAGCAGTATTACGTGTTATAGTATATTGTTCTAATCGAACGAACTATCTTATTAATGATAGGTCGTGAGATAAGCGATAGATCTTAATTACAAGTTGTAAGCAGCGCTTCAGGCAAGTATCTAACCTTTGCATTTTCTTTATGCAATGGATGTGAGTAAGAATGTTTCTAAACTATATTATTATTGTACAGATTATGAACTTTATATTATATAAGCTCATTGAATATCAACATGTTAGTATATGATAATTCGGACATATATATTCTGTTCGTTAATTTCTAGAAATGGTTAAACAAGTGTCCCCACTTGGATAATCATTGTATTTAATCACATGTTGATATACCTTTGTCAATTACCCGTATACAGATATATTGAATTATAGATTATTGTTGAACAAGATAAAACCTTTGATTTAGAACCCAGACAGGTATGAACATCCCTACACGGGAAAATTTTTATGCGCTCCGGCGGACAAAGGATGAACGATAATATCGTTCTAGCAATGTAGTATTGATCAATGCAGGGCATAACGGGCTGATCACCCCCGTGCCCGTAAGTTATGACGGTTTACAGATGAATTTCTGTTTAACCTTTTCGAAAATGAAAACAATGTTCATGGCATGTCACCATAACCCCAGTTATAGTCATTATGTAGTTTCAAAAAATTTGAAAGAGAGTTGTTATGTTATTATTATTGGTCCAGTATACTTCACAACTATTGACTGGTTGTAGAAGAATAGTACAAAGGAAATATTTAAATCCTTTCAGCTTATATATATATAATTGCTATTGCTTGCTGGGCACTCAAATGCTCATCCTTGCTTAAATTTAAATGTTTTCAGCTAAGTGCGAACGACCAGAGAACTCTGCTAAGAACAAAGGAAAAGGGAAGGTTGCTGAATGAACGAATTACTATGTTATGTAAAGTTTAATGTTATTAAGACAATTATGATATATATTATCTATCATGGGTTGTAATGAATGTTTAAAGGTTACGTACTTGGGAGCTAGACTCTGATAATTATGTAAATTAATTTGATCTTTTATATTATTGTTATTATTATTAGTATTATTCCGCTCATAGAAATGGTATCGTGAAGAACCGAGTTCGGGTTTCAAGTATCCGAGTTTGGGATCCTCACAGTTCTGCTGCAGTTAAACTTGATGTTTGTTATATTTTATCAGTTTAACACTGTTGAAGACTAATGATAAATTATTCTACATTATCTTAGTCATAATATCTCTTAATGGGCTACTTGAGCTCACCCTTTTGCTTTCATTGTTCTCTTCAGGAAATGAGAACGTAACGGAGACTAGTCAGAGAACGGAGTGACGGTTCAGATGATAGCATTAGAAGTCCTCACTATTCTATGAAATAGTGTGAAAATAAATGTATTGAGGACTTATTTTGAGTTTGAATACTGTTTAGAAGAAAATATTATATTAAAACTCACAGCTTATGTTTTGTCGTATTTTACACGACAGTTGTATAATTAAGTTTTATTTATATTTTATACCATGTATTTGACGACTCAGAATAGGTGATGTATACCTATTTTTGGGGCGTCACAGTTGGTATCAGATCTTAGGGATATGATCCCTGGCTAAGATGTGAGACAAGAACTAGGAGGGGAGCGACGGGGAATTTCTTCGCTAGGATGACCTACCTATGTTTATTTGACATTTAATTGGTCAGTCAGAGTATAGGGATAATATGTGATATGTTAATTAACCTTTATTTTGTGGCAGTATTTAAAAATGACATCCGAGAATATTGGGAATAGCAATGGAGCATAGGAGACCGTTGAGTCTCTATAGATCAATAATCAAGATAATGTGCATCAAGAAGGCGACAATCCTAATGCAAACAACAACACTGACAAAATGATGAATGATGGAATGTTCAGAGGCTTTATGCAATTCATGCAACATCAGGCGAGACCGGCTCCTATCCAAAATACAGGTGGAAACATTGACAACTCTCGGACGGTCACCGCCAAACAGTTCAAGGAGTTGGGACCACCGGAGTTTTTTGAATAGCCAAAACCACTTAAAGGGGAGACGTGGATAAAGCATATCAACAACATATTTGATGTCTTGGGATGCTCCGAGGAGCAAAAGGTTCCCTTTGCCACCTTCATATTCCGGGCAGAGGTAGATTACTGGTGGAAATCTATAAAGCTACTCAACCTGCCGCACTGAAGATGTCTTGGGAGAAGTTCCAAGAACTGTTCAACTATAAGTACTTTCTCGAAAGTATTCATCACATAAAAGAGGTAGAGTTCATCAAGCTGGAGCAAAACAACATGACCGTGTCGTAGTACGAAGCCAAGTTTGTTGAGTTGTCCCGGTTTGCGTCCCACTTAGTTGATAATGAGGAGAGAATGACGCGGATGTTTTTAAGAGGTTTGAATCCGGAGATACGTCAATATCTTATCTCTCATAAACTATGTTTGTATTCAGATGTTGTTAATAGAGCTCAGTTATTGGAACGCGATAATGAGTCAACCCAACCAAAAGAGAGCAGCCGACAAAATGATAATACCAGTGGTAACAGTCATCGAAGCGGTGACAATAAGCGTGGAGGGAATTAACATGCCAGAAATGGTAACCACTTCGGTGGTAATCATGGCCAAAATAATAAGAATGGACATTTCAAGAAGATGAGATTTAACAATGATGGAAAGACGTCAGCATCAACACCCGTCGTTAAGGAATGGGAACGACCACCTATTATATGCTTCAAATGTGGAGGGAAGGGACACATCAGTCCAAACTGCGCGATGCCATCCAAAGCATGTTACAATTGTGGAAGAGAAGGTCATCTAGCTCGATTTTATCATGCACCAAAGTCAAGTCCAACTAGGATGGAGGCATCAAAGGTCGTCCCAGACAAGACAAAACCGGTAGTTCAAGGGAAAGCATTTATCGTGACCTCCCAGAAAGCAAGAAACCCGAACGAGGTTATTACGGGTAAGCTTATCATAAACTCTAGCAAAGTATATACCTTATTTGATATCAGTTCTACCCATTCTTTTATTTCTCCTACTTGTGCTCAACGTTTAAATTTGACTTTGGAGAAATTAGACTTTGACTTATCTGTTGAAACTCCGTTGAGAGAAACCTTCATTATATCCACTATTTATAAGTCTTGTTTGGTTCAAATCGGTACCCTCATATTACCTGTTGATCTTATTTCATTGAAAATACTTGCATTTGACGTAATTCTAGGGATTGATTGGTTTACTACTCATCATGTAAAAATTAATTATTTTTATAAGGTTATTAGCTTTCATATTCCTAACCAACCTATTATGTGAATTCAAGCAACCAAACCATTAAAATCAATCATTGTCATCTCAAGTCATAAAGCTATTCGTTTATTGAAAAACAGATGTCAAGCTTTCTTAGCTCATGTTACGGATCTAAACAAAAATACGTCAGTTTTGAATGATATTTCTATTATTAATAAATTTCCTGACGTATTCCCTGAAGAACTTCCTAGCCTACCCCCAGAGCGTGAAATTGAATTTTGCATCGACATTGAACCCGGTACAAAACCCATTTCCAAAGCCCCATATCGAATGGCTCCTATTGAACTTCAGGAGTTAAAGACCCAACTGCAGGAATTGTTAGACATCAGTTTCATTCATCCTAGTACGTCTCCTTGGGGTGCTCCTGTTCTATTCGTGAAGAAGAATGATGGAAGTATGCGACTTTGTATTGGTTATCGGGAGTTGAATCATGTCACCATCAAAAATAGGTACCCATTACCACGTATTGATGACCTATTCGACCAGTTGTAAGGTGCCAAATTCTTTTCAAAGATTGATATTCGTTCCGGATATCACCAATTGAAGATTAGAACCGATGACATTCCAAAGACGACTTTCAAAACTCGGTACGGGCATTATGAATTCCTGGTCATGTCTTTTGGATTGACTAATGCTCCTGCTGCCTTCATGGATATGATGAACTGAGTATTCAAGGAATATTTGGATCACTTTGTGGTCGTCTTTATTGATGACATCCTTATTTATTCCAAAAAGCCGTGAAGATCATGAGCAACACTTGAGGCTGATACTCCAAAAACTTAGTAAAAATAAGCTTTATGTCAAGTTGAAGAAATACGAGTACTAGCTTGAAGAGTAGCATTCCTTGGGCACGTGGTGTCAAGTCATGGAATATCAGTTGACCCAGCAAAGATTGAAGCTATTCAAAGCTGGGAGCAACCCAAATATGTGACCGAAGTACGTAGCTTTCTCGGCTTAACTGGTTATTATCGGAGATTTATGGAAGGATTTTCTCGAATCGCTACTCCACTAACTCAGCTAGCTCAGAAAGATATAAAATTCAGTTGGAGCGAGGAATGTGAGAAGAGTTTTCAAGAACTCAAGAGAAGATTCATTTTAGCACCTGTTCTGACAATACCATCTGGCTCAGAGGGATTTGCCATCTACAGTGATGCTTCAGGCAAAGTTTTAGGATGTGCTCTCATGTAACATGGGAAAGTCATAGCTTATGCCTCTCGACAACTCAAAGAATATGAGAGGAATTATCCTACTCATGATCTAGAGTTGACAGCAGTCATTTTTGCACTAAAGATTTGGAGGCATTACTTGTATGGGGAGAAAGTGGAGATCTTTACGGATCATAAAAGCCTCAAATATTTTTTCACTCAAAAGGAACTCAACATACGACAGCGATGTTGGCTTGAACTATTGAAAGATTATGATCATACCATCCAATATCATCCTGGAAAGGTGAATGTGGTAGCTGACGCATTGAGTAGAAGATTATATGCGGGTACGAGTGCGATATTGTCAACGCAAAGGCCCATTTTGTATGATTTGCAAAGGATAGAGATAGAGTTAAAGACTCCAGGAACCCATGTGATGATGGTGAATATATGAGTAGAATCGATTTTAATTGATAAAGTTAAAGCTACTCAAGCTACAGACCTGGAGCTGATGCGTATGAGAAAAAAAAGTGCAAGAAGGCGTTATGCCGGAAGCAAGAATCGATGAAGAAGGAATACTTCGAGTCAACTCCAGACTTTGTGTTCCTAACGACCCTGATTTAAAGTATAAAATCATGATGGAGGCGCACAACACACCGTTTACAATCCTTCCTGGGAGTACCAAAATGTATCATGATCTTTGACATACATTTTGGTGGGGCAATATGAAGAGAGAGATAGCGCTGTTTATCTCAAGGTGTCTAAAGTGTCAACGAGTCAAGGCAGAGCATCAAGTATCAAAAGGTCCATTGCAACCACTTGAAATTCTAGAATGGAAGTGGGAGCACATTACCATGGATTTTGTTACTGGTCTTCCCAAGGTTTCTCAAGGCATAGATGCAATTTGGGTCATTATTGATAGATTGACCAAGTCTGCTCACTTCTTACCTATACGAAAAACTTATACACTTAAACGTCTTGCTCGTATGTACATAAATGAGATTATAAGATTGCATGGTATGCCAGTATCCATAGTTTCTAATCGAGATCCAAGATTCACTTCACGATTTTGGGTTAGTTTACAGAAAGCTATGGGCACGGATTTACGGTTTTGTTCAGCATATCATCCTCAAACGGACGGGCAGTTGGAGAGGACTATTCAAACTCTTGAAGATCTATTAAGACTTTTGTCCTTGATTTCAAGGAAAGTTGGGACAAGTTCTTACTATTGGTGGAGTTTTCCTATAACAACAGCTATCAAGCAAGTATTGGTATGGCTCCATTCGAAGCGTTGTATGGAAAAAAGTGTCGTTCACCAGTATACTAGGATGAGGTGGGTGAAGCAACGTTGTTGGGACTGGAGTTGGTACGTATGACTACGAAAAAGATTCAAACGATCCGGCAACGTATAAAAATCTCACAAGATCGACAAAAGAGTTATGTTGATCTTCATCGAAAGGACGTGAAATTCGATATTGGAGATCATGTGTTGTTACGTGTTGCTTCATGGAAAGGAGTTACGAGATTTGGATAGAGAGGAAAGCTCAAACCTCGATTCATTGGCCCATTTTTAATCCTCGATCGAGTAGGAACTGTGGCTTATAGACTCGCTTTACCGCCAAGTATGTCTCGTGTTCATAACGTTTTTCATATATCCATGTTACGTAAATATGTGGAAGACTCGAACCACATTATTGAGTTAGAAACGGACGAAATAGCGGAAGATTTGACGTATGAAGAAGGAACATATTCTACGCTCCAAGGCTATACCTCAAGTCAAAGTCTTATGGAGAAACCACGATGTTGAGGAAATGACCTGGGAGTTAGAATCTGAAATAAAATCAAGGTATCCTTACCTCTTCGACATACCAAGTACGTACCCTAATTTCGAGGGAGAAATTTTATAAGAAGGGGAGATTGTAAGACCCCAATTTTTTAATAAATATGATTTTTCTATAAAAATTATTTTTAAATATTATGGAATGAATTTGATATAATGTTATAGTTGTGGGTAATATTTATAAATTTTGTAAAGTACGCAAGTTGTTGTATAATATTCAATTGGTTGGGGAATATTCGTTTTAACAGAGAATATTTGTACGACGGCACAATTATTGGTGGACCCCACAACAGAATTATTGTCGGATTGAGAAAACGACAAAAATACTTTATAAAAATAACGGCGGAAGTTTTACCGTTAACTGTTGAAACACCCGGTGTTAAAAGTACAGTAATATGTGTGGTTGCATAGTAGGACACGGTATTGATTATTAATGCTTACGTGAGAAGTCACTCAGTTTTGTTTAATTATTGTTACAGTAATTGCTGCATAGTATCTCACGTTATTTGATTCAATTATTGTCAATATTTTATAATCAATAATTGAGACGACAAAGTTATTGATATTATTATTTGCAATATTAACGATGTCTAGAAGTTCTGTCAAGGAGAGGTTTGGTCACCTAATTGCGCGCCAATAGGGAGAAATCCTTATTGGAAAGCCCCCTCTTTTCTGGGAACGACCTGGTCGATTAATATTGTGAATTATAATAATGATGATAAATGTTGCTAATTATATTGAGATGTCTTTTTATGAAGTCGCGTAACTTTATATATATATATATATATATATATATATATATATATATATATATATATATATATATATATATTTATAAATTTTGTTTTATTAGTATTATTAATGTAATAAAATAGAAAAGTTTTTTATATAAAACAAAATACTTTTATAAAGTTATCTATTTTATTAGACTATAAATAGAATATATTATATTCTATTATGCATAGTATTTTGCATAGTAAAATCTTTTTATATAAAATAGAATACTTTTATAAAGTTATTTGTTTTATTAAATTTTAAATAGAATATATTATATTTTATTATGCATTGTATTTGCATAGTATTTGCATAGTAAGATTTTTTTTATATAAAATAGAATACTTTTTATAAAGTTTTGTTTTATTTGATTATAAATAGAATATATAATATTTTATTGCATAGTACAGCATAGTATCTTTTCCATTCTCCTATAAATAGGATGCTTAGTTAGAATTGAAATCACACCAGAAATTCAGAGAAGTCTCTTCTATAATCTTGAGCGTATTTCTTTAGAGTTTTCAGAAGCTTTAAGCGTAGAAAAAACAGTATAAGTTTTCTTCAAGAATATTCTCGCCCTACCAATCGGAATACTCTTCTTTTACGGTACGGGGTATTATTCTTTCATATTCATGAAGAGAATTATTTTCTTTCCAATACTCGTAAGACCTGTTATTTCATTCTTTATTAATATGTTGGAATAACCTGTCTATACGAAGTACCGCATACATGTTGAAATTCTGTTGTTATTCCAAAATTTATCATTCTGTTAGAACATTCTGTCTGTGCGTTTACGCATGACCTGGTTCCATTATTTATTATTCTATTGGAATATTCTGTCTGTGCGTTTACGCATGACCTAGTTCTGTTATTTATTATTCTGTTGGAATAACCTGTACGTGCGGTCTATCGCATGCCTAGTGATTTCTTCTGTTATTCCATTCTTTATTATACTCAGTTGGTTAAAGTTTTAACTTCTATACCCCATGAAATTAGTGGAATATCCTTGATATTTGCGCTTCATCCAGTATCTTTTCATGGAAATATTCTTCCGAGCATTCTTGAATTTTACTCTACAAAGAAGTATCATATTGACATTTTGGACGTTATTAGTTCCTAGATAAATTAATTCTTGAACTTGTTTTATTGAATTCTTATATCATTGTCATCATCCTCGTGTTTATATTATGTTGAAAGTCATCTGTGGCCTGTAATCACTACTAAAAAAAAGTAAATAGACAACGCGAAAAAAACGTTGTGATTTCAGTCAGAAAAACGTCGTGGTTAAGTGTGTCATCTATTTGACACCCTTACACAACATTTTAAAAACGTTGTAGTTAAGCACAATACACTATTTTTTAGGAAAAAAACGTTGTAGATTTGTTTTTCAAAAATTTACAGATGCTTAAAAATGTTTTAGTAGGTATGATTCCACAACGTTTTCTGAATAAAAACGTTGTAGTTTAGTATATCAGACAACGTTTTTAACCAATTTATACAACATTTTTAAAATGTTGTAGATAAAGAAAAAAAAAGAATAAAAAATTGTGGTTCACCTATATTACCAATGCACCTGCAATGCCATGATATATAACTAAAAGGTCAAAATTCTCATTTAAATTTAAAACCAAAATGTATCAACCATTCAAAATACATCCCAATAATACCATTTGTTTACAGTTTCAAATGTCTCAAGCATTGATTATGAAATAACATGAATTAAAAAATACAAGTGAAACTAAATTAGTGATATGGCAACACTGAACCTCTTCTTCAATTAGTGATATGGCAACACTGAACCTCCTCTTCATACCTCCACTGTACTTTCCAACCTGCTTGTCAGCAACTCCTCCATTGAAAAGATTAACACTCCTAAGAGATTCTTCCACTGCCTGCAATAACATAACAAAGAATTAAAATAGTTTTTTTTTTTTGCTTTGTAGCCTAGTTTAGTAAACAAAGGCAATCTGGGGTTGTATCAACATGGCAAGAATTTAGGCAGTCAAGCACAAGACAATCTGAGAACTTGTATAGACCACAGCAGAAATTTTCTTTAACAGATTATATACCCAAAAAAACTACACCCATACCAAGGATATGCACAATCTGATAACATGTTATAGTCACTTTCCTAAACATATTTTTCCATAAACTCCATGTGCAGGCATTTCTGTACCACTACCTGCTCAAGTAAGTGGCTAGCTCAAAATCCCAAAAGAAGCCCACCCTGCACATAAACATTACTACTCACGTCACCACTAAGACAATGCAGCAGCACACATTAAGAAATAGAGGAATAGAGAGTTTATTAAGCCATGAAACTATAGATATGGAACGAAAATTTTGCTCAATCAGTTGAAACACACTACATCAAATCAAAGGTAAAATTAAATGCAATTCATCAAGTTTGTTTTAAATCAGATGCGGTAATCAGGAGCGTATAGATGCATTCGTATTAACAGTAAGGATGGATGCATTCGAAATGACTCCACCTCATGTTGAAGCACTTGAGATGAGTAATGTTTCCTAACTAATATTGTTGCTTTCAATGAAATTTAATGTATTCCTTGGGCCAATTAGCATTTCATGGTAACAGATAATCAACAGCTGCAAAATACTGGTACACGAGGAAGGGGACGCAGATAGATAATTGCAAATTAATGGTTATCAAACCAAAATATCATCACTGAGAACAAAAAATTAAAAATTAAGAAAGAAAAGGGCTAAGCCACGCACCCAGAGCACAAAACATGTATATATTAGTAGTTCACATCTATAATACATAGGTGTGACAACTATTCTAAGGATCAACAAGATCAGAGCAATCGGATCAAATCAATACGGAAAAGGGTAAATAATAGTTTAAATGCAAATGATCCTGCAATACTGTGAGAAAATGATCCTGCAATACTGTGAGAGATAAAATTACATCCTATCCATGTTGCACTGTTGCACACCTATGTTTAAAATAAGCTTATCCTACATGTTTCTCTTTTAGATAAGTAAGTAACATTCACCAAAGAATTCCAGGGACCATAAAAATTTTCAAAAAACAATTAGTATTTTAATCAGAGCAAGTTGCAAATAGATTCCCATAATGCAATACAAAGATTTCCCACCCTAAACCTTATAAAATAGGTATTAAAGCCAAGATGCCATATATATAATATTAGTAGGTCAAAACACCTCAATTAAAAAAATGGCATCACAAGGATGTAAAATCCGATCTATAAGGTTTCACACAATACCAGTAAAGATAAAATAGAAAGGCACAACTCCTTAGAAGATCATTAGTCTCTTTTCAACCACACTAAATGGAAAAGAAAAAAAAGTAATTCAGAAGTGTGCAACTAAATAAGTTGAAACAAAAAGATGATAGAGCAACACTTAAGTTTTTTGGTAAGCTCTTGATTCAGACCATCTGACAGTCGTTAGATCCAAATGGACAGGATTAGTTTTGGACATTCTTGGGTACCAAATCAAAGCAAGACATTTTATGTTGAGTACCCTTCCCAAGAATGCCACTTGGTCAGCAGCAGAAATGAGTAAATAGGAGACACATTCAATAGAATGTAGCCAAGAAGCACATCCAGTCCATGAAGATTATGGAAATTAAGTACATTTTAGACAGCACGAAAGAACACATATTATCTAGATAATGGCGACAAAAATCCAATGCAAACTACTACCCTCAAATGCATGCTGGATGTTTGAAAGGCAATAAAATAACACACCTATAAGCATGGAAGTATAGCAGGTGTGACAGCTGTTGTAAGAAATGAATGCACATTAAAACGTATCTGCAAAAGGATCAAAATAATTAGCTAACAACTGAGATAAGTAAAGAACATAATTATCTGCCATTTGATTGCTCAAACCAACTCACGCATAGCTAGACAGGGTCCCCTGGTAAGTCTCATTGACTCCTCTCAACTTCGCCCAGTGTTTCACAATGAATGCCAACTGCCGTAGTCTTGCATCTATATGTGCATAATCTTGAAGTAACTTTGAATTTATTACAACCAAAAAGTTGTTAACACATATGTCACAGGAGATTCCAGTCACTGGATCCATAAGCTTCACTATGGGCACCCTAGCACGCGTCAGCGCCTATAGACATAATTAAATTAGAATCAACGATTAATAGAAAATTACAATTGATGATGAAACTAATAGACAATTTTGTTGAGTATTTAGAAAAGCCCCAGAATAGCATTATTACACAAATGGAGCAAATACAAATATGATAACTCGCTGACAAAGTCATGATAATAAACAAAGAATAAGGCAGTTCACAATCTCAATTAATATATCATCTGCAAGGTCTTAACGCAACCCCAAGAGGAAAAGGTTAGTATATCCAAGTCTTGGAAATAATCTGTTCAGACATACACGCCGATTCAATTAGCATGATGTTTCAAAACAGTGCAACAGGTGTGCAACATGAGTCTAGTTAAGAGTGAACTTCCTATCCATGTTCAGTAATGTGATTGTAAATATTTTTTTAGCGAGTATTAGATTGCACATAATACATAAATCTTATAAGAACTAATGTAAAAAAGGATACTTATCAAAAAGCACAAATAGTACTTACTTGTCCTTGTACAAACTGAAAAGGCCATTGGCATGAATAAGGTCATATGTCCTTAGGTAAGTTGAGAAACCTTCACACCTGAACACAAAGAGAATAGCAACTGAACATATATCTAATTTATAGGGTTAAAAAGGAAAAAGAAAATATTAAGAAATTAAAGGCTTAGGCACATGTGATTTTCATCCCACTAATTACAGTAGCTGCTAATATAAAGCATACAAATAAAGCAAAGATGGCTATTGCAATACAAAAACCTTAATATTTGATAATAATAATACACTCTAATTTCTAGACTCTGTAATATTTAAGGTAGCCAAACAAGTGTTTCGACCCAATATTGAAAAAAACGTAGCAAAGAGTTTCAAGAAACTGTCCAAACAAGCCTAATTTATTTAAATAATTATTTTCTGAAAATGCATCGTCTTCAGCAGTTAGAGTAGAAGGAACAAAGTTCAGAATTTATACCAGTCATGATAGATGATGCTAATAAGTCCTCGCTCGTATATAACACCGAGAATATTTTTAGCCAAAGTGGGTACAACATTCATAACCCACAACTTGGGAGACTCCAGAGCCGCATCAAAACCTCCCAGCCCAGCATTCATGTCCATAATGTTGTGATACCTTCCTAAATAAATAATTTTATTAATTCTTTTATAAGCATTTACATGCTTTTTCCATTCCTTGTTGTCATCCAGCTAAGTCTCAACAGAAATTCCAAGAACAGATCCACTAGCAATTCTGGGAGGGACAGCATAAAGCCTCTCTGGAAATGCCTTGAGCTCCCCACCAGCTTCATCACCATTTGATTTGGCATATGGAGTTATGCAAGCCTCCATTTTTTGGTACCTAGTACCACCCAAAAAAGTACAGTAAATTAGTGGTTCAATCCCTAACTCTGCACTTAATGCAAGATCTAACATAAGAGATATGTCTGATGGAACATCCTGTGCAGACCCCTGAGACAAGTGCGCCAATTATATAGTTGAGGCTTGAATTTCAGATATACAAGTCATCCATTGAAATAAAGCGGCTCAAACAAATAATGATCCTACCTTTGTAATTGTACATGGTCACAAATTTGTACAATTATACAGATTTGTAACGATACAAATATGATTAAACATGTATATGGCAATAATCAAATAAGTGTTTTAGCTGCAACAATGAAGCAAATTTGTACCAAACATGCACAAGGGGTAAAGTCCATAGTAAACAACATAGTAAATCAATCTTCCTTGTTCTGATTATCCTTATGTATATCAGCAATTTAACTGAGAACATAATTAGTTCATAAAAAAGTAGTAAATGCACCCAACTGAAGTACTAAATTTACAAAGTAGTAAATGCTTCAGATTTAACATAGCCATATAATGCAGTATTAGTTTTACCTTCCTATTTTCTACTCTTGTCAAAGCACACGTAAGCTCACTTGAAGTATGCCTGCTGCAATAATTATAGGAAACAATTCACAACCTATTATTTACATAGAGAGAAAAGAAACATATATATAGAGAGAGAGAGAAGGACCTGAAGGGTGAAATTGACATGGTCATGGATGGGCGAGAGTTGGGTTTGAGCAGCAGAGTTCACTTCGTTGAGTTTTTGCCTCAATCTCTCTGTTACAATTCGTTCTTCTGCTGCTGCCATGTGATCCATCTCTTTCCCTCAACGATTTTTCTGTCTTTCCTGTGACGAAATTCTATAGGAAGAAATTGGGGTTTTAGGGATTTTGAGGTAATATTGTGTCGGGCGGTGATTATGGGCGATGGTGGTCGTGGAGACTGAAGAAGAGAATCGAATCTTCATCGAGGAAGCGCGATTCGAAGGCGGTGAGGGCTTTTAAGGAGGTCGCGGCGTGCAGAGAGAATCGGCAGGGTAGCGGTGAGGGTTTTTAACCTAGCTTTGAGATCGGGCAAGGATGATTGAGCTCTGAGATTTGCGAGGAATATTTGGCTACGAAATTTGGCGATGAAGAAAGGGGAAGATCTGAGGTATTGAATCCCCTCTGGTTTTGGCCATTTGAACCCTAGTTTTCGTGACTGTTTAGTAGTAAGAAAGAGAGAAGTGTCGGATGAAATACGAAGAGAGAGAAAGAATGGATGTGTAATTTTAAGTTTTCGCTTTCGCCTAAATTAAGCTCCATGTTTTTCACATACACAACATTTTTTTTTAAAACGTTATCTATTTAAAACTAAAAAATGCCTTTTTAAATAGATAACATTTTTACATATATATCTACAACGTTTTTAAAAAAAATATTGTAAAAAAAAATACCACAACATTTTTATAGAAAACGTTGTGGTTTAAGTGTTGTCTATTAGGTACTTTGTAGCAGTGAGTGTATAGATGGACTTGGTATGATTATGACCAGGGATTAATCGGTATAATCATGACCGTAATGTTACAAATGATGTGGTAAAAGTCCAATGCATGTGGTAAAAGTCGTCATTGGCCCATAGTGCATTGCATTGATGGACAGTTTTTGGCATGATCATGACCCTTGATGAATACACGAATATCCTTGGCTCGTAGTGCATGGATAATTTGTGGTCGTGATACTAAAGAATATCCTTGGTCATGGTGCAGGGATGATGTGGATTATTTATTAAGCTGAGTCTCAGCGATAAAAGTGATGAAAAACCTTTTTAAATCATAAAATATAGTAGATTTTATTCTCTACTTGACTCTTTTAATAGATAGCTTGTTCCGCTGCAGTTAAGCTTGATGTTTGTTATATTTTATCAGTTTAACACTGTTGAAGACTAATGATAAATTATTCTACATTATCTTAGTCATAATATCTCTTATTGGGCTAGTTGAGCTCACCCTTTTGCTTTCATTGTTCTCTTTAGGAAATGAGAACGTAGCGGGGACTAGTCGGGGAACGGAGTGACGGTTCAGATGATAGTATTAGTAGTCCTCACTATTCTATGAAATAGTGTGAAAATAAATGTATTGAGGACTTATTTTGAGTTTGAATACTGTTTAGAAGAAAATGTTGTATTAAAACTCACAGCTTATGTTTTGTCGTATTTTACACGACAGTTGTATAATTAAGTTTTATTTGTATTTTGTACCATGTATTTGACGACTCAGAATAGGTGATGTATACCTATTTTGGGGGCGTCGCATCACCTCCCTTCCTATTCTCTCCTGACTTTTTTCCCGATTGGGTATTATCACTCCACTTCGTCTTATTGGGATTACTTCCTCTACTACTACCTCCTTTATTCGTATTTTTCTTCTTTTCTTGATGATATCTGGATATGGCTTCACTTCCTCCTTCAGCAATGATTGCTTTTTCCAACAGAGTCGCAAATGTATTAATCTTCAACAGGGCTACCTTGTTAAATATCCTTGGCTTCATTCCATTCTCAAACATTCTCGCTTTTTGTGCCCCTGTATCCACCTGATGAGGTGTAAATCTCGCTAACTCATTGAACTTGGCGGCGTATTCTGAAATCGATATATTCTCCTACTTTAATTCTAGAAACTTTACTTTCATCCTGGCTTGCATACTCGGAGAAAAATTGTTCTCAAAGAACAACTCCTTAAACCTTGTCCAAGTTACTGCTGATGTCCCAGCTTTAGCCTGATTTGTTTCCCACAAATAATTAACTTCTCCCTTCATCAAATAGGTAGAAAAAGTTGTCTTTTGCTCCTCTTCTACTCTTGCAATAATAAATGCCTTCTCCATCTCCTTCACCCAAGTTTGGGCTTCAATAGGATCGGTGGTTTCTTTAAATTCTGGCGGCCCTACCGCTTTAAAATCTTTGAAATTTGCCAATCTATTGGCTGGCTGATCTCTTCCTGCCGGTGCCCTATTTTCCATTGCTTGAGCTAACATGTTTACAAAATTTTACATCGGGTCTACTTCACCTCCTTCATTATTTACCGATTGCTCCTCCCTTTGGTTTCGATTTTGTCGTTTAGGCGGCATTATTTGATTAAATAAAAACTTACATTAATCATTTATCTCTATACTAATTCTTATTAGTAACATAATAAGAATTTAACACAAATTTTTCATATAATCGCATATTTATTCAAATAGCATATAGTACTTTTAGTACATAACACATACTACTTCAATCAGTTGCTATCCCTTTTTAACAAAACTTGGGATTAACTACCACAACTTTACACAAAAAGTTGTAATTCACCAAAATTATTCTTAATATTCATACCAAAACAAAGATTACATTCATACACACACACATATACAAACACACACACACATACACACACACATATATATATGCCTAATCATCGTTTACGATATATATTACAATCTTTAATACATCTCACTACCAAAAGGTACTAATACTCATATTTAGTCTTTTTACAGTCCACTCCCTTCACATGCCTTCTTCTTAGGACACTTTTGTTAAATCTGTGACCCATTCCACCATATGAAAAACATCTTCTTTTATTAGGCTTTGGACAATTTGGACAAATATGTCCTTCGTGTCCACAATTGAAACACACATTCTTCTCCATCATACATTCTCCCAAATGATTCTTTCCACAGTTGCTACGTGCTTGCTTCATCTTTGGATTTAAATTTCCTGAGTTACTATCACTATCATTATTCCTTTTCCTTTTATTGTTGCCCTTCTTCTGCTTGATTATACCTTCGGATGATCCACCACCTTCAGCCCTCATTCTTTCCACTTATGCCTTAAGTTCGTTCCTTTCTTCTGTCATCTCGCACAATGCCCTCTCCGTCTTCCAGAATTCCTCTAAGAGAAATACCTTACTACTTAGCTCCTGAACGTCTGCAAATACTTGACCTTTTTCTCTTACTTTAGTCTTAATTTCTGACTCCACCTTAACTTCTTCGGACTCTAGCTCTTCATCTTCATTCAGATCCATTTAAGGATACTCGTCATGATCGCTTCCCAGATTCACCATAGGTTCGTCTCTTACAACTTCCTCAACTGACTCACTCTGAACTGGCACCTCGGCTAATGGCATTGGTGCAATAGCTGCTAACATCTCCATTACCATTTCGTCATCTCCTGACATCCAACAATCAATTCTAAACAATCTTGATTAGTACATCACCAATACAAAATTTATAAACGCTATGTGTCCACACATCTCATTATTGATACACTTCGTCAATCCCTCACTTAAAAATCTAAATGAGTTTTCTCTTTCTTGCTTATGGTTATAATCCTAGGGTTTCCCCCCCACTTAAGGTTTATAACCTACTGCTTTGATACCAATCTGTGAAGCCCCCAAATCTGGGTTACCTGTTGGGTAAAATCTAATTACGCACAACACGCAAGTATACGTGGTCAACAAGTAATAAAGTGTAAGTAGAGTATCATTCCCACGAGGAATTATTAATACTTATTACCAAATACTAACTCTTAATCAAACCAATTTTATTTAAACAATCAAATTAAGATTATGAATTAAATTATTTAATTACACTAATTCTAATTACCGCTAATTAAAAATCAAATTATGGAGATTTAAAATCACAACTTCACTTATTGCTTCATTTAAATTATTAATACACTTCTTATTAATTAAGCTCACTATTCTGAATTGTTAATTAAGAACACATAAGTAAATATGACCATCTCTCAATGTATCATACTCAAATCAACTTAAATCCACAAATGATAGAATTAAGTAGAACACCTTAATTAACTAATTCACAATATATCTATGTGAATTACAATTAAAAAGGATTTTAAGCACAAGTTCTCTATCAGATTATATGCAATGTATAGGTATATCTCTATCCTAGACATAAATTATGTATTCCAACGCCATGCAAAAAATATAATCACATGCTATTATGATCAAATCTAAATCTATAATTCATCTCTCGAGTTCATATAGATTATCACGGTAATTGTTAGCTAGGCAATTAAGCAATTAATCACAAACCATAATAGACAATCCAAAATCACAATAATTAATAGAGAATCATACTAAAAATAAACTATGCAATAAGCTCCATTGTAATCTTAAACAAAAGATTTAGTTCATGATTAATGAATTAAAATTAAGAATCCATAGTTGAATAAATATTAAATGACAAAAATAGAAGTAGAGTGAAGAATAAATCTGTTGTCAGTAGATTTGATGCTCTCTCCTTGCTCCTACTTTGAATCTTCAATGGTCTCCAAGTTGTTTCAATCTCCAAATCTCATAAAAACTAGGGTTTTAGTCCTAATATACTCTAATCTAATTTAATGAAATTCTTTCCCCCAATCCTGGTGATTCTCCTCTTTTTATATGTCTCTTCATAAGTCTTTTAATCCTCATGGAAGTCCTTGATCAATCAGCTCGAACCAATCCTTCTTGAACTCAAATTTTGAAAAACTCCTTTTTCTTCCTGACACCCCCGCCCCGGCGGGGATTTTTTACTAACTAGGCCCGCCCCAACGGGGGTGTTTCTATTTTTGCCTCAGCACCCCCGCCCCAATGGGGGATTTGTATGTATAATGTCCGCCCCCTCGGGGGTCCTTTTTTGAAAATTTTCTGCTCTGACGTCCTTTGGAAAAATAGCCATAACTTCTACGTCTGAACTCTGATTTTGATGATTAAAGATGTTCCGGAAAGAGGAGATGTAGATATACAACTTTCATTCTTTGAGTTTTTAGAAATAAGGGCTGGAGCAATGTTGAAATTGTCTCTGAAGTGCTGTTATGTAAATAGCAAGCCGAAAATGTGAATCTAGCAACCCCAAACATCGATCCAAGTAACTTTTGTCCCAATTACTACATAACAACATAAAACATGCATGAATATACACAACCCCTTAAAAACTTCCAAAAGATTAAGCTCAAATGCACTCAATTAATGAGTATAAAACTCACTCATTAAATACCCCCAAACTTAAACCTTTGCTTGTCCTCAAGCAAAAACACAAAAGAACTAAAAATAAACAACCTAACTCAACTATATGAATGCATATGCGTGATCTATTTCCTAATATACCTACGAACCCAGTAATAAATCAGTATGATATATAGCATCAGGCCTCAAAGATATCAATGATACTCAAACAATATATCCAATCAAGTCAAAGTCCATAACTCTAACCAGTTACTCAATCCAAACATCTCATCACCCATGTTGTGTGTGTGTGTGCTTGTTAACCATTCTAACCAACCACAGTTCAAGATAATCACATAACAAACTTCTTAGAAGGAAAATTTGAGTTCCAATTCAATTACTTTTGTGAACATGACAACTCCGGTTAAAACTAAGCAATTACCAAGTCTAAGGGTAAATTCAGGATTTATATTAACTTTTATTCAATCACGAGGGCATTTTTGCTCTTTCTCGTGTTTTATTCATTTTTTTATTTTTCTCATGGTTGTGCTGCGACAACCCGAGAATTTTGAATATTTTTAAAATTTTAATTAATTGACTTAAGGTTCAAAATTAGGACCTAGACAAAAAATAAGTGTATGCGTTTGATATTTTTAAGAAGGAATTTTCAGGATTCCAAAATTTTGTGATGGATTTAAGTGAATTATTCAGGATTAAGGGAATACGTGTTTATGTTCTGTGTATATGGTCATTTATGTATTCAGAATGTGGTTAAGGGTCAAGGATTGACCAGATAAATTATATATGTGTCAAACCCTAATCGTATCTTAAGAACGTCAACGTTCGGTTAGAAAACCCTAACGATTAACAAGAAACCCTAGAAATCGGTTCTGAAAACCCTAATTTCAGTTTTGGAAATTCAAAACCCTAATTCGATGTACGAAACCCTAATTTGGGAACTTAAATGATTATGATATTGTTTAAGTGCTATTAATTATAATATTAATTAGGGTAAAACTTAATTATTTAGCAAACCCAAATTTTAAAGTTTTAAAACCCTAATTTCGGGATTAAGATCCCTAATTTATAATTAGGAAAAACGAAAGTGTTACTTTAATACTTTTAATGTTAATTAGGATATATTAATTCTAATTTTCAAGTTAAGTAATTAGAAAACCCTAATCTAATTACGGAAATCTAATATCTAAATTAGAAATATTATTTTTTTAAATAAAACCCTAATCCGTGGGTTATAAACCCTAATTGCTAAATTAGCAATTTTAATTAGGAATTATTAATCCTAATTAGCAATATTTAATTGGTGATTAAGAAATTTTAATATAATTAGAAAATCCTAATTATAATTTAAAAATATTATTTTTCTATTTTTGGAAACCTAAATTAGAAATTTTAGAAAATTAAATTTTTAAACTTGAGGGTTCAAACCCTAAACCCTAAAGGGTTCAAACTCTAAACTCAAACCCTAAACCCTAAGGGTTTGGTCAAATGTCAAAATTGCCATTAAAATTAAAAGAAAAAAGACCAAAATGCTTTTTTCTTAAAAATTAAGCAAAAGATATGGCAATCTTGGTGACATTTGACCAAACCCTTAGGGTGAGAGAGAGAGAGAGAGAGAATCCAAGCTAAGATCAGTTCATAGCCCTTCAATAACAAGATCAAAGTCAGATCTAAAAAAATCAAAGCATAAGAAGGTAAACCCTAAAAATTTCAAAATTCTTTGATCTTATGTTGTTTAATGTTAGTTGTTGGTTAAATATGTGTTATAAGGTGTCAATTAGAGATCTGGGTTGTTGGATCATGGATCCATAACATCTAGATGCACGAATCAAGCATTTTAAGAAATTTGGGAAAAGTTTGAAAAATCGTCTGACAGCCATATGTCAGCCCTCATAAATCTGTGTGTGTTAGTTGTTTAGTGTTGTTTTTGTTTTGGACCTGTTCTCTGCCAAGTGGTCTTTAGTCTGGAACTTGAATCATGTTCGTAGCAGGTCTAGATTTGTAGTTATTATCAGTCAAACTACGTTGACTGATCACAGGAATGGGTTTCTGGGCAACCCAGAACCTAGATTGTTGTCTGACAAGCACTTTCAAGGACTCTGATCTTGCATGTGTCTCAGTTTTTAAACGATTTGTTGTTTTTATGATGTAGTATGGTATAAGTACTACCCAATAATGCTCTTAAAACAACCAGATACATAACTGAATTATAGATAATGGTGGTCAAACGACCGTTGACGAACTGACCGGATGAAGATTCTGGGAAAACCCAGATCTTCAAGAACGCGTCCCTGACTTGTAGTTTGACCGGCCTATATATACTTCTTGTGATGTTGTAAGTTGGCTTTAATGTTATGTTGTTATATAGTGACACCTCTACTACAAGTTTCAGTTCATAGATCACCTAAACAGTTCTTAGAATCAAAAATATAAGGCTGCAAAGTAGGGACCTTCGCACTGTTTGAATTTCTGGGTAGCCCAGAAATTCAAGGACATCTCTGACAAGGTATTCTGTAGATTAGATCTTGTTGTGATCATGTGTAATGACCTTGAACCTTGATTCTAATTGCAGTACTACATGAACACTACAGCATTTGCACCATAACCAGCTAGATAATATCAAGAACACTATTTAATTGATGGTCAAAGTACGAACATCGCAACTGACTATGAGTTTCTGGAAAAGCTCAAGAACATCCCAATAACACATTTAGCGACGGATTCGTCGCCAAAAGCCTCTATAGCGACGGTTGTATAATTATTTAATTTCTAATTTTTGGAAATTAATTAATAAATCGAAATAAATAGATTTTAATTATAAAAAATACTAAATAAATTCTGAAAAATTATTTTAAATTCTAAAAAATAGTTTTTAATTATTTTGAGTATATTTCATAAATATTTAGTATTTTTGAAATATAAATGGTGTTTAATTTATTTAATTACAATATTAAATAAATGATTTTAATAGATGAAAAAGCATGAAAAATAATATTATGGTATAAGAAAATATTTAAAGATATTTTCAGTGACTTTTAATATTTTGTGATGAAATTCATTAATTAATCAATATTAATTATAATTAATTTATTTATTAAATGTATTAAATAAATTAAGAAAAAATAGAATTAATGATTTAAAAATTATATAAAAATGATTTAAGTGTTATAAAAATATTTTAAGTTATAAGATATAACTTTTGATATTTTGTCATGAAAATATTAATATTTTTAATATTAATAGCAATTATCGGATAATGAATTTAAGTGTTTAAAAAGCATATAAATGTGATTTTAAAGTATTAAAAATACTTTGTGATATTATAATTATATTATAATATTATGTGATGTATTTCATTAATATTTAATAATAAATAAATATTAATGATAAAAGAATTATGTGGTATTTAATTCTTATAAATACAATATTAATCATTGAAAAATCATGATAAATGATAATAATTATCTGAAAATTATTATAAGACTTAGAAAAATATTTTGACTGATATTAATATTATCTGATATAATTGTTAGGTGTTAAGACAGAGTTTAATTGAACTTAGACTCGATATAAGTCTGACTAGACCGTCGGGATGTCAGTTTTGTGGCGGGTTCAACTTAGACTGCAATAGTTTGACTTGATACCGAGTCCTATGTGTGTTAGAGACTGATAGGGATGTGTGTTATGTGTTTAGGTTATTCTATGTTTATATATATATATATATATATATATATATATATATAATAGTATTATATTGTGATGATATTATTCTAATATTGGAGATCTATATTACTAATATTAGGTCTTCGGATAAAGCGTATAAATTACGTAGCGATAATCAACGGTTCAGGCAAGTTTGTTTTTACTTAACTCTACTAAGAGTGTTTCATTCGGATAAGCTTATGGTTAATCATTGCTGGTTGCCATGAATTGTACTCTGTTCATATTGCATGTATAAGTCAGGTATGAAAGGCTGATCACCTTCATTACCAGTTGGTCCAGATATTTTTGTTCATGTTTAATACTTGTTCAGTCAAAAGTTTGTTCCTGCTAGTTCACAATTATATTCTTGAATTATAGCCAGCTTATTATTCAGACTCTTTCAATCATGATATATCGTTATATTATTGAATTTAAACTTGCTGGGCAACTTTTATGCTCACCCTTGCTATATCATGATAAAATATTACAGATTAAGTCGAACGCATCGGAAACAAGGAAAGGTTAAAGACAGTTCCAGCTTTAGTATACGTGTGTAGTAGATTTGTAATAGTGTTGTAAACTAATAATGTTATGTGTTAGAAAAGTTATGAATTGTGTATTAAGTTAAGGTTACTCGACCTTGGGGAAAAGTGTGTAAGTTTAATGTATAAACAATTTATATTTATATCTTCCGCAAATATAGTAATAGTGATAGAATGATCGAACCGGATCTGCGGTGATTTGGGACCTCGGATTCGGGGCCCTCACAGTTGGTATCAGAGCTGTTGGTTATGAACCTTAGGCAGGAATACCTGAGACTAATAACCGCAGTGATTAGGATAAGTACTAACTTAAATAAAGTTAGTTGGTTGGTAAGATTCAAAGATGAATCTCGACGAGTTATAAGATACGGAGTTCCCTAACTCTGATAATAAAGTTGAACAGTAGTGGTGAATAGATAGAGTCTAAAGGACTAAAAGTGCAGGGATAGGAGATCGTAAAACAAAACGATCAAGGCATAGAAATGAATCGTAATATATACGATGAGATCACCCCGTGATCTGAGAATCAATCTAATGATTGAACAGTTTACAGCAAGATTGCTGGGTAACAGTTGTACTATTAATTGGTACAGATTCAGGAAAGGATTATGAATACGAGTTAAATGAAATTCGTATTGAGAAGGGAGCAAGATTAGGTGGGGATTCAATTGAGGATTCATGTCGGCAGCTGAGTTGTATGATTCCTTGTATGGGCGGGGAATTGTACTTTGTGTAAAAACTACTTAGTTTCTGGCATTGATAATCATTAAAATGTTTGTGTCGCGTTATTTGCTATATGCATGTTAAGCGGGTGATTCCTTTCTCATGTGTATAACAGATAGATAGGTCATAGGTAGAGAATATCAGGTTAAGTACGAGTTCTTAAAATTCATACTTATGTGACATTCTTGATTCATAGTTATATGAAATGTTTATGAACCCCTCAGCGAATGGACGCCGAAGGTCTGACTAGGACAAGTTCTTAAACTCATATGATTGTGGCAAGTAAATGAACTCATAAGTGTGGTTTGACGAATTGGGTATAGTTGTGTGTAAACGGAATATTGAGGATAATAGGATCAGATAGATTGTTAAGAAAATGATTATTAGTGGAGACATAAGTTTTCCAAAACTCCTAGCTATGCTAGACTTCGAAATTTTGACATCAAGCTAAAAACGCACTATGTGCTTTTAAAAAAAATATCTAGACTCGTAATCATTTTTGAAACAGTTTAAAGTATAGTCTATGCTACTTATTTCAGCTAGACGCAAATGATTTGAAATATCAAAAATTAATTTTATTTATCACTTATGTACTATGCAACCTGGTGCAGAGATGATAAAAAGGTGATGGAGTTGTAAATACAGGAATACTTAGTGTGAATTTGATCTAAAATCGTTATTCCACTATTGTATGATGTGTTATGACAAAGTCATACGATGATGGCATCCTCAAACGAACTGTTAATACAGTACAGCATCATGACGTCATTCTCGAAAATGTTTTCAAAAGTTTAATTTGCCAACGGGGTTTGGCTACACCTAAATAATTCGATTGAATTGAATTATTGATATGAGTCTACGCTATTCGATTCAGCTAGACTAAAGTTTATGAAAACTCTAAGTGTTCATTAAAAGAAATTTTCCGAACCAAATTATTTTGGTGCGGAATCCAATAAGACTGAGGTAGAATTTTTGTGCCTATGGCAGTGACGAGGAACAGATAAAATTAGTACTTGGCCAGTACAGGGCATATCGGGTTAATCACCCTTTGTGTTCTTAAGTTATGTCAGTTTGTGGATGAATTTCCGTAAAACCTTTGCAAAAATGGCAGACAACTAGTCTATACGACTCCTCAGCACAATTTGAAAATTTTAACTCTTTTGAGAGGTGTATTGGGTAGCATGTGATGATGAGAATGTATGATGAACGGTGTATGGTGTATCGTGTAAGGTGTAAGGTGTAAGGTGAATTTCGGGGACGAAATTTTTAGAAGAATGGGTGAATGTGACAACCCGAGAATTTTGAATATTTTTAAAATTTTAATTAATTGACTTAAGGTTCAAAATTAGGACCTAGACAGAAAATAAGTGTATGCGTTTGATATTTTTAAGAAAGAATTTTGAGGATTTCAAAATTTTGTGAAGGATTTAAGTGAATTATTCAAGATTAAGAGAATACATGTTTTTGTTCTGTGTATATGGTCATTTATGTATTCAAAATGTGGTTAAGGGTTAAGAATTGACCAGATAAATTATATTTGTGTCAAACTCTAATCGTATATTAAGAACGTCAATGTTCGGTTAGAAAACCATAATGATTAACAAGAAACCCTAGATATCGGTTCTAGAAACCCTAATTTCAGTTCTGGGAATTCGAAACCCTAATTCGATGTATGAAACCCTAATCTATGAACTTAAATGATTATGATATTGTTTAAGTGCTATTAATTATAATATTAATTAGGGTAAAACTTAATTATTTAGCAAACCCTAATTTTAAAGTTTTAAAACCCTAATTTCGGGATTAATAACCCTAATTTATAATTAGGGAAAACGAAAGTGTTAATTTAATACTTTTAATGTTAATTAGGATATATTAATTCTAATTTTCAAGTTAAGTAATTAGAAAACCCTAATCTTATTACGGAAATCTAATTTCTAAATTAGAAATATTATTTTTCTAACTAAAACCCTAATTCGTGGGTTATACCCTAATGACCATTTTGACCCTAATTGCTAAATTAGTAATTTTAATTAAGAATTATTAGTCCTAATTAGCAATATTTAATTGGTGATTAAGAAATTTTAATATAATTAGAAAATTCGAATTATAATTTAGAAATATTAATTTTCTATTTTTGGAAACCTAAATTGGAAATTTTAGAAAATTAAATTTTTAAACTTGAGGGTTCAAACCCTAAACCCTAAGGGTTTGGTCAAATGTCAAAAATGTCATTAAAATTAAAAGGAAAATGACCAAAATGCCCTTTTCTTAAAACTTAAGCAAAAGATATGGCAATCTTGGTGACTCACTACTCTAATGTTTATCTCATGTGCCTTAAATCATCCCAAGATCAGATTTGGGGACACCTACCAACATTAGATACAATGAATCAAAACATAAGAGATTTAAAAGTAAGAAAATACTTACTTTACTTTTCATTTTTGCCAAGACCATTCTCTCTCTTCAATTTCGAAATCTAGAGTGAAAGAGAGAGAGAGAGAGAATCCAAGCTAAGATCAGTTCATAGCCCTTCAATAACAAGATCAAAGTCAGATCCAAAAAAATCAAAGCATAAGAAGGTAAACCCTAAAAATTTCGAAATCCTTTGATCTTATGTTGTTTAATGTTATTTGTTGGTTAAATATGTGTTATAAGGTGTCAATTAGAGATCTGAGTTGTTGGATCATGGATCCATAACATCTAGATGCACGAATCAAGCATTTTAAGAAATCTGGGAAAAGTTTGAAAAATCGTCTGACAGTCATATGTCAGCCCTCATAAATCTGTGTGTGTTAGTTGTTTAGTGTTGTTTTTATTTTGGACCTGTTCTCTGCCAAGTGGTCTTTAGTCTGGAACTTGAATCATGTTCATAGTAGGTCTAGATTTGTAGTTATGATCAGTCAAACTACGTTGACCGATCACAGGAATGGGTTTTTGGGCAACCCAGAACACATATTATTGTCTAACAAGCACTTTCAAGGCTTCTGATCTTGCATGTGTTTGAGTTTTTAAACGATTTGTTGTTTTTATGCTGTAGTATGGTATAACTACTACCCAATAATGCTCTTAAAACAACCAGATACATAACTGAATCATAGATAATGGTGGTCAAACGACCGTTGACGAACTGACCGGATGAAGATTCTGGGAAAACCCAGATCTTCAAGAACGCGTCCCTGACTTGTAGTTTAACCGGCCTAGATATACTTCTTGTGATGTTGTAAGTTGGCTTTAATGTTATGTTGTTATATAGTGACACCTCTACTACAAGTTTCAGTTCATAGATCACCTAAACAGTTCTTAGAATCAAAAATATAAGGCTGCAAAGTAGAGACCTTCGCACTGTTTTAATTTCTGGGTAGCCCAGAAATTCAAGAACACCTCTGACAAGGTATTCTGTAGATTAGATCTTGCTGTGATGTTGTGTAATGACCTTGAACCTTGATTCTAATTGCAGTACTACACGAACACTACAACATTTGCACCATAACCAGCCCAGATAATATCAAGAACACTATTTAATTGATGGTCAAAGTAGTAACATCGCAACTGACTATGAGTTTCTGGAAAAGCTCAAGAACATCCCAAGAACACATTTAGCGACGGATTCGTCGCCAAAAGCCTCTATAGCGACGGTTGTATTATTATTTAATTTCTAATTTTTGGAAATTAATTAATAAATCGAAATAAATAGATTTTAATTATTAAAAATATTAAATAAATTCTGAAAAATTATTTTAAATTCTGAAAAATAGTGTTTAATTATTTTGAGTATATTTCATAAATATTTAATATTTTTGGAATGTAAATGGTATTTAATTTATTTAATTACAATATTAAATAAATGATTTAAAAATGATTTTAATACATGAAAAATCGTGAAAAATAATATTATGGTATAAGAAAATATTTAAAGATATTTTCAGTGACTTTTAATATTTTGTGATGAAATTCATTAATTAATCAATAGTAATGATAATTAATTTATTTACTAAATGTATTAAATAAATTAAGGAAAAATAGAATTCATGATTTAAAAATCATATAAAAATGATTTAAGTGTTATAAAAATATTTTAAGTTATAAGATATAACTTTTGTTATTTTGTCATGAAAATATTAATATTTTTAATATTAATAGCAATTATCGAATAATGAATTTAAGTGTTTAAAAAGCATATAAATGTGATTTTAAAGTATTAAAAATATTTTGTGATATTATAATTATATTATAATATTATGTGATGTATTTCATTAATATTTAATAATAAATAAATATTAATGATAAAAGAATTATGTGATATTTAATTCTTGTAAATACGATATTAATGATTGAAAAAACATGATAAACGATAATAATTATCTGAAAATTATTATAAGACTTAGAAAAATATTTTGACTGATATTAAAATTATCTGAGATAATTGTTAGGCATTAAGACAGAGTTTAATTGAACTTAGACTCGATAAAAGTCTGACTAGCCCGTCGGGTTGTCAGTTTTGTGTCGGGTTCAACTCAGACTGCAATAGTTTGATTTGATACCGAGTCCTATGTTTGTTAGAGACTGATAGGGATGTGTGTTATGTGTTTAGGTTATTCTATGTTTATATATATATAATAGTATTATATTGTGATGATATTATTCTAATATTGGAGATCTATATTACTAATATTAGGTCTTCGGATAAAGCGTATAAATTGCGTAGCGGTAATCAACGGTTCAGAAAAGTTTGTTTTTACTTAACTCTACTAAAAGTGTTTCATTCGGATAAGCTTATGGTTAATCATTGTTGGTTGCCATGAATTGTACTTTGTACATATTGCATGTATAAGTCAGGTATGAAAGGCTGATCACCTTCATTACCAGTTGGTCCAGATATTTTTGTTCATGTTTAATACTTGTTCAGTCAAAAGTTTATTCCTGCTAGTTCATAATTATATTGTTGAATTATAGCCAGCTTATTATTCAGACTCTTTCAATCATGATATATCATTATATTATTGAATTTAAACTTGCTGGGCAACTTTTATGCTCACCCTTGCTATATCATAATAAAATATTGCAGATTAAGTCGAACGCATCGGATACAAGGAAAGGTTAAAGACAGTTCCAGCTTTAGTATACGTGTGTAGTAGATTCGTAATAGTGTTGTAAACTAATAATGTTATGTGTTAGAAAAGTTATGAATTGTGTATTAAGTTAAGGTTACTCGACCTTGGGAAAAAGTGTGTAAGTTTAATGTATAAATAATTTATGTTTATATCTTCCACAAATATAGTAATAGTGATAGAATGATCGAACCGGATCCGCGGTGATTCGGGACCTCGAATTCGAGGCCATCACAGTTGGTATCAGAGCTGTTGGTTATGAACCTTAGGCAGGAATACCTGAGACTAATAACCGCAGTGATTAGGATAAGTACTAACTCAAATAGAGTTAGTTGATTGGTAAGATTCAAAGATGAATCTCGACGAGTTATAAGATACGGAGTTCCCTAACTCTGATAATAAAGTTGAATAGTAGTGGTGAATAGATAGAGTCTAAAGGACAAAAAGTGCAGGGATAGGAGATCGTAAAACAAAACGATCAAGGCATAGAAATGAATCGTAATATATACGATGAGATCACCCCGTGATCTGAGAATCAATCTAATGATTGAACAGTTTACAGCAAGATTGGTGGGTAACAGTTGTACTATTAATTGGTACAGATTCAGGAAAGGATTATGAATACGAGTTAAATGAAATTCGTATTGAGAAGGGAGCAAGATTAGGTGGGGATTCAATTGAGGATTCATGTCGGCAGCTGAGTTGTATGATTCCTTGTATGGGCGGGGAATTATACTTTGTGTAAAAACTACTTAGTTTCTGGTATTGATAATCATTAAAATGTTTGTGTCGCGTTATTTGCTATATGCATGTTAAGCGGGTGATTCCTTTCTCATGTGTATAACAGATAGATAGGTCATAGGTAGAGAATATCAGGTTAAGTACGAGTTCTTAAAATTCATACTTATGTGACATTCTTGATTCATAGTTATATGAAATGTTTATGAACCCATCAGCGAATGGACGCCGAAGGTCTTACTAGGACAAGTTCTTAAACACATATGATTGTGGCAAGTAAATGAACTCATAAGTGTGGTTTGACGAACTGGGTATAGTTGTGTGTAAACGGAATATTGAGGATAATAGGATCAGATAGATTGTTAAGAAAATAATTATTAGTGGAGACATAGGTTTTCCAAAACTCCTAGCTATGCTAGACTTCAAAATTTTGACATCAAGCTAAAAACGCACTATGTGCTTTTTAAAAAAATATATAGACTCGTAATCATTTTTGAAACGGTTTAAAGTATAGTCTATGCTACTTATTTCAGCTAGACGCAAATGATTTGAAATATCAAAAATTGATTTTATTTATCACTTATGTACTATGTAACCTGGTGCAGAGATGATAAAAAGGTGATGGAGTTGTAAATACAGGAATACTTAGTGTGAATTTGATCTAAAATCGTTATTCCACTATTGTATGATGTGTTATGATAAAGGCATACGATGATGGCATCCTCAAACGAACTGTTAATATAGTACGGCATCATGACGTCATTCTCGAAAATGTTTTCAAAAGTTTAATTTGCCAACGGGGTTTGGCTACACCTAAATAATTCGATTGAATTGAATTATTGATATAAGTCTACGCTGTTCGATTCAGCTAGACTAAAGTTTATGAAAACTCTAAGTGTTCATTGAAAGAAATTTCTCGAACCAAATTATTTTGGTGCGGAATCCAATGAGACTGAGGTAGAATTTTTGTGCCTATGGCGGTGACGAGGAACAGATAAAATTAGTACTTGGCCAGTACAGGGCATATCGGGCTAATCACCCTTTGTGTTCGTAAGTTATGTCAGTTTGTGGATGAATTTCCATAAAACCTTTGCGAAAATGGCAGACAACTAGTCTATACGACTCCTCGGCATAATTTGAAAATTTTAACTCTTGTGAGAGGTGTATTGGGTAGCATGTGATGATGAGAATGTATGATAAACGGTGTATCGTGTATCGTGTAAGGTGTAAGGTGTAAGGTAAATTTCGGGGACGAAATTTTTAGAAGAATGGGTGAATGTGACAATCCGAGAATTTTGAATATTTTTAAAATTTTAATTAATTAACTTAAGGTTCAAAATTAGGAACTAGACAGAAAATAAGTGTATGCGTTTGATATTTTTAAGAAAGAATTTTGAGGATTTCAAAATTTTGTGAAGGATTTAAGTGAATTATTCAGGATTAAGGGAATACGTGTTTTTGTTTTGTGTATATGGTCATTTATGTATTCAGAATGTGGTTAAGGGTTAAAGATTGACCAGATAAATTATATTTGTGTCAAACTCTAATCGTATATTAAGAACGTCAATGTTCGGTTAGAAAACCATAATGATTAACAAGAAACCCTAGATATCGGTTCTGGAAACCCTAATTTCAGTTCTGGGAATTCGAAACCCTAATTCGATGTATGAAACCCTAATCTATGAACTTAAATGATTATGATATTGTTTAAGTGCTATTAATTATAATATTAATTAGGGTAAAACTTAATTATTTAGCAAACCCTAATTTTAAAGTTTTAAAACCCTAATTTCGGGATTAATAACCCTAATTTATAATTAGGGAAAACGAAAGTGTTAATTTAATACTTTTAATGTTAATTAGGATATATTAATTCTAATTTTCAAGTTAAGTAATTAGAAAACCCTAATCTTATTACGGAAATCTAATTTCTAAATTAGAAATATTATTTTTCTAAATAAAACCCTAATTCGTGGGTTATACCCTAATGACCATTTTGACCCTAATTGCTAAATTAGCAATTTGAATTAGGAATTATTAGTCCTAATTAGCAATATTTAATTGGTGATTAAGAAATTTTAATATAATTAGAAAATTCGAATTATAATTTAGAAATATTAATTTTCTATTTTTGGAAACCTAAATTGGAAATTTTAGAAAATTAAAATTTTAAACTTGATGGTTCAAACTCTAAACCCTAAAGGGTTCAAACCCTAAACCCTAAGGGTTTGGTCAAATGTCAAAAATGCCATTAAAATTAAAAGGAAAAAGACCAAAATGCCCTTTTCTTAAAACTTAAGCAAAAGATATGGCAATCTTGGTGACTCAATACTCTAATGTTTATCCCATGTGCCTTAAATCATCCCAAGATCAGATTTGGGGACACCTAGCAACATTAGATACAATGAATCAAAACATAAGAGATTTAAAAGTAAGAAAATACTTACTTTACTTTTCATTTTTGCCAAGACCATTCTCTCTCTTCAATTTCGAAATCTAGAGTGAGAGAGAGAGAGAGAGAATCCAAGCTAAGATCAGTTCATAGCCCTTCAATAACAAGATCAAAGTTAGATCCAAAAAAATCAAAGCATAAGAAGGTAAACCCTAAAAATTTCGAAATCCTTTGATCTTATGTTGTTTAATGTTATTTGTTGGTTAAATATGTGTTATAAGGTGTCAATTAGAGATATGGGTTGTTGGATCATGGATCCATAACATCTAGATGCACGAATCAAGCATTTTAAGAAATCTGAGAAAAGTTTGAAAAATCGTCTGACAGCCATATGTCAGCCCTCATAAATCTCTGTGTGTTAGTTGTTTAGTGTTGTTTTTATTTTGGACCTGTTCTCTGCCAAGTGGTCTTTAGTCTGGAACTTGAATCATGTTCATAGTAGGTCTAGATTTGTAGTTATGATCAGTCAAACTACGTTGACCGATCACAGGAATGGGTTTTTGGGCAACCCAGAACACAGATTGTTGTCTAACAAGCACTTTCAAGGCCTCTGATCTTGCATGTGTTTGAGTTTTTAAACGATTTGTTGTTTTTATGCTGTAGTATGGTATAAGTACTACCCAATAATGCTCTTAAAACAACCAGATACATAACTGAATCATAGATAATGGTGGTTAAACGACCGTTGACGAACTGACCGGATGAAGATTCTGGGAAAACCCAGATCTTCAAGAACGCGTCCCTGAATTGTAGTTTAACCGGCCTAGATATACTTCTTGTGATGTTGTAAGTTTGCTTTAATGTTATGTTGTTATATAGTGACACCTCTACTACAAGTTTCAGTTCATAGATCACCTAAACAGTTCTTAGAATCAAAAATATAAGGCTGCAAAGTAGAGACCTTCACACTGTTTGAATTTCTGGGTAGCCCAGAAATTCTAGAACACCTCTGACAACGTATTCTGTAGATTAGATCTTGTTGTGATGTTGTGTAATGATCTTGAACCTTGATTCAAATTGCAGTACTACACGAACACTACAACATTTGCACCATAACCAGCCCAAATAATATCAAGAACACTATTTAATTGATGGTCAAAGTAGTAACATCGCAACTGACTATGAGTTTCTGGAAAAGCTCAAGAACATCCCAAGAACACATTTAGCGACGGATTCGTCGCCAAAAGCCTCTATAGCGACGGTTGTATTATTATTTAATTTCTAATTTTTGGAAATTAATTAATAAATCGAAATAAATAGATTTTAATTATTAAAAATATTAAATAAATTCTGAAAAATTATTTTAAATTCTGAAAAATAGTGTTTAATTATTTTGAGTATATTTCATAAATATTTAATATTTTTGGAATATAAATGGTATTTAATTTATTTAATTACAATATTAAATAAATGATTTAAAAATGATTTTAATACATGAAAAATCGTGAAAAATAATATTATGGTATAAGAAAATATTTAAAGATATTTTCAGTGACTTTTAATATTTTGTGATGAAATTCATTAATTAATCAATATTAATGATAATTAATTTATTTACTAAATGTATTAAATAAATTAAGGAAAAATAGAATTAATGATTTAAAAATCATATAAAAATGATTTAAGTGTTATAAAATTATTTTAAGTTATAAGATATAACTTTTGATATTTTGTCATGAAAATATTAATATTTTTAATATTAATAGCAATTATCGGATAATGAATTTAAGTGTTTAAAAAGCATATAAATGTGATTTTAAAGTATTTAAAATATTTTGTGATATTATAATTATATTATAATATTATGTGATGTATTTCATTAATATTTAATAATAAATAAATATTAATGATAAAAAAATTAGGTGGTATTTAATTCTTGTAAATACAATATTAATGATTGAAAAATCATGATAAGTGATAATAATTATCTGAAAATTATTATAAGACTTAGAAAAATATTTTGACTGATCTTAAAATTATCTGAGATAATTGTTAGGTATTAAGACAGAGTTTAATTGAACTTAGACTCGATAAAAGTCTGACTAGACCGTCGGGATGTCAGTTTTGTGTCGGGTTCAACTCAGACTGCAATAGTTTGACTTGATACCGAGTCCTATGTTTGTTAGAGACTGATAGAGATGTGGGTTATGTGTTTAGGTTATTCTGTGTTTATATATATATATATATATATATATATATATATATATATATATATATATATATATATATATATACATATATATATATATATATATATATAATAGTATTATATTGTGATGATATTATTCTAATATTGGAGATCTATATTACTAATATTAGGTCTTCGGATAAAGCGTATAAATTACGTAGCGGTAATCAACGGTTTAGAAAAATTTGTTTTTACTTAACTCTACTAAAAGTGTTTCATTCGGATAAGCTTATGGTTAATCATTGTTGGTTGCCATGAATTGTACTCTGTACATATTGCATGTATAAGTCAGGTATGAAAGGCTGATCACCTTCATTACCAGTTGGTCCAGATATTTTTGTTCATGTTTAATACTTGTTTAGTCAAAAGTTTATTCCTGCTAGTTCACAATTATATTGTTGAATTATAGCCAGCTTATTATCAAGACTCTTTCACTCATGATATATCGTTATATTATTGAATTTAAACTTGCTGGGCAACTTTTATGCTCACCATTGCTATATCATAATAAAATATTGCAGATTAAGTCGAACGCATCGAATACAAGGAAAGGTTAAAGATAGTTCCAGCTTTAATATACGTGTGTAGTAAATTTGTAATAGTGTTGTAAGATAATAATGTTATGTGTTAGAAAAGTTATGAATTGTGTATTAAGTTAAGGTTACTCGACCTTGGGGAAAAATGTGTAAGTTTAATGTATAAACAATTTATGTTTATATCTTCCGCAAATATAGTAATAGTGATAGAATGATTGAACCGGATCCGCGGTGATTCGGGACCTCGAATTCGGGGCCCTCACATGTGCAATGTCTTATTCCCTTAGGTTTTTCAATGCTACCTTAATGAGATTTTAACCAATGACTCCCAAGCCATTAAGACCTTAGGGCGCTAGGTGTAAAGACAATCCCCTCGGGCTTACTTACTCAAGTAATAAAGGCCACAAAACTAGACAAGCATGCCACGGTGTTTATTCAATTTTTTTTCTAGATTTTCTATTTTTTTTTCTTTTCATCATATATATATATATATATATATATATATATATATATATATATATATATATATATATATATATATATATACCCCATAGATTCCTCTAAACTCAAGCTTTTACTTCATTCTAACCTTTACTGCCAGTTCAAGGCAAAATAAAAGAGTCCAGCTTCAGCAACCCCCCGCCCCAGCTGGGGTATAAGCATATAAAACGCCCGCCCAGACGGGCATGGCTACTGCAAACTAAATATGAAGACCCCCCGCCCCGACGGGGGTGTTAGGCTTATTTAGGCCCGCCCCGACGGATATGGGTTCTGCTCCCTGGCTTGGCTTGAACTTCAAACTTGCTCCAAAATAGCTTCAAATGCTTTCCTTTTTCAATCATGCACCACACTAACCACCCTACATACGAAATAATAAGAAACAAATAAGAATGAACATGAACGCAAAGAATTAACAACGATTATGCTTAAAATGGACATCGATTCGTGGATATAAAATCCACTTATCAAAATCCCCCAAACTTAAACCGTGCTAGTCCTCGAGCACAAAACAAACTACATGCTATGCAATGCATTGATATGTAACGTATCTAACTATATGATTACGAATCCAACAGTATCGCATAATCAAATTTATTCCTCTGGCCTCAGAACAATCAAGCAAACACTACAACACTTCATAATAAAACCCGTCAATAACTTCGTATCAATCATCGAATCTTATACTGTTATCACTGATATAGTGTATATGTGTGTGTGTGATCCACATCTATGGTAACTGATATTAATTTAAATTCAACACATAACCAATCTCTTATTAGGAATTATATAGAATAAATTCAAAAATTTCAAAAACAAACAAGTTCGAACTAAGATCAAACAATTACCAAGATTAGGGGTCCGTATAGGGTATTCATGCTTTCTTTTTCCACTTACGGGAGCTCTTTGCCTTTATTTTCTATCTTCACTTTACTTTTTCTTTTTCTCTTTATTTTTTTTTTATAAATGACTGTGCAATGCCTCATTCCATTAGGCTAACAGTGCTATCACTTAATGAGCTTTCAACCAACGACTCCCAGACCATAAAAGACTTTAGGGCGCTAGGTGTTAAGGCACCCCTACGAGCGTACTTACTCAAGTAATAAAGGCCCCGAAACAAGACTAGTCACGATAAATACTGTTTTCTTTCCTTTTTTTATTCTTTTTTTTCATTTTTTTTCTGAAGCTTATATACCCTACTCTTTCCCCCAACTTAGGTTCTTGCCTAATTTGTCGTCTTCACTGCCTGTTCTTGTCATTCTCTTATCTATACTAGCATTATCCTTTAGAAACTATTTATGTATTGAATTTTAGTTAATCAGTCAACACATACGTTATTACGTGCTACCCTTTTTATACCAGTTTCAAACAAGCACGGGATCCGAGTCATGATTCAAAACTACATCACAGTTCTAAAAATTAGTGTTGAATTTATCTACTTTAATCTCAATCTCATCATTGGCCAAAATAAAATAAGCTACAACATTGTTGGACATATGCAAAATGAACACAATAGTTAACTAAAAAATTTTTTTATATAGAGCAAACATGACACGAATGCAAACATACACCAACTTAAATAAAAATAAAAAAAACTAACTCTGCACCTAAGCTACTATGCAACTATATGATTACATAAATGCTAAAACTAATATGCAATACTAAATGCAAACCTAACTAATGACATAATGCATGCAGACATAAAATGCAAAAATAATCTACTCCCCCAAACTTGAAAATTACAATGCCCTCATTGGATAGATATAGAAGTAAAAATTGGAGGACTTCCCTGTAATCACTTTAGGCTTGGGGTGGTGGTGTGTTGTGTCCGTCTTCTCCCTCCAGATCACTTGGTGGAAAGCGTGGCATTGGACCCGATTGCTGATATGAAAATGGGGCATTAGGATTGAGGCTTTGTAGCGTCGTGTGCAATGATGCGAACGACATGTTTATTGCATCAAACATATGGTCTTGTCTTACGACGAGCCTCCTCATCTCCCTGCGTGCTTCCTTGTTGTGATCCTGTGTTTGTTGTAGAAATGCAAGAAATTGAGGGTTAGATATGGCGTCAGAAGGTGGTTCCGCCTCAGTTCCTTGCTCTCCCATAGTTACATCCTCATCATCTGAGGTGTCTTCAGCGTTAGCTTCGTCTTCTGAAGCTGATTCACCTCCGGCCACGCTGAATACCGTGCTATCATTCTCGAGTCTAGTAGCTACAGTGGCATTTGGGTGGGTTCATCATCAGACCAACGCACACCTGCTTGGCGACACAACCCATAAATGAGTAATGGGTGTGGTAGGCCGCCCAAAAAATTACCCCGTAGGCATCGGCGAATAGAAAATTTGATTATTGCTCCAACGTCAATGATGAAGTCTTGCACAAATGCAAATAGAAGTAGTGCCTTCTCCTTGGTGACATATGAGGTATGCGTGGATGAAAACAGTTTCGCACATAAGATGGCGTACCAAATCTTCCCATAACGGCTAAGATCTTTGCTATGAAAAACTGTGCCTCCTTTTCGACCCTTTATCCATGTTGTTCCTGGCTTAGTCATTTCTTTGAGGACATCCTCAAAGTCAGGGTCGAAATCCCTCAAGTGAGCATATTGACACTATCTAGGCACCCGCAACTGATAATATGTGTTGATTGCATCGGCACTGAACGGGACCAAACGACCCCGCACAAAAGCGTTGAAAGGTGCCTTGTCCTTGGCGTTAGCATTGAACTCTTTGACCACGTTGACAGCGGCGACCTCGGGCTCCACAGTGAACTTGGTCCACCCTTTCTGATAAATCTGTTGAATCATTTCATCGTCATGAGCATCCGGTGCCAACCCCCGCTCCGGTGTAAGAGCCTTTGTAACCATGTAGTCGTACCGATCGGCGACGGTGGCACTTTTGAACTTACGTCTATCAAAGGTTCGGGAGGGTGGAGTTGGACTTGAACTTTCTCCCCGTTGTCGTTTGGATGTTGGTTGAGATGCCATTAAATTTCGGATGCCTGAACACGCTGTCAAACACACTACCTTCCCCCCAACTTGGTTCACAAAAACTATCAAACACTTGTTGTGCACAGTGGTATCTTCCCCCAAATATGTCAATTTGTGTGGCAAATCTGGTGAGAGAAGAAGAAGAACTTGTAGTATTGTGCCTCACATTCAATTTCTCTAAACTTACCCCAATACTTTGGTAATTTCGTAGCTTTTTGAGATAGAGATGGAAGGATGTGGTGAACAGTGGTCAAGAGTGATTGAATTTATATAGAGATGGTGTAGTGAGGGAAATGGGAGTAATTGATGGAAGTAATGGGTGTGTTTATTTTACTGAGTTGGGATGATGGAGTTGTAATGGCCAAATCGTGGAGAAGTAGTGGGTGTAATGGGTTGGAATTGGACTTGTTATGGAGAGAGAAGGAGAAGTGGTGGGCATAACATGTACTTATCGAGAAACCGTTGCACTTCTAGGACCCCCGCCCCGGCGGGGGTTACAAGGCTAAATAAGCCCGCCCCGGCGGGCATATCCTCTGTTAGTTGAGTGGGGGGGCCAACGCCCCGGTTGGGGTATTGTACTAGAAGGGGCCCGCCCCGGCGGGGGTGCACATTGTAAAAACTGCTCTAGTTTGCTTCTTGCTCGCTTCATACGACCAACCATTAGTCTTTTAAGATCCTGTAATGCAATAAAAGATTAATATGAGTAGATCATCAAGAACATTCAATATACTAACTACTTAATGCACTTATTATAAATTACTAATTATGCTAAACTATAATCTAACAGTTATGATTAAAAATATGAAAAATAAAAGTACTATTGGGTTGCCTCCCAATTAGCGCTTGATTTTAAGTCATTCAGCCTGACTACTCCCTGTTTCATCCCAGATCGGTTGGGCTGTCCGCAGCATGATGTTTATTTATCGCATAACACCAACACTATTGTATTATGTGTCCGTTCACTTGTATGGTGGGTAATGAATTTGACTTTTTGTCCTCAATTAACGCCTTAAGACCATTATCCTCTTTGCAATCCCGGATCTTCACACATGTAGATTTCCCGAATCCACTTCCACTCTTCCTTGTCAGTCGAGATTGGGATTTCCTTGAACACCTTCACCTTTACTACTTGATCAAACACTTGCATAATTAGTTCTCCATTAGGCACGTCAATCAGTGTTCGTCCAGTCGCCAGGAATGGTCGTCCCAAAATGATAGGTATGTTCTTATCATCCTCAAAATCTAGTACCACAAAATTAGCCAGAAAAATCAATGAATCGACCTTGACCAATACATCTTCAACTATTCCAAATGGGTATGTTAATGATCTATCTGCAAGTTATAGACTAATGTTGGTTGGTCTTACGTCCTTTAATCCCAGCTTCCGATAAATGGACATTAGCATCAGATTTATACTCGCTCCTAGATCGTATAGAGCTCTCCCCACATCTTGATTCCCAATTGCACATGGAATTGTGAAACTCCCCAGATCTTTTAATTTAGGAGGAAGCTTTTTCTGCAGTATTGCACTTCATTCTTCGGTCAATGCCACTATTTCGAAATCCTGGAGTTTACGTTTCTTCGACAGTATGTCTTTCATGAACTTAATGAAACACGGCATCTGCTCAAGTGCTTCAGCAAATGGAATATTAATATGTAACTGCTTGAATATATCCATAAACCTAGAAAACGAGTTCCTTAACTTGTCACTTTTTGGCCTATGAGGGAAGGGTGCAACTGGTGTAACTTTAATTTGTTTATCTTGCTTTACTTTTTCCGTCGCTTTCTCTATAGATTTCTTTTCTAATTCCTTCCCTTCATCCTCACATTCACCTCCTGTACTGGCCTTCTTATCCAAGTTAGAAACCAACTCATTACCACTCCTTAGAGTAATAGCATTACACTACTCGTGATTTCCCTTTGGATTTTTTTCTGTGTCGCTCGGCAGCGTTCCTTGAGGCCTGTTGTTTAAAGCCAAAGCTATTTGTCCCATATGATTTTCTAAATTCTTGATAGCTATTGCTTGGTTTTTCATGGTTACCTCATTGCTCGTTATATATCTTGAGAACATCTCCTCTAATTCTGATTTCCTCTCTTGATGTTGAGATGGTTGTTGTTGACTCTGAAGTCCTGGGGGATACTGTGACGCCCCCAAATCCAGGTTCTATAACCTCAAATTCGGTGCTCACGATCTATCATCATCATAAGCATTCTATAACTATTACGGAAATAATAAACATACATTGTTCATTATAATAAAGTTTCATAACATGGTCCCAAGGTCTTCTTAACCTTAACTTAAACACGCCGTTCATATTACAAAAGGTTTACATAAGAAATCCCATTAGATAATAATAATTAACATTCATTCTAAATTATTCCTGGATCTTGCCCTTGCCCTTGTCCTTCGCAATGGATCCTTCGGGCTTAACTGAAATAAATGTCATGATATAGCATGGGTAAGCAACTAATTTGCTTAGCAAGTTTATATACAAGGGAGATATATCATGACTAGAAAGAAGTTTTGCTTTCAATGTTCAACAATAGTATAAGATTGTGTAGGAACATGAATTAATAATCAACAATTGAATATTTGAATAATTGAATAATGTGTACTTAGTGGTTTTGAAATAACCATGAACATTTGCCAAGGTTCTCAGTCATTTAAACTGGACCTCTTAATAAGTTTTGATATTCAAGGGGATCAGCCTTTCATACCCCGTGATTTATGCATAAACACTTAATAATCCAGCATCGATATCATGCTTTAATCAAATTCGTCCTTTTCTCAGTCAAGAGTTCTTATCATATCAATTTAATAGGAACGGCTTTTTAAAACACATTTGATTTAACAAATTTAAACATGCTTGATCTAGCTGATACAATTAGCATAGATCTATCTCATAAACAGTTCATAAATGAAAGAACTTTAATTTAATTCATAGTTTAATAATAATAGAATAAGAATTCAATTGCACAAAGTGCGAATTTCAATAAACAATATAGGTGTGAATAATCACCAATAATTATTCACTAACACGCTTTGAAAATAATAACTCGAGTTTGAGTTAGGGAACTTTCCTCGTCTGTAGATTACGGTTACACAATTAATTTATATCCACTATGCAGTTAAATTATCTTCCTTTGAGAGACCTATAGTTAATCTTTCAATTAGTCATAGTATAACATTAGATTATGTAATCGCATAAATATTATACATTACATTTAGTTCTTATAAACATTATCCTAACTTGATAATGTTACTATTAGATAACAACTTAATATTATTAATCTTGATAATACTTAATTCACCTCTTAGTATTACTAGTTCCCTAATAATACTTTCATTCGCTTACTAAAATTATTAGCATCTCAATAATATTTTAATACCTTACTAATATTATTAATCCTCTTAATAATATTTTAAGCATGCATCAATATTATTACCTTAATAATATTTTACTTATGCTTTAGTATCATTAATCATTTAATAATACTTTTAATCATTTACTAATATTTTATTCATTTAATAATATCTTATTCCATTATTAATATTATTAATCATTTAATAATATTTTATTCCTTTACTAATGTTATTACATTTTTAATAACATTTTATTTAATCTCGAATATTATTATTTACTCAATAATAATACTTTAATTTAATATTAATAATCTTTTAATAATATATTAAGCTAAGATTAATATTTTAATCTAATATTGTTAATCATTTAATAATACTTTAATCATTTATTAATGCTAAAATCAAATATTATTAACAATTTAAGAATATTTTAAAGAAATTTTAATCTTAATATTTTTATTTACTTATCAATATCATATTCTAATATTATTAATATCATAATAATATTTTAATAATTTATTGGATTAATAAACAATGTATTCTAATTGTTCACCCTTTATGGAATCTCTTATTTAATATCCATAAAATGTCATAAATAAAATTTCTCATCATAAATTACCAAAGTGCTCTAAGATAGTCATGATATAATATATTATGAGTATTCAAGCATAAAAATCACATTTTTCTTATTAAAGACATCATTTAACTATTTATTTCCTTTTATTCATAACTTAATCATTTTTAGGAAAAATAGCAAACTGATTCTACAAATTCTCATCTTCTGGATTTTGACAGAATATGAACCTACAAGGATTCCCAAATTTTTCTGGAATTTTAGAAAATGATCTACTATTTTTAAAGTTCCCAAAACACTCGGATCTTGCTTCATTTTTCATAAACTGAGTTTTGCTCAGAAAAATCTGAAATTTTCAAGGTATGCTCACCTAACATATATGAACCTACTGTAAAAATTTCGGAATTTTTCAGTGTATACACAGTGAGATATTCGAAGGAAAATATTTAGGAGTCCTTCACGGAAATAGTCATTACGTACAATCTATAACTCGAAATGTGTCCGTTCTTTTTCCTAAATGTAGATAACTTCTCAAGGTACCTCTGTGAATTTTCTCAGATTTTTAAGAGACACGAAACTGTCCTTACCAGTCCCAAGAAAAATGGGACAAAAGCTATTTTAGGGTTTTTGAACCCTTAACATTCTAAGTGGACTGTTTTGGGAAAAACAGCCCCAAGGGTTTCAAAACTTGCTAGATTTATATTCTGGCACTTGGGTTTACTAGATGACTCAGGTATCTAGCACCCCCCTTCGATGGATCACAAATCTAAGTTGGAAAACTTGAGTTACACAAGATTTAGTGGAAGAAAACAAGAGTTTTCACCATTGGAGAACATATGCTCATATTCTTCCTCTAAGCCCTTGATCTAACACTCAAGATACTTAGTTCCATAGATGATGATATGTAGTACTAGGGTATCTTGAGTATTTGTTCATAACTCCAACAAAACTCAAGCTATAAAACAAAGTAGAAGAAGAAAATGAAGGTTAGGTTATACCTTGATTTAATGGCAACCTTCCTTGATTTACCAAAGTAAGTGATTAACTTAGGATGCATGAACAAACTAGCACTCCTCTCTCTCTCTCTCAATAGCCGAACCTCTATCTCTCTTTTCTCTCTCTTGAAGTTGCTAGCTTGTGAGAAAAGAAGAAGAAGGAGAATAAGAGAAATACAAATGATATAGCAAATGAATGGGGTGATTAACTAATATCCCCCATACTTTTATTGTCCCTTGGATAAAAGGCTTCACCTTATCTCTTTCAAATGAGCCTAATCATGTGGTTAAGAGTGCTAAGTAGATTTTCTACTAATGGGAGCATGACACACTTGTCCTTGTGTGAAAGATTTCTACTTATGGAATATGATTAGCTTAATATTCTTGCCTTAAAAAGGCTAATGTGGTCAGCCATATATATGCCCACTAATTCTTTCATTTAGATTTTATTTTAATGCATAAATTAGATAAATCAAAGGTCTAAAATACCCTTAATCAAGTGGGCTAAGTTTGGGCTTACATTTTATTTCTTTTGGGCTTCTCCTTTAATTGTTTTGGGCTATGTAATAAACATAATCTAGCAATTTTAATATATGTTACCCAATTTAATTATTTAGGGTTTCCATTCCTAATCTTTTGAAATTTAGTTACCTATACATGTGACTTTAGCTTATAACCTAATTAGGTTCACAAAAATTAGGTTTAAAATTATTAATCACTTGAAATAATAAGATTATCCACTTAAGTTAGTATACATATTAAATACTAACATCTCCTTATTACCATAACCCTTAGGTTATTTAATTGTCTCACCTAATGTATAATTAGGTTACGAAGCTTTCATTTTTAATGGAATCTATAAATGTATATATCCATAACTATAGTATATATGTTAATTGACCAGTGCACCACTTCATATATGTTGTCACATATTAACTCACTATATAACACAAAATTTTAAATATCAATAATGTAATACATATATAGTGACTTAAAATTCACGGTTATTACATCCTCCCCCCTTATAAGAATTCCGTCCCCAGAATTACCTATAGGGTTACTCAAAAAAATGTGGATAATTTTCTCTCATCCTTTCTTCGAGTTCCCACGTAGCTTCTTCAGTATTGTGGTTCCTCCAAAGAACCTTTACAGAATGTATAACCTTATTTCGCAATTTCTGTTCTTTTCTATCTAAAATTTCAACCGGAATTTCCTCGTACGACAAATCCTTTTCAACCTGAATTGGCTCGTACGATATCACGTGCTTGTAATTAGGCTTGTATGGTTGTAGCACTGACACATGAAATACATTATGAATATGTTCCAGTTACGGAGGTAGAGCTACCTCGTACGCCACTTCGCCTATCTTCCTCAAGATCTCGAAAGGTCCAATAAATCTTGAACTCAGTTTACCTTTCTTTCCAAACCTTATCTTCCCTTTCCAGGGAGATACTTTTAAAAATGCATAGCTTCCCACTTTAAAATCTCTCTTCTGGCGATGTAAGTCTGCATACTTCTTCTGGCGATCTTGAGCTGCTACCAGCCGGGCTTTTATCACCTTGATGATCTCTACTGTCTGCTGCACCAGTTCTGGTCCCAACAGTCGACGTCCACCCTCTTCATCCCAGCATAAGGGCGTTCTACATTTCCTCCCATACAGTGCTTCGTACGACGGCATTCCCATGCTGGCGTGATAGCTATTGTTGTATGCAAACTCTACTAATGGAAGATGATCCTCGCAGCTACCCTTGAAGTCCATCACACAAGCTCTGAGCATGTCTTCAAGCGTTTGAATCGTCCTCTCGCTTTGTCCATCGGTCTGCGGATGATACGTGGTGCTCATCCGTAGCTGCGTCCCCATTCTTTCTTGAAGACTCTTCCAGAAGTTTGACGTGAATCGCGGATCTCTATCCAATACAATAGATACTGGTACGCCATGTCTCGAGATAATTTCTTTGATATACAATTTGGCTAGCTGGTCCAAACTATACCTGATCTTGATCGGCAAAAAGTGAGCCGACTTCGTAAGACGATCTACAATCACCCATATGGCGTCGTGTCCTTTTTGCGTTGCTGGAAATCCCACCACAAAATCCATCGTGATGTGCTCCCACTTCCACTCTAGAATTTTTAAAGGGTGTAGTAATCCACTCGGTCGTTGATGTTCTGCCTTGACTCTCTGACAAGTTAGACATCTGCTGACGCATTCGGCAACCTCCCTCTTCATGTTTGGCCACCAAAAGTGTTGACGTAAATCTTGATACATCTTTGTGCTTCCTGGGTGTATCGAGTACCTCGTACTGTGTGCTTCTTGCAAAATCTCTTCTCTTAGTTCTGGTACTAGCGGTACCCAAATTCGCCCTTCGAATCTCAACAGTCTGGTGCCATCAACCTTGTATTTCAATTCATCCCCTTCAGCTAACCTCTTCTTGATACTGTCGCAATCTTCGTCCTCCTATTGAGCCTCTTTAACCTTATCTAATAGAGTCGGGGTCGCTGTCATTGTAAATAATTTCTCGTTGGTCTCCATCGGATACTTAACTTCTAAGTCAAGTCGTTCAAAATCTTTCACCAATTCCTCTTGCATGGTTAACTTCAGTAACTTCTCTCTACCTTTTCTGTTCAGGGCATCTACCACTACATTTGCTTTTCCTGGATGGTACTGAATCTCACAATCATAATCCTTGATCAATCCTAACCATCGGCGCTGCCTTATATTTAGCTATTTCTGCATAAAGATATACTTCAGACTCTTGTGATCCGTATATATCTCATACTTCTAGCCATACAAATAGTGCCTCCAAATCTTCAAGGCAAAATCTACTGCTGCTAATTCCAGGTCACAAGTCGAATAACCCTTCTCATAGTCCTTCATCTGACGTGAAGCGTACGCAATGACCTTGCCAAGCTGCATCAGTACACAGCCAAGACCCTTGTGTGACGCATCACTATACACTACAAATCCTCCCGTGTTATCTTGTAAAGTCAACACACGTGCGTGACTGAGACTCTTCTTAAATTCCATGAAACTCTCTTCACATTTCTCCATCCAAACGAACTTCATTGTCTTTCTGGTAAAGTCGGTCAACGGTGATGCTATCTTTGAAAAATCTTGGATGAATCTCTGATAGTATCCTGCTAATCCCAAGAAACTCCTAATTTCTGTCGGCGTCTTTGGTTGTTCCCAGTTGATAACCGCTTCTACCTTTGTTGGATCCACCGAAACATCATCCATGTCGATAACGTGACCCAAAAATTGCACTCTCTGCAACCAAAACTCACACTTGGAGAACTTTGCATATAACTTCTCCCTCCTTAATGCCTCCAACACTATCCTTAGATGTTCAGCGTGCTCTTCCTCTATCTCTGAATATACTAGAATGTCATCGATGAACACGACAACAAACTTATCCAAATACTATTTAAACACTCTGTTCATCAAGTCCATGAATGTTGCTGGCGCATTTGTCAACCCAAAAGACATTACCAGAAACTCAAAGTGTCCATACCGATTTCTGAATGTCGTCTTTGGAACATCCTCCTGCCTCACCTTCAGTTGGTGATAACCGGTCCTTAAATCGATTTTTGAAAAATATTTCGCCCCCTTCAACTGATCAAACAAATCGTCGATCCTGGGCAACGGGTACTTGTTCTTAATGGTGACCTTGTTCAACTCCCGGTAGTCGATACAAAGTCTTAATGACCCATCCTTCTTCTTTACGAATAAGACTGGTGCTCCCCACGGTGATACGCTCGGTCGAATGTATCCCTTATCTAACAATTCTTGTAGTTGAATCATCAATTCCTTCATTTCTACTGGAGCCATAAAATACAGCGCTTTGTATATCAGTGATGTCCCTGGTGCCAAATCGATAATAAACTTTATCTCTCTATCTGGTGGCAATCTCGAAATCTCATCTGGGAAGACGTCAACGAATTCCCTTATAATAGGTATCTGACCCAGTTCACCCTCGACTCTACGGGTATCCACAACGTGAGCTAAATAACCTATACAACCCTTCCTAAGCAACTTCTTTGCTTGCATCATCGTCAGACAACAAGATTATCTCGACGATTTACTGCTATAAAATACCACCTTTGACTTATTTGGAGTCTTTAGGTGTACGCACTTTTTCTTACAATCAATGACCACCCCGTGACTTGATAACCAATCCATCTTGAGGATTACATCAAACTCTCCAAGACGAATCAATATCAAATCCACGTTAAGCTTAAACCCTCTTACATCAGCACAACAGTTTCTAAGTATGTAGTCTACATGGAAAATTTCTTTGTTTGCTAGTTCTACATTCATTGGGTGTTCTAATAGTTCACGAGGTAGACTTAATCTTTGAGCAAATTTATCATATACGAAAGAACATGAAGCTCCCGAATCGAATAACACATAGGCATTTATATCGTTGATCGAAATTATACCTGACACCACCTCTCTGGATGCCACAGCATCTTGCACTGTCATATTGAATGTCCTTGATGTCAGCTTATTTGGCTGGGCTGGTCCTCCACTGGTTGTCCTAGTGTTATTGCCCCTATTGCCATTTCCGCCATCCGTGCTTTTCTTCTTTGGGAAATCCTTGATTCCAGTCCCGGCTTTGTTCTGGTTGGCCTCCCACCAATAGTTATCCTCACTCTTCATTAAGTAGGTAGCAAAAATTGTTTTCTATTCTTCTCCTACTCTAGCAATAATGAAGGCCTTCTCAATCTCCTTCATCCATGTCTGGGCCTCTAACGAGTCTGTTGTTCCTCTAAACTCTGGCGGTCCTACTGTCTTGAAGTCCTTAAAGTTGGCTAATTGGTTTCCTGCTTGATTTCCCCCAGGTTGAGCTTGATTCCTCATAGCTTCAGCCATCATGTTGACAAAGTCTTGCATTGGGTTTGGTTAAGCTCCAGTTACATTATTAACTGACTCTTCGATCTCTTGGTTCCTTAGTACACGTCTGGGCGGCATTATCTAATTAAACATAATTCTAACATATTACTCGGGTTTTATTATCATATAAGTACTTAGCATGTAATATGCTACTATATCCGAACACTCACATGATCATTATGTGAGAGTTTTAAATTACCAAGATTTGGAAGACTTTCTCCCCGATTAGTGGGTTAAGTTTGTTTAAAGAAAAATCCAAATCAGTCTACTGGATTCACATAACATTAAATAGACAATTTACTATTTAAATTTTTCAAACACATATCATAATAATGTATCTATATTCATATACCAATCTTTTAATACAGACTAACTAGACATCTGGCATACTTCTATAAACGCTCAAGGCATAAGCTGCCCACCTCCAACTATCCTCTAGTGGACAAAAAGTGAGGATTCACTACCATCTACCCCTCTATCAAAATAAAAGTTGGGGTCTAACTGCCATCCTATGCATACAGCAAAGCATAAGGATTTACAACAACTAAACAGCCCCTATTAGAAACAAAAAGTGGGACTATATCGAACATGAATACAAATCAACGCTTGCTCTCACTGCTAGAAGGCAGCTCCATCCACTCAGCATCGAACTTCATAAAGGCAATGTCTAAAGCTTGCTCCAAAGTATATATCCTCGCATCTTTAGCTTCCACCTCATCTCTCAACTGTCTTAGTTGTAGCTCTCTCTGCTCCAACCTCCCTCGCAACTTGGCTAACTCAGCATGTGTCTGGTAAGCAGTGTCCTTGTAATGCTGCTCTAAAATTTGGAGGGTGTGGTTCTGCGCCTCCACTCGCTCAGCCCTAACCTCTAGCTCGACGTTCCTTGCCAACAAATCTCCTATCAGATCATGCTTCATGGACTCCTCACTAGAGTCCCTCGACTCTTGGTTCACTGAATAGCTGTCTTGACTCTCGTCAACCATCCTATGACCACAATAAACAATCAAAACATCATCAGTACCACAATAAAATATATTCATTGATAAAATGAAATAATATTTTATTAAGTACAACACATACTCGATGTATTTCCATAATCCATCTCCTAACATACTCTATAAGAGTTTTCTTCTAAGGTCATAACCTAGGTTTCGCATTCCTAATGTTTATAACCTACAGCTCTGATACCAACCTGTGACGCCCCCAAATCCAGGTTCTCTAACTTCAGATTCGGTGCTCACAATCTATCATCATCATAAGCATTCTATAACTATTACGGAAATAATAAACATACATTGGTCATTATAATAAAGTTTCATAACATGGTCCCAAGGTCTTCTTAACCTTAACTTAAACACACCATTCATATTACAAAAGGATTACATAAGAAATCCCATTAGATAATAATAATTAACATTCATTCAAAATTATTCATGGATCTTGCCCTTGTCCTTCACATTGGATCCTTCAGGCATAACTGAAATAAATGTCATGATATAGCAAGGGTAAGCAACTAATTTGTAAGACCATGAATTTTATGAAATAAAATTATTCAATTTTTCTTATAATTATTATTCGGTAAATGGTTAAATTGATAAAAGTTTAAAGTTATGGGTGAAATATGCAAATTTTACAAAATACGCAAGTGGCTATAAAATATTTATTGTTGTCGGAGAATATTCGTTTGGTCGTAGAATATTCTTTTTATCGAAAATATCCGTATGACGACGCAGTCATTTGTGGGCCCCATAACAGAATAACTGTCGGATGAAGATAACGACAAAATTAAGTTTTTATAAATAACGGCGTAGTTGTTACCGTTAACACTATTGGAATACCCGGTGGTTAAAATACAGTAATACGCGTGTTTGTACAGTAGCACACGGTTTTACACAGTATTTTTGAATTATTGATCCTTACGTAAGAAGGCACTACTCAATAATTGTTACAGTAATTACTGTTCAATATTTTATTTTATTGATTCAATAATTGCTGCGTTGATATTTTATATTATTGTTGCTCAATAATTGTCATTGCACATCATCTCCATTATCAGATCAATAATTCATATTATTTGGAATAATATTATTAGATAGCATTATTGGCAATGTCTAGAAAGTTCTGTCTAAGGAGAGGTTTGGTCACCTAATTGCGCGCCAGTAAGGAGAAATCCTTATCGGAAAGCTCACTCTTTCCTAGGAATGGCCTGGTTGTCATAATTGTAATTCTATAATATTATTTGTGAATAATTAATAATTGATTTATATGATAAGGAAATATTTATTTTATGTGGATATAAATGATGGATATATTTAGTTTTATATGGATAAAAATAAAGGAATTAATTCTGAGGTGTTTTATCAGTATTTTGTCGGTGTGGAGGTATTAAAAATCATCCGTTTGTGAATTTCAGATATTTTTTATTTGGAATTTGGAAAAACTCAAAGCTACAAAGTTGTAGAGAATTCGATTTCAGGTAGAATGGACATAAAATTCGTATTTTTCTTATTAACGGGCTATTTTCAATGAATTGTTGAAGTTTCAGAAAATAAAATAATTTTTATTAAAATTATGGGTGGGGACCCACTTTTACTTTTCAAACCATGTGCTATAATTGTTATGTCAAGTGTGGTGGCTGCTGATTTCTCAAATATGGCTGCATAGGAGAAAGGAGAAAATAATAATATAATTTATTATTTTAGTCTCCTTTGGCGTTCTAGCATTTTCCTATAAATAGGTACTCAAGTTAGAATTAAAAATCACACCAGAAACATAAGTTTTCTCTCTCTATATGATCAAGCATATTTTTGTTGATATTTAGATATCTTGAGTGTTGCTATACGACGCAAGTTCGTTCAGCGTTATATCCGATATTCAAGTCAGAAATACTGCTATTTTGATGTAAGGGATTTTAAGGGTTATTATGTTTTTCAGTTCGTACTTCTTCCGACCTTCAAAAAATTCTGAAAAAATTTGAAATGATAATTTGATAAGTTTTATTGATTGTGTCAAAAAATGGTGATTTTTGGATGTATAGATTAAGAGTTATGAATTTTACGGGAAAAGACTATTTTAAAAGTAACCGCTTATAACTCCTTGTGGTTAACTCCAAAATTGATGAAAATTTTATTGGGAGTACATCTATATCATATCAGTGTACTCTGTGAATTTCGAAATTTTTGGATAAAATTACAATTTATGATAAATATCTAAATATTCGGCTGTTTTGGCCATATGAAAAATAGTAAAATGAATTTTAAAAATTCTGGAAAAAATAGATGTTCAATATAGGACTATATTCTGCTAAATTCCAGAAAAAAAAATATTTTTGGGACAGATTTGGTATTTTTCATGAAAATAGACTAGTTATGAGTAAATGAATTAAATATGTTATGTGAAGTAGGAAAATTAGAAAATATGATTTTATGGCTTGAGAATCCTACATGAGATATATGCAGATTTTTTATGAGGGTTTTGGTTATTGGTGATGAAATCTTATGAGTTTGGCATTTTAGAATGATTAAATGTATTATTTAGTAAAGTGTAAACAATTAAAATAAATTATTTATAAGCTTAAGAAATATTATTCTTTCAATATCATTATACCAAAATATTGGTATAGATTTTATTGTAGAATTTCTACCTTTTTCATGTCGGGGTTACTATTCATGAGTTACTATTCACGAGTTACTATTCACGGGTACTATTCAAGGGTACTATTCACGCTAAAATTGGTTTCTTTTTCTAACCAAATTATAGTTGATTTATGAATATTACTCTTGAGATTAAAACTATATGTTGATCATATTATTTTTATTATCATATATAACATTTTTATAATCCTAATGATGATATTTCTCTTTGACTTGAGTGTAAAGATGGGTAGATTTTTGGTATGATCAGGACTATGGGTTTTCTTTGGCCAGTAGTGCAAAGTTGGATTGTTGACTGGTATGATCATGACCATTGAATTTATAATTGAATGTCTTTAGCTTAAGTGCAAAGGTGAATTGATCAACATGGTTATAATTATTGTTTATATAAATTCTGAAATGATTATATATTTCTTTGAGATAATAATATATTTGGCCTGTAATGCAAATATGAACTGTTGAGGAATATCTTTGGCCTGTAGTACAAAGATGAATTATTGATGAATATCTTTGGCCTGTAGTGCAAAGATGACATGTTGTTGAATATCTTTGGCCAGTAGTGCAAAGATGAGCAGGTGTTGAGATGAACATGACCAACTGGTGATACAAATGAATATCTTTGGCCGTAGTGCAAAAATGAAGTTATTAGTATGATTATGAACATGAACTGTGATTTGGTATAACCATGATCTTTGATGTTTCAGGTAAAGAAATGTGATGAAAATTATCTTCGTCCTGGGTGCGAAGAGGAATTTAGAATCACAATTATGATTATGAGTTATTCATATGATTGTGGACTAGAACTGTTGATTGATGTTACAGGAATAAAATATTGTTCGTGGATTTTTAACATGGAGAAGATAATAGCCTTTATGGTCTATTTGACTCTTCTAATGGATTGCACGTTCCACTGCAACTATGGTTAAAAATTTTTATCATCTACCATATGTTTTAAATCTCTAATTTAATTCTGTTAAAGGCTATTGATAATTTATTTATCTTTAGTCATGATATTATTTACTGGGCTAGTTGTGATCACCCTTTTGTTTCACAATTCCTTTCAGGTAATAAGAGTGTAGCTGGGTCGAGCGGGGGTAACAGGGGAATAGAACGGTGGTCATCATTTAGTAGTTATATTTGGTGAATCATCTAGGGTGAGGCGAACCCAATGGTGGAAGGGTGTTTTGCCACTATCATACAAGATGTCTAACGACATATAATCTCGTGTCATCATAAGACAGGATTGTGCTCATAACAGTAACCGCATATAACTCCTTGTGGTTAACTCCAAAATTGATGAAATTTTTATTGGTAGTACATCTATATCATATCAGTGTACTCTGTGAATTTCGAAATTTTTGAATAAAATTACAATTTATGATAAATGTCTAAATATTCGGTTGTTTTGGCCATGTGAAAAATAGTAAATGAATTTTAAAAATTCTGGGAAAAATAATGTTCAATATAGGACTATATTCTGCTAAATTCCAGAAAAGAAATATTTTTTGGACTGATTTAGTATTTTTCATGAAAATAGACTAGTTATGAGTAAATGAATTAAATATGTTATATGAAGTAAGAAAATTAGAAAATAAGATTTTATGGCTTGAGAATCCTACATGAGATATATGCAGTTTTTTTATGAGGGATTTGATTATTGGTGATGAAATCTTATGAGTTTGGCATTTTAGAATGATTAAATGCATTATTTAGTAAAGTGTAAACAATTAAAATAAATTGTTTATAAGCTTAAGAAATATTATTCTTTCAATATCATTATACCGAAATATTGGTATGAATTTTATTGTGGAATTTTTACCTTTTTTATGTCGGGGTTACTATTCATGAGTTAATATTCATGAGTTACTATTCACGAGTTACTATTCACCGGTACTATTCACGACAAAATTAGTTTCTTTTTCTAACCAAATTATAGTTGATTTATGAATATTACTTTTGACATTAAAACTATATGTTGATCATATTATTTTTATTATCATATATAACATTTTTATAACCCTAATGATGATATTTCTCTTTGACTTGAGTGTAAAGATGGGTAGATTTTTTGTATGATCATGACTATGGGTTCTCTTTGGCCAGTAGTTCAAAGTTGAATTGTTGACTGATATGATCATGACCATTAAATTTATAATTGAATATCTTTAGCTTAAGTGCAAAGGTGAATTGATCAACATGGTTATAATTATTGTTTATATAAATTCTGAAATGATTATATATTTCTTTGAGATAATAATATATTTGGCCTGTAGTGCAAATATGAACTGTTGAGGAATATCTTTGGCATATAGTGCAAAGATGAATTGTTGATGAATATCTTTGGTTCGTAGTGTAAAGATGACATGTTGTTGAATATCTTTGGCCAGTAGTGCAAAGATGAACAGGTGTTGAGATGAACATGACCAACTGGTGATACAAATAAATATCTTTGGTCGTAGTGCAAAGATGAAGTTATTAGTATGATTATGAACAGGAACTGTGATTTGTTATAAACATGATCTTTGATGTTTCAGGTAAAGACATGTGATGAAAATTATCTTCGTCCTGGGTGCAAAGAGGAATTTAGAATCACAATTATGATTATGAGTTATTCATATGATTGTGGACCAGAACTGTTGATTGATGTTACAGTAATAAAACATTGTTGGTTGATTTTTAACATGGAAAAGATAATAGAATATATTGTCTATTTGACTCTTCTAATGGATTGCACGTTCCGCTGCAACTATGGTTGAAATTTTTTATCATCTACCATATGTTTTAAATCTCTGATTTAATTCTGTTAAAGGCTATTGATAATTTATTTATCTTTAGTCATGATATTCTTTATTGGGCTAGTTGTGTTCACCCTTCTGTTTCACAATTCCTTTTAGGTAATAAGAGTGTAGCTGGGTCGAGCAGGGGTAACAGGGAAATAGAACGGTGGTCATCATTTAGTAGTTATATTTGGTGAATCATCTAAGGTGAGACGAACCCAATGGTTGAAGGGTGTTTTGCCACTATCATACAAGATGTCTAACGACATATAATCTCGTGTCATCATAAGACAGGATTGTGCTCATCCACTTGCTGAGTATATCTACGACCACTACCTATATAATCTTGGTGTTTGTTTGAAGTATAATTCTCAATTAGAGATAGTGGAGATAATGATAAGTCAAGAGAAGACTCACCATTGGGAAGAATATGATAGTAATCTTCTCGTTTTTCTTTGGGGTCTATTGGGTCAACCAAGGATAATTCTGCGGCCATATGATATCTATCATAACCTAGAAGCATGGCCTCCTATGTACGAAGGTTTCCTTGAGCACTTCCCAAATATTCTAATTTTTAAAATAATTTTTGACTATACCTTTATGTAAGGTGTCACTGTGAGGTGCTATCCAAGGTTGGGATGTGAGTCACAGTTGGTATATATTTGTATCCAAACTCACAGCATATGTGTTGTTGTATTTTGCACGATAATTGTTGTAATAAAGTTGTAGTTATTTTCTGTACCATGTATTTGGCGACTCAGAATAGGTTGGTTGGAATGGACCTATTTTGGGGTTGTCACATTTGGTATCAGAGCTTAGGGATAAGGTCTCTGGCGAAGATCGGGGAATATAACTAGGAGGGGAGAGATGAGTAAATCCTTCGCTAGTGTGTCCTACCTAAGCTTATTTGTTGGTCAGTCATAATATCGGGATATTATGTGATATGTTAATTTGTTTAATTAACCCTTATTTTATGGCAGTATTTGAGAATGGCTGCTGAGAATGTTAACAATGGAGTGAATGAGACCGTGGGGATGCCTCTAATCACCAACCAGGATAATGTGATGTCAGGAAGGAATTAGAGAAATCCATGTGGTGAGTGAAGAATTGATAGTTGCACCCGAGCTAGTCGCAGAGGTAGCAGCTGAGAGTGAGGAAGAAGAAGTACCTGAGGAGAATTTATTAGAGGTATTTATATGATCAAAATATAAAATTTCAAATTCGTATTCATGAGTTAGAAGAGCAGGCTGAAGAACGACAGGCGGTCGTGGAACAAAGGGATGCAACAATTCAAGCTTGTGTTACCCGATATGTGATGCTTGAACAGAAGCATTCTTTGGCTGAGTATAAGATGATAAAGATGGAATCTGAGCTGAAAGAACAAAAAACTGAACGAGTGAGAATAAGTGATGCATGGGCAAAAGTCGCACGACACGTGGATATTGTGGAAAGAGATGTCCGATCTAAGAAGGCTAAAATAGATTATATGAATTTCTCTTTTTGGAAAGTAATTGGGAGAACCCAACATCGAGTTTTGAATTACCTTGTACAGAGCGGCCAACCTGAATTCGATATTGATCGAAGATTGATGATTCAGATCATGAATCAGGAGTACGACGAGACAGTTGAGGGAGGAATATATCCTATAGAAAAGTATATTTCAACGGTAGTGATGACGCCAAATGATGCCCCAGACAAGTCAATGTCGGGTAGTTCAAGGGAGAGCGGTTGTCATGACTTCCCAACAAGTGAGGAACCCAAATGAAGTTATCACGGGAGATGAGCAATAGAGAAATCATGATGACCAGGGAGATAGAATCTGAAATGAAATCAAGGTATTCTCAACTCTTTCAAATACCATGTACGTAAATTTCGGGGACGATATTTCATAAGGAGAGGAGATTGTAAGACCCCGAATTTTATGAAATAAAATTATTCAATTTTTTTTATAATTATTATTCGGTAAATGGTTAAATTAATAAAAGTTTAAAGTTATGGGTGAAATATGTAAATTTTACAAAATACGCAAGTAGCTATAAAATATTCATTGTTGTCGGAGAATATTCGTTTGGTCGTGGAATATTCTTTTTGTCGGGAATATCCGTACGACGGCGTAGTCATTTGTGGGCCCCATAACAGAATAACTGTCGGATGAAGATAACGACAAAATTGAGTTTTTATAAATAATGACGTAATTGTTACCGTTAACACTGTTAGAATACCCGGTAGTTAAAATACAGTAATACGCGTGTTTGCACAGTAGCACACGGTTTTACACAGTATGTTTGAATTATTGATCCTTACGTAAAAAGGCACTACTCAATAATTGTTACAGTAATTATTGTTCAATATTTTATTTTATTGATTCAATAATTGCTGCGTTGATATTTTATATTATTGTTGCTCAATAATTGTCACTGCACATCATCTCCATTATCAGATCAATAATTCATATTATTTGAAATAATATTATTAGATAGCATTATTGGCAATGTCTAGAAAATTCTGTCTAAGGAGAGGTTTGGTCACCTAATTGCGCGCCAGTAAGGAGAAATCCTTATCGGAAAGCCCCCTCTTTCCTAGGAACGGCCTGGTTGTCATAATTGTGATTCCGTATTATTATTTGTGAATAATTAATAATTGATTTATATGATAAGGAAATATTTATTTTATGTGGATATAAATGATGGATATATTTAGTTTTATGTGGATAAAAATGAAGGAATTAATTCTGAGGTGTTTTATCAGTATTTTGTCGGTGTGGAGGTATTAAAAATCATCCGTTTGTGGATTTTGGATATTTTTGATTTGGAATTTGGAAAAACTCAAAGCTACAAAGTTGTAGAGAATTTGATTTTAGGTAAAATGGACATAAAATTCGTATTTTTCTGATTAACGGGCTATTTTCTATGAATTGTTGAAGTTTCAAAAAATAAAATGATTTTTATTAAAATTATGGGTGGGGACCCACTTTTACTTTTCAAACCATGTGCTATAATTGTTGTGTCAAGTGTGGTGGCTGCTGATTTCTCAAATATGGCTGCATAGGAGAAATGAGAAAATAATAATATAATTTATTATTTTAGTCTACTTTGGCGTTCTAGCATTTTCCTTTAAATAGGTACTTAAGTTAGAATTGAAAATCACACCAGAAACATAAGTTTTCTCTCTCTATATGATCAAGCATATTTTTGTTGGTATTTAGATATCTTGAGTGTTGCTATACGACGCAAGTTCGTTCAGCGTTATATCCGATATTCAAGTCAGAAATACTGCTCTTTTGAGGTGAGGGATTTTAAGGGTTATTATGTTTTTCAGTTCGTACTTCTTTCGACCTTCAGAAAATTCTAGAAAAATTTGAAATGATATTTTGATAAATTTTATCGATTGTGTCCATAAATGGTGATTTTTTGATTTATAGATTAAGAGTTATGAATTTTACGGGAAAAGACTATTTTAACAGTAACCACTTATAACTCCTTGTGGTTAACTCCAAAATTGATGAAATTTTTATTGGTAGTACATCTATATCATATCAGTGTACTCTGTGAATTTCGAAATTTTTGAATAAAATTACAATTTATGATAAATGTCTAAATATTCGGCTGTTTTGGCCATGTGAAAAATAGTAAATGAATTTTAAAAATTCTGGGAAAAATAATATTCAATATAGGACTATATTCTGCTAAATTCCAGAAAAGAAATATTTTTTGGACTGATTTAGTATTTTTCATGAAAATAGACTAGTTATGAGTAAATGAATTAAATATGTTATATGAAGTAAGAAAATTAGAAAATAGGATTTTATGGCTTGAGAATCCTACATGAGATATATGCAGTTTTTTTTATGAGGGATTTGATTATTGGTGATGAAATCTTATGAGTTTGGCATTTTAGAATGATTAAATGCATTATTTAGTAAAGTGTAAACAATTAAAATAAATTGTTTATAAGCTTAAGAAATATTATTCTTTCAATATCATTATACCGAAATATTGGTATGAATTTTATTGTGAAATTTTTACCTTTTTTATGTCGGGGTTACTATTCATGAGTTAATATTCATGAGTTACTATTCACGAGTTACTATTCACCGGTACTATTCACGACAAAATTAGTTTCTTTTTCTAACCAAATTATAGTTGATTTATGAATATTACTTTTGACATTAAAACTATATGTTGATCATATTATTTTTATTATCATATATAACATTTTTATAACCCTAATGATGATATTTCTCTTTGACTTGAGTGTAAAGATGGGTAGATTTTTTGTATGATCATGACTATGGGTTCTCTTTGGCCAGTAGTTCAAAGTTGAATTGTTGACTGATATGATCATGACCATTAAATTTATAATTGAATATCTTTAGCTTAAGTGCAAAGGTGAATTGATCAACATGGTTATAATTATTGTTTATATAAATTCTGAAATGATTATATATTTCTTTGAGATAATAATATATTTGGCCTGTAGTGCAAATATGAACTGTTGAGGAATATCTTTGGCATATAGTGCAAAGATGAATTGTTGATGAATATCTTTGGTTCGTAGTGTAAAGATGACATGTTGTTGAATATCTTTGGCCAGTAGTGCAAAGATGAACAGGTGTTGAGATGAACATGACCAACTGGTGATACAAATAAATATCTTTGGTCGTAGTGCAAAGATAAAGTTATTGGTATGATTATGAACAGGAACTGTGATTTGTTATAAACATGATCTTTGATGTTTCAGGTAAAGACATGTGATAAAAATTATCTTCGTCCTGGGTGCGAAGAGGAATTTAGAATCACAATTATGATTATGAGTTATTCATATGATTGTGGACCAGAACTGTTGATTGATGTTACAGTAATAAAACATTGTTGGTTGATTTTTAACATGGAAAAGATAATAGACTATATTGTCTATTTGACTCTTCTAATGGATTGCACGTTCCGCTGCAACTATGGTTGAAAATTTTTATCATCTACCATATGTTTTAAATCTCTGATTTAATTCTGTTAAAGGCTATTGATAATTTATTTATCTTTAGTCATGATATTTTTTATTGGGCTAGTTGTGTTCACCCTTCTGTTTCACAATTCCTTTTAGGTAATAAGAGTGTAGCTGGGTCGAGCAGGGGTAACAGGGAAATAGAACGGTGGTCATCATTTAGTAGTTATATTTGGTGAATCATCTAGGGTGAGACGAACCCAATGGTGGAAGGGTGTTTTGCCACTATCATACAAGATGTCTAACGACATATAATCTCGTGTCATCATAAGACAGGATTGTGCTCATCCACTTGCTGAGTATATCTACGACCACTACCTATATAATCTTGGTGTTTGTTTGAAGTATAATTCTCAATTAGAGATAGTGGAGATAATGATAAGTCAAGAGAAGACTCACCATTGGGAAGAATATGATAGTAATCTTCTCGTTTTTCTTTGGGGTCTATTGGGTCAACCAAGGATAATTCTGCGGCCATATGATATCTATCATAACCTAGAAGCATGGCCTCCTATGTACGAAGGTTTCCTTGAGCACTTCCCAAATATTCTAATTTTTAAAATAATTTTTGACTATACCTTTATGTAAGGTGTCACTGTGAGGTGCTATCCAAGGTTGGGATGTGAGTCACAGTTGGTATATATTTGTATCCAAACTCACAGCATATGTGTTGTTGTATTTTGCACGATAATTGTTGTAATAAAGTTGTAGTTATTTTCTGTACCATGTATTTGGCGACTCAGAATAGGTTGGTTGGAATGGACCTATTTTGGGGTTGTCACATTTGGTATCAGAGCTTAGGGATATGGTCTCTGGCGAAGATCGGGGAATATAACTAGGAGGGGAGAGATGAGTAAATCCTTCGCTAGTGTGTCCTACCTAAGCTTATTTGTTGGTCAGTCATAATATCGGGATATTATGTGATATGTTAATTTGTTTAATTAACCCTTATTTTATGGCAGTATTTGAGAATGGCTGCTGAGAATGTTAACAATGGAGTGAATGAGACCGTGGGGATACCTCTAATCACCAACCAGGATAATGTGATGTCAGGAAGGAATTAGAGAAATCCATGTGGTGAGTGAAGAATTGATAGTTGCACCCGAGCTAGTCGCAGAGGTAGCAGCTGAGAGTGAGGAAGAAGAAGTACCTGAGGAGAATTTATTAGAGGTATTTATATGATCAAAATATAAAATTTCAAATTCGTATTCATGAGTTAGAAGAGCAGGCTGAAGAATGACAGGCGGTCGTGGAACAAAGGGATGCAACAATTCAAGCTTGTGTTACCCGATATGTGATGCTTGAACAGAAGCATTCTTTGGCTGAGTATAAGATGATAAAGATGGAATCTGAGCTGAAAGAACAAAAAACTGAACGAGTGAGAATAAGTGATGCATGGGCAAAAGCCGCACGACACGTGGATATTGTGGAAAGAGATGTCCGATCTAAGAAGGCTAAAATAGATTATATGAATTTCTCTTTTTGGAAAGTAATTGGGAGAACCCAACATCGAGTTTTGAATTACCTTGTACAGAGCGGCCAACCTGAATTCGATATTGATCGAAGATTGATGATTCAGATCATGAATCAGGAGTACGACGAGACAGTTGAGGGAGGAATATATCCTATAGAAAAGTATATTTCAACGGTAGTGATGACGCCAAATGCTGCCCCAGACAAGTCAATGTCGGGTAGTTCAAGGGAGAGCGGTTGTCATGACTTCCCAACAAGTGAGGAACCCAAATGAAGTTATCACGGGAGATGAGCAATAGAGAAATCATGATGACCAGGGAGATAGAATCTGAAATGAAATCAAGGTATTCTCAACTCTTTCAAATACCATGTACGTAAATTTTGGGGACGATATTTCATAAGGAGAGGAGATTGTAAGACCCCGAATTTTATGAAATAAAATTATTCAATTTTTCTTATAATTATTATTCGGTAAATGGTTAAATTAATAAAAGTTTAAAGTTATGGGTGAAATATGTAAATTTTACAAAATACGCAAGTGGCTATAAAATATTCATTGTTGTCGGAGAATATTCGTTTGGTCGTGGAATATTCTTTTTGTCGGGAATATCCGTACGACGGCGTAGTCATTTGTGGGCCCCATAACAGAATAACTGTCGGATGAAGATAACGACAAAATTGAGTTTTTATAAATAATGACGTAATTGTTACCGTTAACACTGTTAGAATACCCGGTAGTTAAAATACAGTAATACGCGTGTTTGCACAGTAGCACACGGTTTTACACAGTATTTTTGAATTATTGATCCTTACGTAAGAAGGCACTACTCAATAATTGTTACAGTAATTATTGTTCAATATTTTATTTTATTGATTCAATAATTGCTGCGTTGATATTTTATATTATTGTTGCTCAATAATTGTCACTGCACATCATCTCCATTATCAGATCAATAATTCATATTATTTGAAATAATATTATTAGATAGCATTATTGGCAATGTCTAGAAAATTCTGTCTAAGGAGAGGTTTGGTCACCTAATTGCGCGCCAGTAAGGAGAAATCCTTATCGGAAAGCCCCCTCTTTCCTAGGAACGGCCTGGTTGTCATAATTGTGATTCCGTAATATTATTTGTGAATAATTAATAATTGATTTATATGATAAGGAAATATTTATTTTATGTGGATATAAATGATGGATATATTTAGTTTTATGTGGATAAAAATGAAGGAATTAATTCTGAGGTGTTTTATCAGTATTTTGTCGGTGTGGAGGTATTAAAAATCATCCGTTTGTGGATTTTGGATATTTTTGGTTTGGAATTTGGAAAAACTCAAAGCTACAAAGTTGTAGAGAATTTGATTTTAGGTAAAATGGACATAAAATTCGTATTTTTCTGATTAACGGGCTATTTTCTATGAATTGTTGAAGTTTCAAAAAATAAAATAATTTTTATTAAAATTATGGGTGGGGACCCACTTTTACTTTTCAAACCATGTGCTATAATTGTTGTGTCAAGTGTGGTGGCTGCTGATTTCTCAAATATGGCTGCATAGGAGAAATGAGAAAATAATAATATAATTTATTATTTTAGTCTACTTTGGCGTTCTAGCATTTTCCTTTAAATAGGTACTTAAGTTAGAATTGAAAATCACACCAGAAACATAAGTTTTCTCTCTCTATATGATCAAGCATATTTTTGTTGGTATTTAGATATCTTGAGTGTTGCTATACGACGCAAGTTCGTTCAGCGTTATATCCGATATTCAAGTCAGAAATACTGCTCTTTTGAGGTGAGGGATTTTAAGGGTTATTATGTTTTTCAGTTCGTACTTCTTTCGACCTTCAGAAAATTCTAGAAAAATTTGAAATGATATTTTGATAAATTTTATCGATTGTGTCCATAAATGGTGATTTTTTGATTTATAGATTAAGAGTTATGAATTTTACGGGAAAAGACTATTTTAACAGTAACCACTTATAACTCCTTGTGGTTAACTCCAAAATTGATGAAATTTTTATTGGTAGTACATCTATATCATATCAGTGTACTCTGTGAATTTCGAAATTTTTGAATAAAATTACAATTTATGATAAATGTCTAAATATTCGGCTGTTTTGGCCATGTGAAAAATAGTAAATGAATTTTAAAAATTCTGGGAAAAATAATGTTCAATATAGGACTATATTCTGCTAAATTCCAGAAAAGAAATATTTTTTGGACTGATTTAGTATTTTTCATGAAAATAGACTAGTTATGAGTAAATGAATTAAATATGTTATATGAAGTAAGAAAATTAGAAAATAGGATTTTATGGCTTGAGAATCCTACATGAGATATATGCAGTTTTTTTTATGAGGGATTTGATTATTGGTGATGAAATCTTATGAGTTTGGCATTTTAGAATGATTAAATGCATTATTTAGTAAAGTGTAAACAATTAAAATAAATTGTTTATAAGCTTAAGAAATATTATTCTTTCAATATCATTATACCGAAATATTGGTATGAATTTTATTGTGGAATTTTTACCTTTTTTATGTCGGGTTACTATTCATGAGTTAATATTCATGAGTTACTATTCACGAGTTACTATTCACCGGTACTATTCACGACAAAATTAGTTTCTTTTTCTAACCAAATTATAGTTGATTTATGAATATTACTTTTGACATTAAAACTATATGTTGATCATATTATTTTTATTATCATATATAACATTTTTATAACCCTAATGATGATATTTCTCTTTGACTTGAGTGTAAAGATGGGTAGATTTTTTGTATGATCATGACTATGGGTTCTCTTTGGCCAGTAGTTCAAAGTTGAATTGTTGACTGATATGATCATGACCATTAAATTTATAATTGAATATCTTTAGCTTAAGTGCAAAGGTGAATTGATCAACATGGTTATAATTATTGTTTATATAAATTCTGAAATGATTATATATTTCTTTGAGATAATAATATATTTGGCCTGTAGTGCAAATATGAACTGTTGAGGAATATCTTTGGCATATAGTGCAAAGATGAATTGTTGATGAATATCTTTGGTTCGTAGTGTAAAGATGACATGTTGTTGAATATCTTTGGCCAGTAGTGCAAAGATGAACAGGTGTTGAGATGAACATGACCAACTGGTGATACAAATAAATATCTTTGGTCGTAGTGCAAAGATAAAGTTATTGGTATGATTATGAACAGGAACTGTGATTTGTTATAAACATGATCTTTGATGTTTCAGGTAAAGACATGTGATGAAAATTATCTTCGTCCTGGGTGCGAAGAGGAATTTAGAATCACAATTATGATTATGAGTTATTCATATGATTGTGGACCAGAACTGTTGATTGATGTTACAGTAATAAAACATTGTTGGTTGATTTTTAACATGGAAAAGATAATAGACTATATTGTCTATTTGACTCTTCTAATGGATTGCACGTTCCGCTGCAACTATGGTTGAAAATTTTTATCATCTACCATATGTTTTAAATCTCTGATTTAATTCTGTTAAAGGCTATTGATAATTTATTTATCTTTAGTCATGATATTCTTTATTGGGCTAGTTGTGTTCACCCTTCTGTTTCACAATTCATTTTAGGTAATAAGAGTGTAGCTGGGTCGAGTAGGGGTAACAGGGAAATAGAACGGTGGTCATCATTTAGTAGTTATATTTGGTGAATCATCTAGGGTGAGGTGAACCCAATGGTGGAAGGGTGTTTTGCCACTATCATACAAGATGTCTAACGACATATAATCTCGTGTCATCATAAGACAGGATTGTGCTCATCCACTTGCTGAATATATCTACGACCACTACCTATATAATCTTGGTGTTTGTTTGAAGTATAATTCTCAATTAGAGATAGTGGAGATAATGATAAGTCAAGAGAAGACTCACCATTGGGAAGAATATGATAGTAATCTTCTCGTTTTTCTTTGGGGTCTATTGGGTCAACCAAGGATAATTCTGCGGCCATATGATATCTATCATAACCTAGAAGCATGGCCTCCTATGTACGAAGGTTTCCTTGAGCACTTCCCAAATATTCTAATTTCTAAAATAATTTTTGACTATACCTTTATGTAAGGTGTCACTGTGAGGTGCTATCCAAGGTTGGGATGTGAGTCACAGTTGGTATATATTTGTATCCAAACTCACAGCATATGTGTTGTTGTATTTTGCACGATAATTGTTGTAATAAAGTTGTAGTTATTTTCTGTACCATGTATTTGGCGACTCAGAATAGGTTGGTTGGAATGGACCTATTTTGGGGTTATCACATTTGGTATCAGAGCTTAGGGATAAGGTCTCTGGCGAAGATCGGGGAATATAACTAGGAGGGGAGAGATGAGTAAATCCTTCGCTAGTGTGTCCTACCTAAGCTTATTTGTTGGTCAGTCATAATATCGGGATATTATGTGATATGTTAATTTGTTTAATTAACCCTTATTTTATGGCAGTATTTGAGAATGGCTGCTGAGAATGTTAACAATGGAGTGAATGAGACCGTGGGGATACCTCTAATCACCAACCAGGATAATGTGATGTCAGGAAGGAATTAGAGAAATCCATGTGGTGAGTGAAGAATTGATAGTTGCACCCGAGCTAGTCGCAGAGGTAGCAGCTGAGAGTGAGGAAGAAGAAGTACCTGAGGAGAATTTATTAGAGGTATTTATATGATCAAAATATAAAATTTCAAATTCGTATTCATGAGTTAGAAGAGCAGGCTGAAGAACGACAGGCGGTCGTGGAACAAAGGGATGCAACAATTCAAGCTTGTGTTACCCGATATGTGATGCTTGAACAGAAGCATTCTTTGGCTGAGTATAAGATGATAAAGATGGAATCTGAGCTGAAAGAACAAAAAACTGAACGAGTGAGAATAAGTGATGCATGGGCAAAAGCCGCACGACACGTGGATATTGTGGAAAGAGATGTCCGATCTAAGAAGGCTAAAATAGATTATATGAATTTCTCTTTTTGGAAAGTAATTGGGAGAACCCAACATCGAGTTTTGAATTACCTTGTACAGAGCGGCCAACCTGAATTCGATATTGATCGAAGATTGATGATTCAGATCATGAATCAGGAGTACGACGAGACAGTTGAGGGAGGAATATATCCTATAGAAAAGTATATTTCAACGGTAGTGATGACGCCAAATGCTGCCCCAGACAAGTCAATGTCGGGTAGTTCAAGGGAGAGTGGTTGTCATGACTTCCCAACAAGTGAGGAACCCAAATGAAGTTATCACGGGAGATGAGCAATAGAGAAATCATGATGACCAGGGAGATAGAATCTGAAATGAAATCAAGGTATTCTCAACTCTTTCAAATACCATGTACGTAAATTTTGGGGACGATATTTCATAAGGAGAGGAGATTGTAAGACCCCGAATTTTATGAAATAAAATTATTCAATTTTTCTTATAATTATTATTCGGTAAATGGTTAAATTAATAAAAGTTTAAAGTTATGGGTGAAATATGCAAATTTTACAAAATACGCAAGTGGCTATAAAATATTCATTGTTGTCGGAGAATATTTGTTTGGTCGTGGAATATTCTTTTTGTCGGGAATATCCGTACGACGACGCAGTCATATGTGGGCCCCATAACAGAATAACTGTCGGATGAAGATAACGACAAAATTGAGTTTTTATAAATAATGACGTAATTGTTACCGTTAACACTGTTAGAATACCCGGTAGTTAAAATACAGTAATACGCGTGTTTGCACAGTAGCACACGGTTTTACACAGTATTTTTGAATTATTGATCCTTACGTAAGAAGGCACTACTCAATAATTGTTACAGTAATTATTGTTCAATATTTTATTTTATTGATTCAATAATTGCTGCGTTGATATTTTATATTATTGTTGCTCAATAATTGTCACTGCACATCATCTCCATTATCAGATCAATAATTCATATTATTTGAAATAATATTATTAGATAGCATTATTGGCAATGTCTAGAAAATTCTGTCTAAGGAGAGGTTTGGTCACCTAATTGCGCGCCAGTAAGGAGAAATCCTTATCGGAAAGCCCCCTCTTTCCTAGGAACGGCCTGGTTGTCATAATTGTGATTCCGTAATATTATTTGTGAATAATTAATAATTGATTTATATGATAAGGAAATATTTATTTTATGTGGATATAAATGATGGATATATTTAGTTTTATGTGGATAAAAATGAAGGAATTAATTCTGAGGTGTTTTATCAGTATTTTGTCGGTGTGGAGGTATTAAAAATCATCCGTTTGTGGATTTTGGATATTTTTGATTTGGAATTTGGAAAAACTCAAAGCTACAAAGTTGTAGAGAATTTGATTTTAGGTAAAATGGACATAAAATTCGTATTTTTTTGATTAACGGGCTATTTTCTATGAATTTTTGAAGTTTCAAAAAATAAAATGATTTTTATTAAAATTATGGGTGGGGACCCACTTTTACTTTTCAAACCATGTGCTATAATTGTTGTGTCAAGTGTGGTGGCTGCTGATTTCTCAAATATGGCTGCATAGGAGAAATGAGAAAATAATAATATAATTTATTATTTTAGTCTACTTTGGCGTTCTAGCATTTTCCTTTAAATAGGTACTTAAGTTAGAATTGAAAATCACACCAGAAACATAAGTTTTCTCTCTCTATATGATCAAGCATATTTTTGTTGGTATTTAGATATCTTGAGTGTTGCTATACGACGCAAGTTCGTTCAGCGTTATATCCGATATTCAAGTCAGAAATACTGCTCTTTTGAGGTGAGGGATTTTAAGGGTTATTATGTTTTTCAGTTCGTACTTCTTTCGACCTTCAGAAAATTCTAGAAAAATTTGAAATGATATTTTGATAAATTTTATCGATTGTGTCCATAAATGGTGATTTTTTGATTTATAGATTAAGAGTTATGAATTTTACGGGAAAAGACTATTTTAACAGTAACCACTTATAACTCCTTGTGGTTAACTCTAAAATTGATGAAATTTTTATTGGTAGTACATCTATATCATATCAGTGTACTCTGTGAATTTCGAAATTTTTGAATAAAATTACAATTTATGATAAATGTCTAAATATTCGGCTGTTTTGGCCATGTAAAAAATAGTAAATGAATTTTAAAAATTCTGAGAAAAATAATGTTCAATATAGGACTATATTCTGCTAAATTCCAGAAAAGAAATATTTTTTGGACTGATTTAGTATTTTTCATGAAAATAGACTAGTTATGAGTAAATGAATTAAATATGTTATATGAAGTAAGAAAATTAGAAAATAGGATTTTATGGCTTGAGAATCCTACATGAGATATATGCAGTTTTTTTATGAGGGATTTGATTATTGGTGATGAAATCTTATGAGTTTGACATTTTAGAATGATTAAATGCATTATTTAGTAAAGTGTAAACAATTAAAATAAATTGTTTATAAGTTTAAGAAATATTATTCTTTCAATATCATTATACCGAAATATTGGTATGGATTTTATTGTGGAATTTTTACCTTTTTTATGTCGGGGTTACTATTCATGAGTTAATATTCATGAGTTACTATTCACGAGTTACTATTCACCGGTACTATTCACGACAAAATTAGTTTATTTTTCTAACCAAATTATAGTTGATTTATGAATATTACTTTTGACATTAAAACTATATGTTGATCATATTATTTTTATTATCATATATAACATTTTTATAACCCTAATGATGATATTTCTCTTTGACTTGAGTGTAAAGATGGGTAGATTTTTTGTATGATCATGACTATGGGTTCTCTTTGGCCAGTAGTTCAAAGTTGAATTGTTGACTGATATGATCATGACCATTAAATTTATAATTGAATATCTTTAGCTTAAGTGCAAAGGTGAATTGATCAACATGGTTATAATTATTGTTTATATAAATTCTGAAATGATTATATATTTCTTTGAGATAATAATATATTTGGCCTGTAGTGCAAATATGAACTGTTGAGAAATATCTTTGGCATATAGTGCAAAGATGAATTGTTGATGAATATCTTTGGTTCGTAGTGTAAAGATGACATGTTGTTGAATATCTTTGGCCAGTAGTGCAAAGATAAACAGGTGTTGAGATGAACATGACCAACTGGTGATACAAATAAATATCTTTGGTCGTAGTGCAAAGATGAAGTTATTAGTATGATTATGAACAGGAACTGTGATTTGTTATAAACATGATCTTTGATGTTTCAGGTAAAGACATGTGATGAAAATTATCTTCGTCCTGGGTGCGAAGAGGAATTTAGAATCACAATTATGATTATGAGTTATTCATATGATTGTGGACCAGAACTGTTGATTGATGTTACAGTAATAAAACATTGTTGGTTGATTTTTAACATGGAAAAGATAATAGACTATATTGTCTATTTGACTCTTCTAATGGATTGCACGTTCCGCTGCAACTATGGTTGAAATTTTTTATCATCTACCATATATTTTAAATCTCTGATTTAATTCTGTTAAAGGCTATTGATAATTTATTTATCTTTAGTCATGATATTCTTTATTGGGCTAGTTGTGTTCACCCTTCTGTTTCACAATTCCTTTTAGGTAATAAGAGTGTAGCTGGGTCGAGCAGGGGTAACAGGGAAATAGAACGGTGGTCATCATTTAGTAGTTATATTTGGTGAATCATCTAAGGTGAGGCGAACCCAACGGTGGAAGGGTATTTTGTCACTATCATACAAGATGTCTAATGACGTATAACCTCGTGTCATCATAAGACAGGATTGTGCTCATCCACTTGCTGAGTATATTTACGAGCACTACCTATATAATCTTGGTGTTTGTTTGAAGTATAATTCTTAATTAGAGACAGTGGAGAAAATGATAAGTCAAGAGAAGACTCACCATTGGGAAGAATATGATAATAATCTTCTCGTTTTTCTTTGGGGTCTATTGGGTCAACCAAGGATAATTCTGCGGCCATATGATATCTATCATAACCTAGAAGCATGGCCTCCTATGTACGAAGGTTTTCTTGAGCAATTCCCAAAGATTCTAATTTCTAAAATAGTTTTTGACTATACATTTATGTAAGGTGTCATTGTGAGGTGTTATCTAATGTTGGGATGAGAGTCACAGTTGGTATATATTTGTATCCAAACTCACAGCATATGTGTTATTATATTTTGCACGACAATTGTTGTAATAAAGTTGTAGTTATTTTCTGTACCATGTATTTGGCGACTCAGAATAGGTTGGTTGGAATGTACCTATTTTGGGGTTGTCACATAATTTTCTTAGCAAGTTTATATACAAGGGAGATCTATCATGACTAGAAAGAAGTTTTGCTTTCAATGTTCAACAATAGTATAAGATTGTGTAGGAATATGAATTAATAATCAACAATTGAATATTCGAATAATTGAATAATGTGTACTGAGTGGTTTTGAAATAACCATGAACATTTGCCAAGGTTCTTGGTCATTTAAACTGAACCTCTTAATAAGTTTTGGTATTAAAGAGCATCAGCCTTTCATACCTCGTGATTTATGCATAAACACTTAATAATCCAGCATCGATATCATGCTTTAATCAAATTCGTCCTTTTCTCAGTCAAGAATTCTTATCAAATCAATTTAATAAGAACAGCTTTTTAAAACACATTTGATTTAACAATTTTAAACATGCTTGATCTAGCTGATACAATTAGCATATATCTATCTCATAAACAGTTCATAAATGAAAGAACTTTAATTTAATTCACAGTTTAATAATAATAGAACATGAATTCAATTGTACAAAGTGCGAATTTCAATAATCAATATAGATGTGAATAATCACCAATAATTATTCACTAACATGCTTTGAAAATAATAACTCGAGTTTGAGTTAGGGAAATTGCCTCGTCTGTAGATTACGGTTACACAATTAATTTATATTCACTATGCAGTTAAATTATCTTCCTTTGAGAGACATATAGTTAATCTTTCAATTAGTCATAGTATAACATTAGATTATGTAATTACATAAATATTATACATTACATTTAGTTCTTATAAACATTATCCTGACTTGATAATGTTACTATTAGATAACAACTTAATATTATTAATCTTGATAATACTTAATTCACCTCTTAGTATAGTTCCCTAATAATACTTTCATTCGCTTCCTAAAATTATTAACATCTCAATAATATTTTAATACCTTACTAATATTATTAATCCTCTTAATAATGTTTAATCATGCATCAATATTATTACCTTAATAATATCTTACTTATGCTTTAGTATCATTAATCATTTAACAATACTTTTAATCATTTACTAATATTTTATTCATTTAATAATATCTTATTCCATTACTAATATTATTAATCATTTAATAATATTTTATTCCTTTATTAATGTTATTATATTTTTAATAACATTTATTTAATCTCGAATATTATTATTTACTCAATAATAATACTTTAATTTAATATTAATAATCTTTTAATAATATATTAAGCTAAGATTAATATTTTAATCTAATATTATTAATCATTTAATAATACTTTAATCATTTATTAATGCTAAAATCAAATATTATTAACCATTTAAGAATATTTTAAAGAAATTTTAATCTTAATATTTTTATTTACTTATCAATATCATATTCTAATATTATTAATATCATAATAATATTTTAATAATTTATTGGATTAATAAACAATTTATTCTAATTGTTCACCTTTTATGAAACCTCTTATTTAATATCCATAAAATGTCATAAATAATATTTTTCATCATAAATTACCAAAGTGCTCTAAGATAGTCATGATATAATATATTATGAGTAGTCAGGCATAAAAATCACATTTTTCTTATTAAAGACATCATTTAACTATTTATTTCCTTTTATTCATAACTTAATCATTTTTAGGAAAAATAGCAAACTGATTCTACAAATTCTCATCTTCTGGATTTTGACGGAATATGAACCTACAAAGATCCCCAAATTTTTCTGGAATTTTAAAAAATGATCTACTATTTTTAAAGTTTTCAAAACACTCGGATCTTGCTTCATTTTTCATAAATTGAGTTTTGCTCAGACAAATCTGAAATTTTCAGGGTATGCTCATCTAACATATATGAACCTACTGTAAAAATTTCGGAATTTTCCAGTGTATACACAGTGAGATATTAGAAGGTAAATATTTAGGAGTCCTTCACGGAAATAGTCATTACACACAATCTATAACTCGAAACGTGTCCGTTATTTTTCCTACATGTAGATAACTTCTCAAGGTACCTCTGTGAATTTTCCCAGATTTTTAAGAGACACGAAACTATCCAAAACAGTCTCAAGAAAAACGGGACAAAAGCTATTTTAGGGTTTTTGAACCCTTAACATTCTAAGTGGACTATTTTGGGGAAAATAGCCCCCAAGGGTTTCAAAACTTGATAGATTTATATTCTATCACTTGGGTTTACTAGATAACTCAGGTATCTAGCACCCCCCTTCGACGGATCACAAATCTAAGTTGGAAAACTTAAGTTACACAAGATTTAGTGGAAGAAAACAAGAGTTTTCACTCTTGGAGAACATATACTCATATTCTTCCTCTAAGCCCTTGATCTAACACTCAAGATACTTAGTTCCATACATGATGATATGTAGGACTAGGGTATCTTGAGTATTTGTTCATAACTCCAACAAAATTCAAGCTATAAAACAAAGTAGAAGAAGAAAATGAAGGTTAGGTTATACCTTGATTTAATGACAACCTTCCTTGATTTACCAAAGTAAGTGATTAACTTAGGATGCATGAACAAACTAGCACTCCTCTCTCTCTCTCTCTTAATAGCTGAACCTCTCTCTCTTTCCTCTCTCTTGAAGTTGCTAGCTTGGGAGAAAAGAAGAAGAAGGAGAATAAGAGAAATACAAATGATATAGCAAATGAATGGGGTGATTAACTAATATCCCCCATACTTTTATTATCCCTTGGATAAAAGGCTTCACCTTATCTCTTTCAAATGAGCCTAATCATGTAGTTAAGGGTGCTAAGTGGATTTTCTACTAATGGGAGCATGTCACACTTGTCCTTGTGTGTAAGATTTCTACTTATGGAACATGATTAGCTTAATATTCTTGCCTTAAAATGGCTAATGTGGCCAGCCATATATATGCACACTAATTCCTTCATTTAGATTTTATTTTAATGCATAAATTAGATAAATCAAAGGTCTAAAATACACTTAATCAAGTGGGCTAAGTTTGGGCTTACATTTTATTTCTTTTGGGCTTCTCCTTTAATTGGTTTGGGCTATGTAATAAACATAGTCTAACAATTTTAATATATGTTACCCAATTTAATTATTTAGGGTTTCCATTCCTAATCTTATGAAATTTATTTACCTATACATGTGACTTTAGCTTATAACCTAATTAGGTTCACAAAAATTAGGTTTAAAATTATTAGTCACTTGAAATAATAAGATTATCTACTTAAGTTAGTATACATATTAAATACTAACTTCTCCTTATTACCATAACCCTTAGGTTATTTAATTGTCCCACCTAATGTATAATTAGGTTACGAAGCTTTCATTTTTAATGGAATCTATAAATGTATATATCCATAACTATAGTATATATGTTAATTGACCAATGCACCACTTCACATATGTTGTCACATATTAACTCACTATATAACACAAAGTTTTAAATATCAATAATGTACATACATATATAGTGACTTAAAATTCACGGTTATTACAGATACGACGGTCGTGGAGCTTGATTCTAATTATTGTTCCACGTCAAATTCTTATTCCCCTGATTATATACATTCGGGTACGTATTCTGAGGAATTTTGTTGTAGCTACTCAAAAATTGTACTGACTCTGGGTTGATTGTGTATTGATCCATAGTATGTTCACCCGCGCATAATTCTCAAATAACTGCAACTTGTTGTGTTTGTCCCCCTAACCAAGCGTCAAACTTCTTAGAGAGTGCTGAAATTTGTGCTGTTATTGTTGTCACTCCATCTAATTCTAACACTCTAGCGACTGTAGGTTGTGTCATTCTTGCTGTGGGCCACTGGTAGTTGTTAGCAGCCATTGTCTCTATCAACTGATATGCCTCGTCGTAGTTCTTTTCCATAAATGCTCCGCCTGACGCTGCATCGATACTGGCCCTGAGATTTCCATGCAGTCCGTTGTAAAATGTATTCATCTGCAACCACTTAGGCAATCTGTGGTGTGGGCATTTTTTGAGCAATTCTTTGTATATCTCCCATGCCTGGTACAATGACTCCCCATGTTGCTGATCAAACATGGTAATCTCATTCCTCATCTTTGCAGTCTTCGCTGGCGGGAAGAATTTTGCTAGAAATTTCTGAGCCAGGTCATCCCATGTCGTTATCAATCCCGCTGGTAGAGAGTGTAACAAACTCTTTGCCTTGTCCCGCAAAGTGAATGGGAACAAGCGAAGTCTAACTGCTTCATCCGACACCCCATTGCACTTGAAAGTGTCGTAAATTTCTAGAAAACTGATCAAATGCTTGTTAGGGTCGTCATTTGCAAGTCCCCCAAACTGAACCGAGTTCTGTATCATCTGAATCGTCCCAGGCTTAATCTCAAATGTGTTTGCAGCTATAGCAGGCCTAGTGATAATCAACTGCAGCTCAGTCACCTTGGGTGTTGCAAAATCCCTCAACGCTTTTTGGTCTTTGGCAGCCATTGCTTCTTCTTTATCAGAGTTTTCTAAGTCGTCCCTTGTCTCCTTGATCCACTTACTTAACTTCTGAAACCTTTTCTCAATGTCGTCCTCAAAAGGAAGCAAGTCTGGATTTTTGGATCGAGTTTGCATAAACCAACTTCGAAAACCTAAAATAAGATGAACAAAACAAAAACAAAAAGTGTTTAAGTAAAACTGGAGTAATTAAACTGATATTGCAAAATAGTAAAATCAATACTAAAGTCCCTGGTAATGGCGCCAAAAACTTGTTGGGTAAAATCTAGTTATGCACAGGACGCAAGTATACGTGGTCAACAAGTAATAAAGTGAAAGTAGAGTATCGTTCCCTCAGAGACTTAGCAAGAATTTAACTTCACAATTACCAATTTTCTATTAATCCTAATTTTATTAAACTAATCAATTTCCAGTTTGTAACTAACAGTATTAAACTATTAAAATCACCACACAATCAATTAACGCTAATAACTGAATTTTCAAACAAATAATGGAGATAATGGCTTTCGACTTCACTTTAAGCATCACTCAGATTAGTACAACTTTATTCCAGTTTAACTCATTACCTCAGTTTATTAATCAAGAACACATAAGTAGTACTAACCACCTCTCGATGCACTAGCACCATATTAACCCAAATCCATAATTAAGATAAAATTATGTTAAACACCTTAATTAACTAACTCACTATATCTCTATGTGAATTACAATTAAATAAGGTTGAAGTTCAAGCCCTTTATCTAATTACATGCGATGTCAAGCATATCTCTACCCTAACATTCATCAAGATTCTGTTCATTCACATAAATCAAGAACACATGCTATATCAACTAAGTCTAGACTGTATTTTATCTCTCGAGTTCATATAAGTCCGCAAAGAATCGTTGATCAGGCAATTCATAAATTCACGCTCAAATTAATATAGATAAACTGGGTAATAGCTTATTAAATTAAAATCAAAGATTACATAACCATCGTTCCACTTAAAGATCCGTCTCAAGCCTAAAAAGTAATTAGTTCATAATGAATGAAATAAAAATCGAATAAATCGAAGACATCATCTTCTCAATTACAAAAATAAACTAAAGTAGAAGAAATAACGCAGAACGCCCTTCACTCTAGTCTCAATCTGCAAACGATACGATCGTTCTTCAAAATATCCACTTCGTTGCTCGCTATGAAAGTCTGTGATTAATCTTCGTTAATTACTTTGCCTCCTCCCTCATTTTGTTGTTAGTGGAGCCATATATATCCACCATACCAGTCTTAGTCGAAATCCCAGGCTAAACAGAGTCCATATGCTATCCAAGTGCTAATTTCCATGTCCCAGCAAAGTTCAAGGCAAGATAGGAGAGTCCAGCTTTGGCACCCCCCCGCCCCGGCGGGGGTATAAGCATATAAAATGCCCGCCCCAGTGGGCATGGCTACTGTAAACTAAATATAAAGACCCCTCGCCCTGGCAGGGGTGTTAGGCTTATTTAGGCCCGCCTCGGTGGGCATGGGTTCTGCTCCCTAGCTTGGCTTGAACTTTAAACTTGTTCCAAAATAACTTCAAATGCTTTCCTTTTTCAATCATGCACCACACCAACCACCCTACACACGAAATAACAAGAAATAAATAAGAATGAACATGAATGCAAAGAATTAACATCGATTATGCTTAAAATGGACATCGATTCGTGGATATAAAATCCACTTATCAGTGATCTCGCGTATCAGGAAACTTAAATTCATAAGGCCGATCTATAAGTTATGTATGCATTTATAGTGTTGACAAAAGATAATGTAATAGTCCAAATGTTCAATATATATTAAAATAAGAATTTACTAAAATATTTTTTTTATTTTAATATATATTGTATTAAATATGTGATACAAAATAAGTGAGTATGTGTGGTATAATGCGTATGTGTGATATATATATATATATATATATATATATATATATATATATATATATATATATATATATATATATATTGTATGATTTGTTACGAACTAAATCTTTCGCAAAAGAGACGATCAATTAAGAATAATTTTTAATATTAAATTCTAATATTAATTTTTAGAAATTTTTATTTAAGAAAGGGGTATTAAAATAATTTTAATATAGAATTGCCTTAATACAAAGCATTACTATGGAAAATATAATTTTCATACAATGGTGTGAGTAATACATTTTTTTTTTGAATATTATGTAAAATAAGCATAATATAATAAACAATATATATATTATATTTGAATATTGTACGTATGGAAGATAATAATTCATTTAATGTGATATGAGTTGTTAAGTTAAAATAAAAATTTAACCATGAAAGCTAATTGGGAAATTATTTAGAAATAAATAAAACAAAACTTAAAGATTTGGAAAGGAATTAAATTAAAATCAAATGAAGCCCTAGTTTTTTTTTAAAACAACCAAACATGGCCTAAGACTTTGTTAATTCCTCCCTCCCCAGCCCAACTGTGCACAACACTCTAATTTCTTCTCCCTCGGTCCCGGCTCCCCTCCCTTGTCCTCCCACCTGCCAAAACCTCTCTCTCCCTTCCCAGATTGAATTCTAGTTTTGCTCAGTCACGTAACGAAATTGAAGCTAAGGAGGGATTACAAAGATTATAATCAAGCACAAGAGGTATATGTAATTTTGTTATGTTTTTTTTTTATTGAAATAATTTAGTGGAGATAGTGTTAATAGTTATGAACTGAGTTTATGGGTGTGATGGATAATTGGCAATCAATTATATATATGCTATGATAGTTGATAATGGAGATAAATAATTTCATGACTATAGGATTATAAGTTAGGGGTTTTCAAAAACACGGTTAGTTTATGTTAGTGTTATAAAATCAGTTAGAATATTGAATTAAGGTAACTGTGTTTGGGTAAAGTTAGTAAACTTGCATGTTAGTTATTTTGTAAATATATGTTCATGTATGATATTAACTATGATTGTTGCTTGTGGACTGAAATTAAAGCCATAGAGATTAGTGTGGTTGTGCGAAGTAATAAGGTTGGCGAAAATGGTTTGAATATGTATCCTCAATCCTTAGAAAATAGTCCACAAGCTAGGTGCACTCGTTATGTTCGATAAAATGTCATAGTGAACTAATTTGGCTAAAAACACATAATTTGACAGAGCCGAAACCTAATATAGATTCGTACAACCTAAACTAAGTTAACTTAAGCGCCTCGTGGCATTAAACCAAGCTAGAGCGCGTTTTAACGAAAAATGAAAAATTGAAAAGTTAGTGTGTGCGCCCATTTTTGACGCACTATTCAGACTGTCAAACGAAACCAAAATGGGTGGCTCATATTTTTAAAAAATATTCTTATATACCATGTATAACATATTCCAAAATGAGCTCGATCCGATAAGTGAGCTAAAAGTTACAAAATAACAAAGTTAATACGCCGCAACCGAGCAAGCTGTAAGCAACAGTAGCAGCCATAGAGCTGCGTTGTGCGGCAAGCTAGGTAGCACAGCCCGTTTGGCTTGAGTTTCTGAATTGTTTAAAATGTACAAATGGTATGGGTTATATTTTTTCAAAATAGATGGGTATATAGTCTATAACATATCCAAAATGCAACATAATTGAATAAGTATGATAGTACTACAAGATATTAATATTGATATGACTTATGTGAATGTTTAATAACTATACATGTCGTGTAATATTGATATATGGCTAATATGTGCATATATATGAATGTAACTGTGTAGGACTTGTAAAGGAAAGTTAAACTACAAACTTTAACAGTAATCACCAAGCAAGGTAAGTTCAAGAATATAGTGCTGCTATCTTCGCCCTTTTTTAGCATTATTAGTTTTTTGCTATAGTTTTTGTTCTATTTTATCAACTAGCTTCTGTGGGGTATAAAATGGAGAAGAGTTGATTGTGTGCAATTAAATGGTCTAAGGCTTATATTGATGGGGTAAACGCTTTTATGAAATTTGTTGAAACTTATGTAGGTACAGAGTGTGACATTCGATGCCCATGTATAGATTGTTTGAACTTAATAATTCAAGATCAAAAAATAGTTAAAGATCATATTTTGGAGCGAGGGATAGATCCAGGGTATAGAACATGGTTTTATCACGGTGAACCATCAAGTTCGAATAATTTAAGGAATCCACATACCAATGAGGATGATAGGATTGATAATGATTTGTTTGAAGAAGATGATGGTGTTAATGACATGTTATTTGACATTGGTCGACAACACTATCAAGATGATGCTGAAAATATCTCAGATGACAATAACACCAAAATTGGTAGTGTTCCAGCATATCTCGAGGCACTCATGATGGGTGCTCAAACAGAATTATACCCTGGATGTAAGAAGATTTCAAGGATTTCTATTATCATACAATTACTTCACCTCAAAGTGTATAATAAGGTGAGTAATAAAACTATAGATATGATGTTGAGGCTGATAAAATTATCTCTTCCTGATGGTGAGACACTTCCAAGTTCTTACTACGAAGCTAAAAAATTGTTGCGAGATTTGGGATTGGGATATGAATGTATCCATGCTTGTAAGTATGATTGTATTTTATCCTGGAAGGAGAATGGAAACGTGGAAATTTGCCCTACTCGTGGAACTTCTAGATGGAAAGTCAATGATGGTATAAGGAAAAAGATACCACAAAAGATTTTAAGGTTTTTTCCACTGATACCTAGGCTTCTACGCTTGTTCATGTCCCAAAAAACATCTAAAAAGATGGTGTGGCATAAAGAAAAATGAATTTATGATGATTATATGAGACATCCGGCTGATTCAATAGCTTGGAAAGACTTTGATAGTAAGTTTCCTTGGTTTGCAAATGATCCTATAAATGTTAGACTAGCTCTAGCTGCAGATGGTTTTAATCAATTTGGAAACTTAAGCACCACTTATAGCATGTGGCCTGTAATTGTAGCTCCATTTAATCTTCCCCCTTGGGATTGCATGAAACAACCATTCTTTATGTTGTCTTTACTAATTTCAATGAAGAAATCACCAGGAAAGAACATTAATGTCTACTTACAGGCGTTAATTGAAGAGTAAAAATAATTGTGGGTTGAAGGGATAGAAACCTTTGATGTTTCTTATAAGAAAAAATTCAAATGCATGCTGATGTTTTATGGACAATAAACGATTTTCTTGTATATGGTGATTTTTCTGGATGGAGTACTAAAGGGTACATGGCTTGTCCAGTTTGTAATGACCAAATATGTTCTCAGGGGTTGCGAAACAAGGTGTGTTACATGGGACACTGTCGCTATTTACCAAAAGATCATGCTTGGAGAAGAAGCAGAAAGTTCAATGGTAAAAGAGAAGATAGCGAGGCACCTAGAGAATTAACTGGGGAGGATGTGTTAATGCAATTGGGGAGACTAAAAGAATTGACACCAGGGAAGCATGGTAATAGAAAGAGAAAGCACAAGCCTGAGGAATTGAATTGGACTAAATGTATCATTTTTTTTATTTGCCTTACTGGAGTAAGTTGAAGTTAAGGCACAATTTAGATGTAATGCATATTGAAAAGAATATTTGTGAGAGTATATTGGGAACCTTGATGAGTATAGATGGGAAAACAAAAGATACAGTCAAGTCAAGGAAAGATTTGGAGGACATGAACATCCGAAAGGAGTTGCACTTAATTAAGAGGAGTGATGGAAAATATGTGAAACTTTCTGCATGTTATGTCATGAAAAAGAAAGAAAGGCAGAATTTCTATGAGTTTCTAAAATCTATTAAATTTCCTGATGGGTATGCTTCTAATATCTCTCGTTGTGCTAATTCGAGTGATCAAAAGATATCTGGATTGAAAAGTCATGACTACCATATACTTTTACAACGGTTACTTCCTGTTGGTAGTTGGGTCATTTTTTTTAAACGATTGTAACGCCCCAGAAAATCGAACCTTTTGTAAATACTTTAATAATGAATAAAATAATATTATTTGTTATTATTATGTGTTGGTAAGATGATTGTCGTTCTACAACCTAGAAACGTTGGAAAGTCGTAGTATTTTAACTACGTGAAAGAATTAAAGTGTTTGAATTTTCAAGACGAAAATAAAAGTTTTTCGAAATTTTTTTCGAAAAATACTATTCATCATTTTTCGCTCGGGAATTATTTTTGAACTTTCGAAAAATACATAACGTTATAATATCAAGGTGAGATGGATTATGTAATAATAATCTAACTATGAAAAACGTAATATTTCACCTGCGGACTTAATTTGAGCACGTTAGGAAAATCAAGTGTTAAGAATTTAATGTTATGTGCGAGGTAGTGTATACGAGTATGGTACTAAGTATTATACGAGTATATGGGAATGATGGTATTCCGTATATTATGAATTAGAATACGAGAATTATACGTATAGTATATGTGATAAGGTTTTTAATTAAATAACATGGACTAGCAGGATTGTGTAAACAATTGAATAGTTCAATAAACATTAAGGTGTAAGCCCAATTGGTGGTTAATGTGAAGCCCAATGTAAGTTAATGCAAGCCCAAAGATAAGATAAGCAATTTAAAACCTAAGCCAATTAATGATCCATGGGTAAAGTTAGATTCATGGGGCAACCCATGGGTGAACTTGGTGACCAAGGATTTAATGTGGAGGCCAAGTAATTAGTGTGGCTAGCAAGTTTACTTAGTTATTGAGTAAGTGAATAGTAAGGAGGTTACAAAGGAGGTGGGTTGCGTTTTTGACCAAAATGCCCCGACTTTAGAAAGTCTATAAATACCAAGCCTTGGATTCATTATTTGCTTGTTCAAATTAATCCAACAACTTTCCTTACAAAGCAACTTAAGTGTTAGAGAGAATAAGCACGTATAAGTCAAACTCCCATTGTTAGATTTTCAAGAAGAAGAAAGCTAGTCATCAAAGGTAAATGATCTTATGATCTTATATCTTCCATCTCTACCATGATAGCTTGATAGAGAAGTGATGATCATGTATGCTAAGAAAACTTAAGAAGGGATAAGCTAATGACTTAAGTATTAATAAGCCAAAAATAAGCATTTTGTTCATGAACAAGCTATGAACTAAAGAAGAACTTGTAAGAATTATATCATTTTTACATGAATGAAGAATAGTATGATAATAAGATGTAGGAATGATGGTTAGAAAACTTTAACTATCATAAGCCATGAGAAACAAAGTTATATGTAAATTATACTTTGATAAGTAAATAAATTCATGAAAAACATGTAATGACTTAACAAGAAAATAAGTTATCGTAATATGTAGGTTGAGATGTCTAGTTGATGAATCGAAAATATTTGGAACGATGAACAAATCGTTAGTAACTAAGTTTTGCCGGAAATCACACGATTGGACGATAATCGTCGAATTTGTGAAATTCTCGGAATAGAAATCAAATTTTGTGGTTGAACTCGAAAACGTTGATTTTTGATAGAGATAAATCTTATCTGGCATTATAGAGTTGCGGACTCAAAAATGGCCAGATTCTGACTTAAAACGAAGAAACGAGCATTGACCGTTCACGAACGTTTATCGTTTTCGTTAAAATGGAATAATAGGTGAATTTTTAGTTAACGAAGTAAAATAGATAAAATTCTTGCATGAACACGTAGAGTATGTGATTTGTGAATCATAGGCTCTTGAATGAGCCAATTTGGACTTATAACAAAGAAGTTATGAGCCCGGGAGTTTCACAAAATTTCAAAACTATAAAAAATTTATGGTGCACAGAGCTGGCACCGCTGCGCCAGCCTAAGGCCAAAAAGTCTGTGCCGTAGCACGAGGCCGAGACATGAGGTATTGTTAATTGGCGCCGCAGCGTGACCATAGCAAAGGGGACTCGCGCCGCAGTGCCGAGTCCGGTCTTTTAGCCCTAGCAGGTGGTGCCGCAGCGCGGCACAGAAAAGGAATGATGGCGCCGCAGCGCCAGCCTTAGGGTTTAGACAGTAAAGAATGGTTACAAGTAGAACATGCATGGTAATTGATTAACAATGAACTAAGGAACTTAATGTAACATTATTAATACATGTTTAAACCTTAAATATGATCACTTAGGATTGAAGTAACTTAATTACATATAAACGTAAGAATGACGTAACGGAAAGTCGGAACCAATAATAACAAATCTAATACGTAATTAGATTGAGAAGAAGGGTAAGATTCTTTAAGAAGCATGTATGTTTATTCATGACCTAATGTGTTATGTGATGTTATCATCTACTGTAGAGACTTAAGGACTTAAAGTGCACGTGTTATAATTATAGCAGACGCTAAAGGCAAGTGTTCTAACCCTTGTTTAAGTTCAATATGGACAAGCTTTGTGATTCATGTATTATTACGCATGAGTTAATGTCTGATGAAGTCAAAGCCAATTCTTTCGGCTAGACTTACGATATGTTGGATTTCTTATAATCTATCAAAGTATTGTCAATGATTTACCAAACTAACATTGGTGTGGTTTTCAAAAGGAGACTGAGTATGCTAAATTGCTTTGTCGTCAAACGACAGGCACGTGAGGTTGCCACAACTTAAACATATACACGTTTAATGAATGTAGTGTTGATCAACATAGAGTACTATAGGCTGATCACCTAGACGTGCTCGTAAGCTATGCCGGACTTAGTGTCGGGATGTCCTTTTCAAAGAACTTATGAAATGCTCATAGTCTTGGACCAGAATTGATGTTTTATTGAATATTTTCATTGTAAAACGTTTTGAATGAAAAGAAGTGCTATTTTGAATTATCGATAGTACTTCGTAAATATTGTTCAGTTATCGAAGATATACGATTCCTATGTTTCAAGCATGCTAGTTTTATTAGAATTGTTGTACTAGATGAGCTAGTTAGGCTCACTCTTGCTTGAACCATATGAATGCAGCTACGATCGAACGGACCGATGGATCCGGCAAGGATAAAGGGAAGGCTAAGGCGAACCCGTAGATTACTTATGTAATATTATAGGTTTGTAATGATAATATTTGATATTATGACAAGGACAAATATAACGGTTTTAAAGGACCTGGGGGAATGTTAATATTATTTTGAATATATATAAGATATATTCGTTCTTTTGAGGCATGTCAATTGAATGTTTGTGTGAACTGTAGCACCGTGTAGCACCATCTATCGGGTTGGAAGATACCCGAATTTGGGGGCGTCACAACGGTTGTGTTGTAAGAAGTTGAAGAAATCTGAATTGGAGAAAATAAGAGAAGATGTTTACTTGATTTTATGTAAACTTGAAAAAATATATCCTCTAGCTTTTTTGAAATAATGGTTCATTTGCCTATTCATTTACCAAATGAGGCATTGATTAGAAGTAAGAGTTACTGCCTTTTGGCAGTAGCAACTGACAGTAACAACTGTCATAACAGTTTTGGAAATATCCTACTAATCCTAAATTGTAACTTGAAGATAGAATCATGATGTTTGATTTAGAACTTCCTAAATACACACATGCATATAACGAAAACTTAATTAGTTTGTAATGTAAAAGAAAGAAGTTATATGAAGAGACATTGTATGCCAGAGACTGCTATGAGGTAATTGGGGCAATAAAGCCAAATATGGCCACCTCAAGCTTGACTAAGCCCCAAAAGGCCAAGCAAAGCTTGACTGCCACATCGTGGGTCAAGTTGGGATTATTTTGGCATAGAAAAGAAAGACAAGAATGTTACACTTTTGTATACAAAGATAAAATTACAAACTATTATGAGAAATATAAATTACTCAACCAAGTTATGGCTATCTCAAAACATAAAAGAACATAGAAAGTGACTGTTTTGGGTATTTGAAAAATGTATAGAAATATCTCTTATGGTCTTGACATCATATGGTTGTGTGCTCTTATATCTATGCAATATACTGATTGGGGTTCCCATGATGGTTGTAATCTTTTTTCTTCCTTTTAATACAGTTTAAATTTAGCAAAAATAATAACCTTTTATTGATGCATAATTCTAATGATTTTGGCACATTTTTTCATGTCCTAGTCTCAAAAGGAGCTAAATGGAGATCCTTGTGATATGATTGATTTTTATAAACATACACATTATTTAGAGGAAAAGGGTTGTTCATCCAAAGTGGCAGAAGAGAATTGGGTAACTTTCGTATCTATTTGTTTAAAATCCAGCCATTTCTATGTTAATGATTGTAATTAACTATATGTACCTTCTTACATCCATGTGTTTTAATAGGAGTTGATGAAAAAAAAAAGCGAGATCAATATAGAGAAGAAGGATCTGAGAAGAACACAGATGAAATAGTCTTGGAGGTTCTTGGCCATGGATCTGGGTATGGTCCAAAACCTCCAAGCAGGCGCATCACATCATCTGATTTAGCTACCTAACAAGTCCAAAAGGAAATTCAAGAGACACAACAAAAGCTACAAATGTCTAACTCTCAAGTAAATGATCTTAAGACACAAGTGGCTGAATTTGAGACTGAAGTGTCTGATTTGAAAACTCAATTGGTTCATCAAGGTGCAATTATCAACAAACTTATGGCAATTATGGCTGCTAATGGGATGAATATATAAGCTAAAAAAATATCATGTAAGTAATAAATACTTTTAAACTTCAATTAAGCTTTTAAATGTTGCTTTCCAATGTTAAATTTATGTTAATGCATATTTTTGATATTAAAAACAACTTTATAAATGAGTGAATAATGAACTCTGAAGTAATGATAGTATAAGATGAATCTGTTTGTGGACTTTTTTTCATTCCCAAAAAATTAGTTTAAATCTGTAACAATCTCTCTTTTACCTCCTTTCTTTCAATTGCCTTGCATGTGACAATCCAAGATTTTTGTAATTGTAAATTAAAATATTTATTAAATAAAATAAATATTTTATTGATGTGGTTATTATTAGTAAATATTTATGACTAGATAATATTCTAAGTTAAATTAATTTATAATTTAGAGAGTTATAATATAACATGAGATGTTATATTGTTGATTAATAATTTAAAGTGGTATATTAAATTATTAAAAAAAATTATTATGAAATTATAATTTTGTGATATTTGTTAAAGTGGAATATTTAAATATAGTATGTGTAATTAATTTATTTGATTATTATTGGATATGGAAATCCAAATAAATAATATGTGATGTTAAGATAAATTAATGGAGTTTAATTTAGTTTTTGCCAAACAAGACTTAAAATATTAAGTCTTTAATATTTAAAGAGTTTTGTCAAACAAAGCCTTATGACTTTTGTTATTTTTTTTTGAATTTTAAATAAAATAAATAAAATAAAATAAATAATAAATATAATATAATTATAACATATACGTTAATAGTGTGTAACTGATGTTATATTAAGTACGCGTATTAATTTTTATCTTTACGCTTGGTTATCAATTTTGGGGTTATACGCATTCTAGTTTTGCTAGTTTTGCTAAGCCTAAGATTATAGAGAGAGTTGAGAGAATTGAGAGAGAACTTAAGCAATTTCCAAAGGATTACAAGCTAAGTGAAGGTATTTTATCTAAACCTCAGTATATATATATATATATATATATATATATATATATATGAGTTTAAGGCAAAAATTTCATGTTCTGTGAATTTCATCTTTTTGAATTGTTGCTATACAATTGGTTACTTGTGATTATATGTGTTGTGATGGTTGAGTTTGTATGTAAACAAGAATTTGCTATGCTAATTACAGTTAATAAAGGAAGAAAAGTAATGACAGTATATATTTCCTCTTGTAGCTTATGAAAGTACCAATTTTAGTGGTCCATTAGTATGATAAACTGTAAATTAAGTCTTGTTTATGCTAGTTCGTTAAGAAACGAAGAGAACGTAGTTTGAACGAAGAGATTTGGTATAAAACTGAGGTTACAGTGATGATTTTTGTAAAGGATGTCAAAAATGGTGTTTTTGTATGAAAACATGGAATTTAAGAAATTAAACTAGCTTAAGTTGTTGCTAAATTGTTCTAATTGGTTGAATATGTTGGCAAACATGTTTGTAAAAGTTTTATACCAATTGTATGTGTTAATATCACTATTTGGTGCGTGAAATTCGTGTTAGTTGGGCTAAAGTTGGCTACTGTTCACAGCCTTTCTGGTTCTGTCTGTGCACTGGCACAGTTGCGCCGGTGCCAAGGCCAGAAACGCCGCAGCTGCGCCGGTCCAAGGCTTAAGTATAGCGCAGCTGCGCCATACCCTGGTCTGAGACAATGAAGTCTACCTATTTGTAGGACATGACTAATGGACTTAATCTAGTTTGGCAAGCATGTTAACGGTGTTCAAAACATAATGTGGACTATAATAACAGATTGTAGTATGATATAATATCAAAATATGGAGATTTTAGTTGTCACTTGAGTAAGTTATGTAATGAAACTAAATGTGATGTTTTCAAAAGTTTAAGATTAATGATAAGGTTTATGTTGGTTTATAGAGAGATATAAGTTGAAAGAACGATTTGAATGATAACTTGATTAGTTAATCTAATATATGATAGAAGACTTAATTGTCAATTGTAAGAGAAGTGTAAGGAGATATAAGGCGGGGTTAAATAACCTAGTTGTTGTTAACAAGTGTAATACATCTAATATGTGGTAATGGAATTTATGACGACTTTAACGAACGTTAAGTGTGTCGATTTCGAAAGAAGTATAAAGAAACACAAAATGGGATTATGTAATGATAAGTGTCATACGAAGAGGAGTAAATACATGAAAATATGTGTTAAGTTTCAAGAAGATGCAAGTTATAAAAGATTAAGACTAAGAGTCATTGTGGTGTCGTTATATGTGTAACTAATGCATGTGAATATGAACCTTTGAACTGTTATAGGATGTACGCAAAGCATTTAAGCTATTTTTCGGTAATTGGTAATCTACGACCAAGGTAAGTCTTTCAGTTCTTATTTGTTATGTGAACCTAATGATTAACTGTTTTAAATTGTTATTGCAAAATGTATGATGTGCTATATATATGTTGAAAGTATGAAATATTAAAGTCAACTTATGACTACGTTGACTGATTAAAGCATGCTAATTGAGTAAGGAACTCAATCTTTATACTTGTTATACGAACTGCAGCATGTATGTTATTATATGCTATGTGATGCATGAACACTGTTAGATTTTGCTGGGCTGTCGAGCTCAACCTTGCAAATAACTACTTTTACAGGTTAAAGATTTAAGGTAAAGTTATGTGCCACTTGAGAGATTTGAATCAGATGTGATACTTGAAGATTTTTACACTTTAGCTGTGTTATTATTATTTGAACAATGTTTAAGGTTCTGAATAATGTATTAATGTTGAATTGTAATATCGTTTTGAGATGTAAACTCTTGTAGTATTAAAATGATTCTGAGATATTTAGATGTAAAGGTTGAAGGTTTTGGGAATGAAGATAGTTTGTAATAGAAACTTTTAATTATTCCGCAAATTTCAATGGTTGTATTATCGTGTAATGATGAAAAATTAGAGGTTGAATGTATTGTTAACGACCGAAGTCGATAATTAAATTGTATGAATTTTGGGTCGTTACAGTTGGTATCAAAGCTGATAGGTTAGAAACCTTAAGTAAGAGTACCTTAGGCTATAACCTTATAGAAGGAAGGTGAAGATAATGAAATTATAAGCTCAAATAGAGTTTGATCAATTAGAAGTAATTTAAGAAATTTATAAAGGAGGGATTAAAGCATGCGTGAGAGTATTCAAAGAAGAATCTCGCAGAGTTATAAGGAGTATGAATGTGGGGTTACCCAACTCCAAGAATAAGGATGTAAGATGATAATAAATAGACAATGTCTATAAGAAGAGAATGATAAAGAAGTTAAGAATAAAAAGTTATATCTAAATGGGTTACAATCGTACTCTTTAACAGTTGATGTATGGTATCTGGGCTAAACTATTCCTTCATAGAGCAGAGGTATATACGAACTAGCAAGTCGGAACCTAGTTTGTTGGTTGTTTGTGGGAAACCACTCAGCGTACCATATTGAAACTGTTAAAGACTCGATGTGTACCAAGTATAAAAAATGGATACGTATGATGAAAATGTGAAACTCGAATGAAATGTTGAGCAATATAAATGAAGTTAGAAATTCTTAAAGGAAGAATTATTATATAAACAAGAAAATTCAAAGAAGAATCTTGAAGAAATATAAAGATAAGAAATGGAGAAATGGGAGCTTTCTAACTCCAATAGCTAAGATAACGAATAATGATGAATAGACAAAGCATGTAAGATTAAAAGCGTAAATAAAATCGTAAATGACGAAAAAGGAAAGAAAAAGGATCGTAAACCAAAACAATCACGAGTTAAGAAAAGAATTTTAAGGGAGATGATTATAAAATAAGATCACGACGTGATCTGTTTAAGTTATAAAAGGAAGATGGTTTGTAATGTTTGAATAATTATATCTTGATGCTATGAAGATGATGTACTATGAAATAGTACAAGATAAACTCACGAGGAGTTATAGATGATGTGATACGAGGAATTCGTATCGAGCAAAGAGCGAGTTAAGAATAAGATAGAGTTAGGTGGGATTTTAATTGAGGACTCATGTGATGGCTGAGTTGTACAAATCTTTGTATGGGCGAGGGTTTTATGCTTGCACTCAGTTTATCATATTGATAATCATTGGAATGTTGGTATCGCGCTATCAATGTATATGTGGCGAAAAGGTGATTCTTTTCTCATGTGTATGTTTAATAGTTAGAAACTATTAAGATTAGTCAGATAATATTTGGATTAGGTGCGGTTCTTAAAACTAATGCATATGGTATGTTCGTGACTCATAATAATATGGTATGTTTTGAACCCCTCAGCGAATGGATGCCTATGGTCTGACTAGGATAAGTTCTTAAACTCATATTATTATGGCAAGTTCCTGAACTTCCAATGTGCGGTAAGTTTGATGAACTAGGGTATAATTAAGTGTGAATGGAGTATTGAGGATGATAGGAATAAATAGACTTATTAAGCAATGGATCATTATAGAAAGTGGAGTTAATGGTGGAAGCACAAGGTATTCCAAATCTTCTAGCTATGCTAGACTTCAAAATTTTTGACATCAAGCTAAATTCGCACTATATGCCTTTTAAAAATGATTTTTTTTATTCTTAACGCATGGTGACAAATGTGTATGTGTGGACTTCGGGACACTGACACATCGTTACCTGTTGAGATATGATATCACTAAAACTGATTTTCAAAGATTTTTGAACTGTTTAAAGAATAGTCTATGCTAATTATTTCGGCTAGACGAAAATGATTTGAAAATATCAAAATGTTTTATATCATTAATGCATCATGGAACCTGGTGAAAATATGATAAAAATGATGGAGTTGTCAATGCATAATTACTTAGTGTTGGATGCGATCTAAGGATCGTCAGCCCACTATGGTATGATGTAGTATGACAAAATCACAAAATGACGGAATCCTCAAACGGTCTGTAAATACAGTGCGGTATCATGAAGTCGCAAAAAAAATGTTTTTGAGGTTTCTTTAGAATATGAGAATGTGTGTGTGTATATATATATATATATATATATATATATATATATATATATATATATATATATTTCGATTGATGTTGCAATTGTTGTAGAAGTCTATACTATTTGATTCAGCTACACGATTATTGAAAGATGTTCATGAAATTCAAGCGTTTATTGAAAAGTTATGCCAAACCAAATTGTTTCGGTGCGGATTCAGATGTTGAAAAGTTAAGGTGAACAACCCTATAAGAGGACATATTTTCAGGGACAATGGTTCCGAGCGTAACTCATATAGTCGTTACAAAACACTACGTTGCGGCCCAACGTAGTGGTACAATAGGTTGGCCACCTAATGTACGTGTGGAGAGTGTTTCAGTCTTTGTGATTGATAAACATTCTGGTTTGCAGTGTGAAGGATTGTGTTGAAGCACTAGTAAACCTAAAGAAGAGTTCACGGTCTTGTGACCCCTCAGCATGATTTGGAATATTTAAAATTTTTGTTATTCATATCGCTTCCCAATTATTGAGCAATTATGGAAGATTCTTGCGATTCTAAAAGGTGAATGTGGTAAGGATGATATTCCTTAGAAAGAAGTGAGTCATAGAATGTGACACTGAATGATGAATATATTGAATAAGTGAGAAAAGAAATTTTGAAATGAGGAGGAGATGAGTTATCAAAGAATAATGTAAAACTTTTAATAGAAACGTTTAATAATTGTAGAAAGATCTTTGTGGAAAGAAAGTGGTTATAGAACTCAATGAATGAATAAAGTATTAACGTAAAATCTATTTTGATAGATTGAATGAATGAAGATTAATAAATAAAATTTTGAGGATGAAATTCTTAGAAGAATGGGTGAATGTAATATCCCGAATGTTTGTGATATCGATCCTTAGAAAAGGAAATTAATGGGTTAAAGAATATATAATACTCAAAATAAAATTAAGTTTAAGTAAAGGTTATGAAATAAAACTTACAAGAATTTATTATCAAGAATGGTGGGGGTAGGAAATATAAAACATATATTAAGGTAAAGTGTTGAAGTTATTCAACGAAGAGATTTGATGAAAACCTGAGTAAGGTAGGGTTTCGGTGATTCCGATAATGGAATTCTTATAAGAAGGGAATGATGTGACAACCAAAATTTTTAGAAATTATTAAAATAGGAATTTAATAATTAAAATTCTTATTACGAGATGTTTTGAGTTTCAGTATGTATATGTATGTGCTGTATATTTTGAAATATGTGATATGCTGTGAAGAGAAATATATATTCTTAAATTAGAAAAGTGAGGTTTAATAGTACCCTGAGTTATTTGTTTAATCTGTATTTTCGATTTTGGGGACAGAATCTTTGTAAGGAAGGAAGAATGTGACAATCCAAGATTTTAGTAATTGTAAATTAAAATATTTATTAAATGAAATAAATATTTTATTGATGTGGTTATTATTAGTAAATACTTATGACTAGATAATATTTTAAGTTAAATTAATTTATAATTTAGAGAGTTGTAATATAACATCAGATGTTATATTGTTGATTAATAATTTAAAGTGGTATATTAAATTATTAAATAAAATTATGATGAAATTATAATTTTGTGATATTTGTTAAAGTGGAATATTTAAATATAGTATGTGTAATTAATTTATTGGATTATTGTTGGATATGGAAATCTAAATAAATAATATGTGACATTAAAATAAATTAATGGAGTTTAATTTAGTTTTTGCCAAACAAGGCTTAAAATATTAAGTCTTTAATATTTAAAGGGTTTTGTCAAACAAAGCCTTGTGACTTTTGTTTTTTTTATTTTTGAATTTTAAATAAAATAAATAATAAATATAATATAATTATAACATATACGTTAATAGTTTGTAACTGATGTTATATTAAGTACGCGTATTAGTTTTTATCTTTACGCTTGGTTATCAGTTTTGACGCATTCTAGTTTTGCTAGTTTTCCTAAGCCTAAGATTACAAAGAGAATTGAGAGAATTGAGAAAGAACTTAAGCAATTCCAAAGCAATTTCTAGCGATTTTAGCAAAGATTACAAGCTAAGTGAAGGTATTTTATCTAAACCTTAGTATTATATATATACATATATATGCATATATGAGTTTACGACAAAAATTTCATGTTCTGTGAATTTCATCTTTTTGAATTGTTGCTATACAATTGGTTACTTGTGATTATACGTGTTGTGATGGTTGAGTTTGTATGTAAACAAGAATTTGCTATGCTAATTACAGATAAAATGGAAGAAAAGTAATGACAGTATATATTTCCTCTTGTAGCTTATGAAAGTACCAATTTTAGTGGTCAATTAACATGATAAACTGTAAATTAAGTTTTGTTTATGCTAGTTCGTTAAGAAACGAAGAGAACGTAGTTTGAACGAAGAGATTTGGTATAAAACTGAGGTTATAGTGATGATTTTCGTAAAGGATGTCAAAAATGGTGTTTTTGTATGAAAACATGGAATTTAAGAAATTAAACTAGCTTAAGTTGTTGCTAAATTGTTCTAATTGGTTGAATATGTTGGCAAACATGTTTGTAATAGTTTAATACCAATTGTATGTATTAATATCATTGTTTGGTGGGTGGAATTTGTGTTAGTTGGGCTAAAGTCAGCTACTATTCACAGCCTTTCTGGTTATGTCTGTGCACTGGCGCAGCTGCGCCGGTGCCAAGGCCAGAAACAGCGCAGCTGCGCCGGTCCCAGGCATAAGTATGGCGCAGTTGCGCCATACCCTGATCTGAGACAGTGAAGTCTGCCTATTTGTAGGACATGACTAATGGACTTAATCTAGTTTGGCAAGCATGTTAACGATGTTTAAGACATAATGTGGACTATAATAACATATTGTAGTATGATATAATATCAAAATATGGAGATTTTAGTTGTCACTTGAGTAAGTTATGTAATGAAACCAAATATGATGTTTTCAAAAGTTAAAGATTAATGATAAGGTTTATGTTGGTTTATAGAGAGATATAAGTTGAAAGAACGATTTGAATGATAACTTGATTAGTTAATCTAATGTATGATAGAAGACTTAATTGTCAATGGTAAGAGAAGTGTAACGAGATATAAGGCGGAGGTTAAATAACTTAGTTGTTATTAACAAGTGTAATACATCTAATATGTGGTAATGGAATTTATGACGACTTTAATGAACGTTAAGTGTCGATTTCGAAAAAAGTATAAAGAAACACAAAATGGGATTATGTAATGATAAGTGTCATACGAAGAGGAGTAAATACCTGAAAATATGTGTTAAGTTTCAAGAAGACGCAAGTTATAAAAGATTAAGACTAAGAGTCATTGTGGTGTCGTTATATGTGTAACTAATGCATGTGAATATGAACCTTTGAACTGTTGTAGGATGTACGCAAAGCATTTAAGCTATTTTTCGGTAATTGGTAATCTACGATCAAGGCAAGTCTTTCAGTTCCTATTTGCTATGTGAACATAGTGATTAACTGTTTTAAATTGTTATTGCAAAATGTATGATGTGTTATATATATGTTGAAAGTATAAAATGTTAAAGTCAAGTATGTATGTTATTATGTGCTATGTGATGCATGAAAACTGTTAGATTTTACTGGACTGTCGAGCTCAACCTTGCAAATAACCACTTTTGCAGGTTAAAAATTTAAGGTAAAGTTATGTGCCACTTGAGAGATGTGAATCAGATGTGATACTTGATGATTTTTACTCTTTAGCTGTGTTATTATTATTTGAACCATGTTTAAGGTTCCGAATAATGTATTAATGTTGAATTGTAATATTATTTTGTGATGTAAACTCTTGTACTATTAAAATGATTCTGAGATATTTAGATGTAAAGGTTGAAGGTTTTGGGAATGAAGATAGTTTGTAATAAAAAATTTTAATTATTCCGCAAATTTCAATGGTTGTATTATCGTGTAATGATGAAAAATTAGAGGTTGAATGTATTGTTAACGACCGAAGTCGAGAATTAAATTGTATGATTTTTGGGGTCGTTACATTGCATCATAAATTTTTTATAAAAGAATTATTCTAGGTAATGTTTCCTTCACTTTCTATTAAATATTTTGAATTTGGTGTGTGATGTGTTGAATTCCTACAAATGTTAGATTTTCTTATTTATTTTCCTCCATTTAGGACAAACATGAATTGGATTTATACTGCTATAGTTAGATTTGATTTGTTCAGCATGATTTGAGGCTACATTGTTTATAAGATAAACATGATTTTATATCTTTTTCTCTATATGGGACAAACATGATCTTTATTACTTTGAGTAATAAATATGCTTATAAAGGTTTGTTAATGTTCAATGGATCTTGAGGCTGGTTGTGTTTATGGGAACCAATAAATGCTTTGTGTGAATTCTTTCGAGAAATATGCTCTAAGGTGTATAAATTAGCTGAGTTAAGAATCCTTTTAATTGCTGCTCTGTTTTTCTGCAAGAACAAAGTAATAATTTCTGTTGTTGGTTGTTGGGTTACTGGTCTCTATTGTTAGGCTTTTTTGGGTGATGTGTTGCTGCTAGTGTGTGGTTACAGTGCTCAGGCCTGTTATTGGTTTGGTACATAGGCTCTATTATAGAAAGATGAATATTAAAGTTCCATGATTAGGTACCTTTCTGTTTAGAACTTCTGGGAACTGTATTTGGCATATGGCTCTTAGATAGAAAACGACGAGAAACAGACCACAAAACAAGGAAGAAGATAAACAAAAAGGACAATCTCGTTACTTACATAATTGTTATTATTCATTATACGTTAGAATTAGAAGTCAAAAAGAGCATGCATCTGTTTGAAGAAACATGTGTAATTTTCTGTAGGAGAACATTAGAATTTAAAGCCAAAAAGGAGTTAACTTGTAACAACCCGATATTTTCTATATAATTAAATTAGAAATTTTGCGTATAAATTTTTTTTTTAAAGATGAGGATTTGTACAAGATAATGTGTATATGTATTTATGTGGTAAATAAAAATATATTTATTACATAAATATTTACAAATAATTTTATTTTAGAATTATTGATTATTATAAATTATATTCTTATAATAATTAATTTTATAGTTGAAATGTTTTATTAATTATTTTTCATGAAAATATGATTATATATTATTTAAATAATATATGAACTGATTATAGGATTATTATAATAACTATTTTATTATATGAATTTATTTAAGAATTAATTGAGCTAATTATTTAACTTAATTAATAATGTTATATATGGCAGATAAATCAGATATGGAATCCAAATCTTAATTTTAAATTTTGATCAAGTAATGAGAATAATAGTATAATATTAATTATATTTTAATTTTTCAGTGCTATAAATATGTATGTTATGTGTATAAGGTTAATCTGGGGAGCAGTTTTATTGTAACCTGCAAAACCCCAATGTTACTGATAAACTCTAGTTTTGAAGTCAAATGAGATTTTAAAATCTGTCTAGTAAATATGTTATATGATTAATGATTTTTATTATAAATATTATTTTTATTTCAGTGCCATAAATATGTACTGTATATGCGGACAGATAATAGATGGGCAATTATACTGCATCATGACTAAACCCTAATATTAATTTGTCTAACCCTACTGTGAAACTCGAATGGGAGATCCAAGACTGTGTAATGATTGGGTGATGTGATTTATGGCGCAATATAGAATTTAAAGTTAATTAGGAAAACCCTAATTATTATTTAGAAAACCTAATTAATTAAACACCCTAATTACAAATTTATAACCTAATTCTTATTTTGAAAACCCTAATTTTAAACTCAATTATGGGTTCAAGACTATTACATAACAGTGTTATATGATTTATGTGTGTATTATTTAATTTTATATTGATTAGGTAAGCCCTAATTAATATTTAGAAATATTAATTTCTTGAAAACCTATTATTTAAATTGTAAATTGTAAATCCTAATCGCTAAATTAAAAAGTTTAATGCAAATTAGTAGATCTTAACCTAATTAGCAAAGTACTAAGTAATTAAAAACCTAATTAATTAAGAAACTTTAATTTTGTATTTTTAGAAACTAAAATTTTTATTTTACAAACCCTAAACTAGAAATCCTACAATTTTGTGCTAACCTTAGGGTTAAACCCTAAGGGTCAAACCCCATGTTTACAAGATTGCCATTAAAAATAAAAGCGAAAAGACCAAATTGCCTCTCTTATATAATTGAAGCTAACATGCAGGGTTTGGACCTTAGGTGAGTTGGTGACCAAATCCAACCACCCCATGTGACAAATACCAACTGATCAGCAGCAAATCCCAGCCAAATCCATTGCATCCATGAATTATATAAGGAGCAAGAGAGAGAAAAGTCCATTATTTTAGCCATTTGTTCATCATATGCTCAAGCAACTCTCTCTCTCTCTCTCTTCAAACCCACGAAAATTAAAACTATACCAGTCCCATATTCAAGCCCCACTATCACCATAACAGATCTAGAAGCCCAGAATCATGAATCAAAGCATAAAGGTATAAACCCTAGAATTTAAAATTTTTATGATCTGATGTTAGATCTTGTTGTTTGTGGTGTAATGTTGTGTTATAAGATGTTATTTTGTGATCTGGGTTGTTAGATACCAGATCTATAACATCAAAGTTCTCAAAATTGATGATTTTGAAAATCTAGAAAATTTTTAAAATGAGTCTGACAACCCAATGTCAGGCCTTTCAAATCTTTGGTTGTTAATGATTTTGGGTGTTTTATGTTTTGTATTTGTAGTATGCTAGGAGGACTTTGATATGGAATTAAAACCATACTTATATCATGTTTAGATTGCAAGTTATGGAAGGTCAAACTGCTTTGACCGACCATGACTTTGCATTTTCTGGGAAACCCAGAACTTGTTCATCAGTGTCTGACAACAAGTTCATGGGCCCAGATCTTGCGTTTGTTTGATGTTTTGATGTTGTTAGTGTATCAGGGTTATTACTGGTTATGTGTTCTACAGATTCATGCTCCTAGATCTCTTAGATAAACAAGATATTGAAAGTAACTGATGGTCAAAGTAGCATTCTCGATCAGATTTTTAAGTTTCTGGAATTACCAGAAACCGAATGAATGTTCTTTCTGACATAGTTTGAGTCGGAAATATCTAGCGATCGTGTTGTTGTTTTCTTGGTTTTATGTTTTTTATCTCTACCCTTACATGTTGTTTACAAACTGAAACCTTCAGATTACATATACAGTTCATGTGTTGCAAGTTATGAAGATCATAAGTGGTCAACTTGGACTATTCTTCATTTCTGGAAAACCCATAAATGAAGAACAACCTCTGACAAGATTTTCTTAAGCCCAGATCTCGTTCGTTTTATGTAGTATGGTCATGATTGTTGTTGTATCATGAAGTGTTACACTAGAACTACAATATTCAATCAATAACTTTCCCAGAAACACATCGAGTAAAGATTTAAGCTTGGTCAAACCCAGTACCTTGATAACTGTCTATGAATTTCTGGGCAGCTAAAGAACACTTATAGCGACAGTTTCGTCGCTATAGGGTCCTTTAGCGATAGTTTATTTCTAAAATTCATTATTTTTACTAAATAAATAGAAAAATTAGTTTTTAATTATTAAAAATATAAAATAAATTATTAAAAATTATTTTAAAATCCAAAAAAATTAGTTTTTAATTATTTTGAATATATTTCATAAATATTTTTGGAATATTAAAAGTATTTAATTTATTTAATTATAATATTAAATAAATTATTTAAAAATAATTTTAATACATGAAAAATCATTTAAAATTATATTATGGTATAAGAAAATAATTTAAGTTATTTTTGATAACTTTTAATATTTTGTGATGAAATTTCATTAATAGATTAATATTAATGATATTTAAGTTATTTAATAAATATATTAAATAAATGATGAAAAATAGAATTAATGATTTAAAAATTATATAAAAATTATATAAAGGTTATAAAAATATTTTAAGTTATAAAATATAACTTTTGATATTTTATCATGAAAAATATTAGTATTTTAATATTAATGATATTAGATTTATTTAATACAATATTAAATAAATTAGTTTAAAAATGATTTTTATATTAGAAAAATTATTTTAAATGAAAATAAAGTGTTTAAATATATTTTAAGTTATAAATTATAACTTTTGATATTAATGGAAAATTTTATTAATAATTTAATATTAAATGATATTAAATTTATTTAATAATTATATTAAATAAATAGTTTTAAAATGGTTTTATTACTTTAAAAATTATTTAAAAAGGATATAAATGAATTAAAAATATCTTAAGTTATAATTAATGACTTTTAATATTTTGATAAATAATATATTAATACTTTAATATTAATGATAATTATTTAAAAATAATTTTAATTCTTTTAAAAATCATTTAAGGGTAATATTAATACTTTAAAAATATTTTGAGTTATTATAAATAACTTTAATATTTTGGCAATGGTTTCATTAATAGTTTAATATTAATTAAATATTAATGATAATAGAATTGTTTAATATTTAAATCATTTAATTATGATTTCGGTGTTTGAAAATTCATGATTTATTATAATAAATGTTTAAAATTTATTAAAAGTCATTTAAAAATAATATGACCGGTACTTACAGATATTGAACTGCAAGATATTACTCGATAAAGTCGTCGGTACGCCGACATGTTTTAAAAATTGATCTGGACTAGTATAAATTGTATGTATATGTGTTTGTTTATGATTCAATTACTGTTGAATATGTGTGATAATGTGATTAGGTTACGTGCTGACTGCAATAAGCAGTGTTATGTATATTGTTCTAATCAGTAAAATGATTTTATGAATGATAGGTTGTGATATAAAAGACAAAACTAAGTTACGTATTGTAAGCAGCAGACCAGGCAAGTATCTTACCTTTGCATTTTCTTTATGCAATGGATATGAGTAAGAAGTTTCAAAATTATATTATTATTATATTAGATTATTAACCCTGTTGTTATATATGTTATATCCGATCATTGATTATCAACATGTTACTATACTGTAATTCGGATATATATATTCTGTTCGTTAATTTCTAAATATGGTTATTCAAGTGTCCCCACTTGGATAATCATTGTATTTAATCACATGTTGATATATATATATATATATATATATATATATATATATATATATATATATATATATATATATATATATAAGCCGTCTAAGCTATTTGACCAGCTAGACACAGATTTAGAAATATCGTTGAATATGATAAAACTTCTTTGTATCCAATCAAATTATTTTTGTTCGAATTTCAGACTAGTATGAACATCCCAATCAAGGAAAAACTTTTATGCGCTCAAGGCGGATAGAGTGAACGATCATATCGTTCTTGCAATGTAGTATTGAACAATACAGGGCCCATGGGATGTACACCCTCGCGCTCGTAAGTTATGACGGTTTGCGGATGAAGTTCTACTAAACCTATTCGAAAATTAAAAACAATGTTCATAGTATGTCAACTAAACCCCATATATTGTCAATACGTAGTTTCAAAAATTTGATATAGAATTGTTATGTTATGATTATCGGTTCAGTTTACTTCACAACTATTAATTCGTTGTAGAAGTGATGTATAAAGGAAACATTTAATTATTTCAGCTAATTATATTTATAATTGTTATTACTTGCTGGGCACTCAAATGCCCACCCTTGTTTAATTTAAATGTTTTCAGCTAAGTGTGAAAAGCTAGAAGGTTCGGCCAAGAAGAAGTGAAAAGGAAAGCACACAGAATATGTTTAATAGTATCTTTTGTAATAGTTAAACTGTATTAAGACAATGATATTTATTATCTATCATGTAAAAAATTATAGTAAAGGTTGCGTACTTGGGATTAGACTCTGATAAATGTAAATTAAGTTTGATATTTATATTATTGTTATTATTATTAGTATAATTTTGCTCACAGAAATGGTATCGTAAAGCACTGAGTTTGGGCTTCAAGTACCTGAATTTGGGGGCGTTACATAACTGATTCTACGAAATGCTATCAAAAAAACAATCATCAATTAGAACAGTCAAATGCTTTGCACTCTTGAATACAACATACAATTTTATACTCCAATCTGCTAACCATTTTAAGAAGACTCGAGAGAAAATGAGGGTATAAGCTTTGTAAACCATACTGAGTATGCTAGACTATATGATTTCTTTTTCTTCTATTAAATAATATATACAAATCTTTTTAAAGTGAATGTTTGTTATTCTGCTCTTATAGTAGGTTTGAGGTTGTATTTTGTAACAGTATCATAATTATGTATACTCTCCACTGTATAAAATCTTCCAATTTCTTGAATCATTACTTTTTTATGAGTATTCTTTTCTTGATCCTGTAGTTCCTATCATGGAAGCCTGAATAAATTATAAATTTAGTGTCATGAAGAGTTATATTCTCCCATCTCTTCTTTTCCTGTTGTTCTTTATTGACTTGCATTTCTTATTTTGAACACATCAACTGTATGCACTATTAAACACACACACCAACTATATGCATTTTGAACACACCAACTATATTGCGTGTGACTATATTGCTCAATTGGTTGGGTTCATAGGGATTTTGATTGCTATAATGCTGGTATAGCTATAGTTCTGGAAAAATCCACAATTTATTATTTAAGTATTTCTTTCTTTATATACATTTCTTTTTTAATTTCATAACTATTTGACTGATTTATGTCTATATGTTTTTTTTGATTTGCAAATAGAGTTTTTTCTAGAAGGTCAATAACCACAAGGTTGAAGGTTTTAATTAAACATTTTCTTAGGATATGGATTTCAGAATTTTAGCTTTTTGGATTATATAATTTGGTTTTGTGGTACTTAGATTATTTTAAGTAACTGTTTATTGCCTACCTAGTTGGGTATTTTGTTGAATCAGTGAATCTACTATTTTTTTTACAAGATAATTACTTTTTATTTTAAATATTTATTACATTTTGTCTCTTATATTATATACAGGTGTAAAGTTAATTTAAAAAGCTCACTAAATGTATTATATTTTTCTATTGAAAATTGTTAATGTAATAATACATTTTGAATGTCAAACAACTTAAAATAACCACCACATCATCACGATTTATAATCATTAATTGACAAATAATATTTGGCTAACAATATTGTCATTATATATATTCATTTAGTTATGACAATTGATCTTGTCACTAATATTAACTATTTGGTGACAAGTTATGCCCTCACTATTATATATTCATTTAGTGATGACCTTTAATTTTGTTGACGAGTTCTATCGTCACTATAAGTATTCAATTAGTGACAGAGAAAAATATGTCATAGAAAGTAACTCTTTGGTGACAAACTATATCGTTACTATTATATATTCATTTAGTCACAACAACTAATTTTGTCACTATTAATAACTCTTTCTGATGTATCGTCACCATAAGTATTCAATTAGTGACATTGAAAAATGTGTCCCAAAAAATAACTATTTGGTTACAAATTATTTTGTAATATTATTTAAAATATGAAATGACAACGACATAATTGTCATGTTCAATTTATTATTAGGTGACGAATTGTTCTGTCGTCATTTATTTTCTTATTTTTGGTGACAATAAACACAATAACATGACGAAAGAATAATCATAAATATGACAATATTGTCGTCATTAAAATTAGATGATTTAAATAGAGTAACATATTTTCGTCACTAAAACAATATCATTTAATGCCGAAAAAAGATTTTTGTCATTTAATGCACTAAGTTTTGATGACAAACCATAATATAGAGTGACGAAAGTTTCATTCAAATAGTGATGCTATTAATGTCACTAAAAGTAATTAATTATAGTGACAATGGTGTAGATCATCAACATAAGTTAAAACATTTAGCTATGACGTCAAATATTGTCAAATTAACCTTTTACCGCGCTCATACGGTGACGGTCTCTATGACGATTAACACTCGTCACCAAATGTTTAAGTGACGAAAAATGAATTTTATGTGACAAATTTTAGCATAATTTTTTATGTAATTTCTTGTAGTGATACTTGATGAGTGGATTTCATACCTACAAATCGAATGCATTTAGACTTGAATTATTATTTATTCTTGGGTATTTGTGTCACTTTTCATGCATTTTCTGGTGAAAGTCGCGTTTACAAAGGAATTGGGCACACTCACGCTTGTGTGCATGAGAGAAGAATATGACCTCTGCTGTTTAGGCACGGCAGTGCCCTTTGCTAAGCTACTCCTGGCACGACCGTGCTAGGGCAAATTTCTGTCAGAATTAACTTTTTGACTTTTTGAAATAATTTGATTGTAATTCAACTTATAATTTCTACAAAGGGTTAGGATTTTTTATGAAAGACTATAAATAAGGGATTTTGATCTGTTAGATTCTATTCTAGCTATCTTGGAGGCTAACCCTAGTTTAGAGAAAACATTAAGGCTTGAAGCAAGAGAAGGATCACGAAGGAGATTCAACTTGAAAGATTTCAAGAGGAGATTTAATGATTGCGCGTAACAGTTTTTATTCTCTTCTCTTTATCTTTTAATTTGTATTCCTAGATGATTATTTAATTGTGGATGATAATTTTTAATTCAATGATGAACTAAATTTCTTTTAAGATTGTAATGGAACTTGATGCTTATCTTAAGTTAATATGCTTCTATGTTAGTTATTGTTAATTATAATTAGATTGTGTATTAAGACTTGTGCTTCATTGTTTAATTGCTTGATCAACAATTACCCTAGTAATCTATAAGCAATTAAGAGATGAACTATAGATTTAGACCTGGACATAATAGCTTATGATTATGATTTCTACTTGAAATAAGATTCATGATTTGTGTATAGGATAAAGATATACATATATGTCGTATGTAATTTAAAAGAGAAACTATGCGTTAAAATCCCTTTTAATTGTAATTCACATAGACATAGGGAATTAGTTAGCTAGGGTGTTCATCCTAATCCTATCTTTTGTGGATTTAGGTTGATTTATTTATAAGTCATCGATAGATGTTTATAAATATTTATGAGTTATTGGTTAACAATTCAACATAGTTGACATAACTTAACATGAATTGTGTTAATTCAAGTTAAACGTCAAGGGAAATAGTAATCTTAAGCCTTTAATATCTGAATTCAATCTTTGGTGACCAACAGTTAGTTTAGTTAGTTTGTTTTGTTTATTTAAGCTATAATTTTAACCAATTGCTTAATAAAATCTGTTTAATACAAAGTTGGTAGTTGTTAGTCAAAATTACAAATATCTCTATGGGAACGATATCTTGCTTGCTCTATCTTACATATTTAATCGTGTATACATGTGTGTGTTGCTAGTATAATATTAAGAAAATAACTTTTTTGATGTGTTACCGGGGATTATTTGTGTTCAACGGTTGCTTAAGTATTGCAAGGAAATAAAGGAGGAAATGGCAAGCGAGGAACATAAATCGTTAAGGGACTTTGTCATGCCAAAGATGGATGAGATTAAGGCGAGTATCACAAGGCCGACAATTGCTGCTAATTCCTTTAAAATTAAACCGGGTACAATTCAGATGATTTAGAACTCGTTATAATTTGGACTTTTGGCTAATGACGATTTGAATGAACACTCGGTGAGCTTTCTTGAGATTTGCGCCATGTTCAAATACAACGGTGTGACGGAAGATGCGATAAGACTCGGGTTGTTTCCTTTCACATTGAGGAATAAGGAAAAAATTTGGCCACATTCGCTTCCACCAGAATCCATCACCACTTGGGATGACTTGGCCCAAAAATTTCTAGCAAAATTTTTCCCACCCGCCAATACTGTAAAAATGAGGAATGATATTACTAATATTGCTCAATAGGATTCAAAGTCGTTGTATGAAGCTTGGGAGAGGTTTAAGGAATTGCTGAGAAGATGTGCACATTATGGACTACCCAAGTAGCTACATGATCAAACATTCTATAACGGCCTATTTAGTAGTACTCGGACGACCATAAATGTAGTTGTGGGTGGAGCACTTATGGCTAAAAAATTTTATGATGCATATAATTTGTTAGAAACCATGGTCGCCAACAATTACCAGTAGCCTTCTGCAAGGATGGAATAACCGAGAGTAGCAAGGGTGTTGGAATTGGATGCAGTAACAACCATCACAACTCAGATTTCTACACTTGCAAAAAAAGTTGATGCACTTAGAGGACCAAACATGAAACAAGTGGAAATAGTGTGTGAATTATGTGTGGGATCACATCCGATAGAGCAGTGTGCAATTAATCCCGAGGAAGTGTAATATTTGGGGAACTACAACCGACAATAGAAAGACAGAACAAGTACAATCCGGGGTGGAGAAATCATCCTAACTTCTTAAGGAGCAATAATCAAAATCAACATCAGGCTCCACAACAAGAATATCCACCCGGATTCCAGAATCAACAGTAGTCAATTCAGCAGTCGAAAAAGAACACCAATTTGCGGGAGATACTAGCAAAATTCATGACCTATGTTGATGTGAACTTCAAGAATTAGACAGCATCGACTTGGAACCTTAAGAACCAGATGGGACAAATGGCAAATTTGATGAATAGCATCACACGGGGTGCTTTGCCAAGTAACACAGAGGTCAATTCAAAAAATGATGGGAAAGAGCAGTGTAAGGCAATAACACTTTGAAGTGGAAAAGAATTAGAGGAACCGAGGGTATAAAGTCTGGAGGATGTGATAGAGAACAAGGAAAAATCAAGTGAAAGTAAGGGGAAGAGAAGAAAGTAGAGGAAGAACAGGTTGTGAGAAATAAAGGAGAAAAATAGTCATTAGTTGTTCCAGCAATACCATTCCCATAGTAGTTCTAAAAGCAAAAACGTGATTTATAATTCTCTAAATTCCTCGAGGTATTTAAAAAGTTACAGATAAACATCCCATTCATAGACGCCTCAGAGCAAATGCCTAGTTACGCTAAGTTTGTGAAGGATATTCTATCCAGGAATAAGCTAGGTGAGTTTGAGATAGTGGCCCTTACAGAGGAATGCAATGTTATATTGCAAAAGAAGCTATCACCCAAGCTCAAGGATCTGGGTAGCTTTACTATTACTTGCACTATTGGGAGCCAGTTTTTCAACCAATACTTATGCGATTTAGGTGCAAGTATAAATTTGATGTTGTTATGGGTTTACTAGCAACTGTGATTGAATGAGGCAGTGCCTACCAGTGTGACATTGCAGCTAACAGATCGATCATTGACATGCCCGAGAGTCATTATAGAGGATGTTTTTATCAAGGTGGATAAGTTTATATTTATCGTTGATTTAATCTCGTTGGACTATGAGGAGGATGGAGACATTTTGATTATACTTGGGAGACATTTTTGGCAACGGGTAGGACTCTCATCGATGTACAAAAAGGTGTACTTACCATGAGGGTTCAAGAACAAGAGGTGACTTTTAATGTTTTTAAAGCATCGAAATTTCTAAAGGATAAGGAAGAGTGTTATCGTGTGGATGTGATTGAGGGCGTAATTGATGACGAGCTAGTAGCTTTACTGGGTTCTGATCATTTAGAGACTTCATTGATGGTGGACACCAATGCAGATGATCCAAAATTATTGGAGTACCTATAGGTGTTGGATGCATCATTAAGGGTAAGCAAATTTAATATTCCGTTGAGACTTTGGACTATTCGTGTGAAATCATCATTGGAAGAGCCTCCTACATTAAAACTAAAACCTTATCCAACCATCTCAGGTATACGTATTTGGGCAATTCTTCTACTTTACCTATTATTATTTCTTTTACACTTAATGAATTTCAGGAAAGTAAGTTGTTGAGAATCCTTCGAGAGTACAAAATAAACATTAGATGGACCATCGCAGACATCAAGGGGATTAGTTCGTCCTTTTGCATGCATAAAACCCTCGTGGAAGATGATATAAAGCCGATAATTGTTCAGCAGCGAAGGTCAAACCCGATTATGAAAGTGGTTGTGAAAAAGAAGATCCTAAAGTGGCTCGATGATGGAATTATCTACCCTATTTCTGATAATGGATGGGTGAGCCCGTTACAATATATTCCAAAGAAAGGTGGCATGATTGTAGTGGCTAATAAGACTAACGAGTTGATACCGACGAGGACAGTGACCGGATAACAAGTGTGTATAGATTACATAAAACTCAACAAGGTTACTCACAAGGATCACTTCCATTTACCGCTCCTTGACCATATGCTTGATAAACTAGCAGACCACGAGTACTAATATCTCTTGGATGGATATTCGGGGTATAATCAGATTGTCATTACCTCTGAAGATCAAGAAAAGACGACGTTCACTTGTTTGTACGGTACATTTGCTTTTAGAAGAATGTCTTTTGAATTGTGTAATGCACCTGCGACCTTCCAAAGGTGTATGATGGTGATTTTCTCAGATATGGTAGAACTTAATGTGGAGTTATTCATGGATGATTTTTTAGTGTTTGGAGATTTTTTTGACTTATGTTTGGAGAATCTAGTTTTAGTGCTGAAAATGTTCTTGGATACCAACTTGGTGTTTAACTGAGAAAAATATCATTCCATGGTCCAAGAGGGAATCATTATAGGGCATAAGGTGTCGACAAGAGGAATAGAAATGGATAAGACAAAAATTAAGATAACTGAGAATCTATCACCTCCGACATCAATAAAGGGGATCTGAAGCTTTCTCGGTCATGTTGGGTTTTACCGAAGATTCATCAAGGACTTCTCCAAGATCACCAAACCATTACGTAATGTGTTAGAGAAAGATGTTACTTTTAAATTTGACGAGGTGCGTGGATGTATTTGAGCATCTTAAAAAGAAATTGACCACTGCACCTGTGATAGTTACACCAGATTGGACAGTGTCGTTTGAGTTAATGTGTGATGCTAACTTTACAATTGGTGCAGTTTTAGGCTAATGCAAGCATAATGTCTTTCATGCCATTTACTACGCTAGCAAAACATTGTTGGAAGCTCAATTGAAATACACGACTACCGAGAATGAGTTGTTTGATGTGGTGTACGCATTGGACAAGTTTCGTTCGTATTTCATTGGAACTAAAGTGGTGGTGTTCACGGACCATTCTGCGATAAAGTACCTAATTTCGAAGAAGGGTGCAAAGCCAAGATTGATTAGATCGATACTTCTACTTCAGGAGTTAGATTTAGAAATCTGAGATAAAAAGGGTAAGAAAAATCAAGTGGTGGACAATTTGTCGAGATTAGAGAACAATGAGCAAGAGAAGGAAGATAAAATCTTGATTAATGAGTTCTTCCCAGGCGAGAAATTATTCATGATCAAAACAGAAGTTTCATGGTATGCGGATTATTTCAACTATATTGTGTGCAACGTGTTCCCTCGGGACTTGACGAGCTAGTAAAATGTTTTTGCATGATGTAAGAAGATATATGTGGAATAACCATTTTTGTTCAAACAGTGTCCAAATCAAATGATAAGAAGGTGTTTTTCTCAAAGTGAAGTAGAGAGTGTCTTACATCATTCCCACGATTCATTGTATGGAGGACACTACGGAGGTGGAAGAACAGTCGCTAAAGTTCTTCAAGCTGGGTTTTACTGGCCTACTTTGTTTAAGGATGCCCACCAATTCGTGCTTAGATGTGATCGTTGTCAATAGGTTGGGAATATCTTGAAACTCCATGAGATCACACTTAACCTAATATTAGACGTTGAGTTCTTTTATGTATGGGGTATCGATTTCATAGGTCTGTTTTCGACATCCTTCAATAGCGTATACATTTGGGTAATAGTAGATTATGTATCAAAATGGGTGGAAGCAGCTGTGTTGCCTACAAATGATGTTAAGTTAGTATTGAAATTTCTTCAGAAGAATATGTTAACAAGGTTTGGCACACCTAGGGCAATCATTTGATATGAAGGGAGTCATTTTTGTAATAAATATTTTTCCACTTTTCTTGCTAAGTATGGGGTAACTCATAAGATTTCCACTGCATATCATCCCCAAATGAGTGGTCAAGATAAGTTCTCGAATAGAGAAGTGAAGAGAATTTTAGAGAAAATGGTGAATCCAAATTGGAAGGATTGGTCAATGAAGCTTGATAATGCTTTACGGGCTTATCGGACTGCATACAAGACTCCGATTGGGATGTCACCTTATAAAATTATATATGGCAAGGTATGTCACCTCCCGATTGAACTTGAACCCAACGCATATTGGGCCATTCAAAGATTAAACTTTGATCTTAAACTGCGGGGGGAATCTACTTTTACAACTCAATGAATTAGACAAGTTTCGCAAGCAAGCATATGACAGTTCAAAGTTATACAAAAAGAATGTCAAGCGATGTCACAATAAGAAGATCATTGAAAGAAAGTTTGAGTCAGACCAAGTCATGCTTTTATAAAACTCCTTATTAAAACTTTTCTTAGTAAAGCTCAAGTCCAGGTGGTCGGGTCATTTCACAGTCCAACAAGTTTTCCCTCTTAACGCCATTGAGCTAGTTGGTCGTAACCCTGATGAATCATTCAAAGTCAATGATCAACGATTAAAGCATTATTGGGGTGGTGATTTCGATCGTTAAAAGACCTCAATCATCCTCGTCGATCCATCGTAAAATAGGGAGTAGTCTGGCTGAAGACTCTAAAATAAGTACTTGATGGGAGGCAACCTATATTTTAATATATTTCTGTTAATTTACTTTTATGTCTTTAGGAATTTCGTAGTTAAGTATTTTAATTTGTGCATTTTAGATGTTATTAATTAGTTTTATGTTTTATCTCGGGTATTACAATTAAATTAGTGAAGTCAAGAAGCAACAAAATAGCAAAAGGAGAATTTTCTACAAGAAGGCACGGTCCCGCCCTTGGACATGACAACGACAACGCGGCAGCGCTTTGAATGTAGATGAAATTTGGTGTTCTCTGGACCTTGGGCACGGCCGCGCCAAGGTCAATAGTAAAAGTGGCGCGGCAGCGCTGGCATGCAAAACTAAAATCAAGGATCACTAGACTTGGAGCGCAACAGCGTCCATAAGCCTTATATAAAACCTAACAGCGGCTGCACCAATACACAAATTTTTTTTAAAAAAAAAAGCTTGAGTAACAGCTCCACCCTCTCACTCATTTTCAACTTACAATTCCCACTTCTCCCTACTCCTAATCCAACTCAACTCCCGCTACAAATTAACCCAACCCACATCCCACTCCTATATAACCTCCATTCACTACCCTATTTAAAACCTAACCCCTAAATTCTCAATCTATTTCTCAGATACAAACTCATTAAGCTAAATCAAACATTCCAATTTCTGTAAGTGTGAGCTTGTTTAGGACATCAATAGGATAAAAAAGCTTCATTAACCAAGTGTGAGTGCATCAAATGGGCATTGGGGATTTTTCTTCCCTGAAGATAAACACTTCCATTGAAGGTTATTTGGGTATTTGGTAGAAATTTTGGTTTTGACAGTTGGGGGTAACAAGTTAGGCTTAATTAAGTTATATTTAAGGCTTATTGATATTTGTGATTGGGTTGTGGATTGTTTGGTGCTTTGTACTGGTGAATTGAGGATTGAAATAGAGAAGAGAGAATGGAAAAATAGTGGTGACCTCAAGGTGTTCATAAAAAGTCCCGAGTGAAAGAAACTTTAATTTGTTCTCAAGTCTGGGGGGGTGTTTTGATTGTGTTCGGCTACTCATACTTGGGGAATATCAATGGCACCAAAGAGGCATAGAGGCGAATCATCTCAAGCTCCTCCACCTTACAACACTCGGTTTATTAATACGAACACAGAGGGCTACTCCCATGACATCCTAGCGGGCTAGGCTTTTGTGCTAGAATGAAGGCTTTGCCCGAGTGGGACACAAGACGGAGTAATGCATGCCATGATCATAGAAAGGAATTGGCGTGATTTCATAAAACCCCCACATTCGACTATAATTTCAATAGTGAAAGAGTTCTACATAAATGCTAGAGAGGCATTGGGCTGCACAAGTGAGGGGGCGACCGGTGTCTTACAGACGCCAAACCATCAATGCAATGTTTAATTTGCTAGACATTAGAGAGGATGATCCGGATTGGCTCTATTCGTAGAGGTATAAACTGAATGGCGTCAACCAAATGCTTTGCAAGCAGGGTACAATATGGGCTACCAAGAAAGGTACAACAGAGAAGATAACATTCCCTCACATCGCACTTAGACGCTATGGAAAGGCGTGGTATCTATGCCAATTTAATGACAACCCAACATCAAAATGACATCAACTAAGATTGTGCAATATTGTTATTCGGCATAGTGATGGGAAAGTGGATTGACGTGGGGAGGATCATCACTACCTACATCACAAGATACTTAATGGGCAGCACTTTGGGAGGTATTCCTCATGTTTCACTGATCACAAGGCTTTGCTTGGCAGCGGGTATATAATGGAATGCAAATGAACCTATTCAACTACCCATGGCAGTGATAGACCACGCCACGATTCAGAAATATAAAGTGTGGGATGGAGGTGTGTCTCACCAGAGAGGCACCGAGTTTATCTTGCCACAACAAGGTAGGGAGGAGCAACCTAGGGTTAAGGCTTAAGATCAGCCCGTTAAGGGTCCAGCTATGGATTATGATGTATACCAGACTATATTGGCTCATATGGAGCGGCAGTTGACTAGGAGGATGGGTGTTATTGCTAGTCGTATGGATGAGATGATGGCCTTCAACGCCTAATTTTCAGCTACATTATCACAAGCTTTTACTTCAATTATGAGTTCTCTGATTCAATTCCTAGTTTATGGAGATGTTTTGGCCTATCCACCCTAGGATTCACCTGACAACGAGGAGGAAGATGATGATGAGAATGATTCGTCCAGTTAGGGAAGTCCTCTGTTCTGATCTTTTATATCTTTTTATTTTCAATGAGGGCATTGTATAGGTTAAGTTTGGGGGCATGTTCATATATGTTTGCATATAGGTTGTTAGTTTATGTTTCATGTTTTATGTTTCATGCCTTATCGGTTATATTGTTTTGCATTTAGTTATATGTTTTAGTTTATGTGGAGTAGATGCATATTATCTGTTTAGGTTATGTTATATATGTAGTTTCATGGATTAAGCAATGAACTGGAATAGTTGTCTGACTCGGCCTATGATAAAAAATGGAATTATGGTTTTAACTTGAAGGGAATTGAAAACAAATGCTTAGTTGTAGCTTTGATTGTGAGGTTGGTTTTGACAAGTCTGGAACTCATGTGAACTTATAGAGCACATAATCAACTGTTTTGGTCAATTTGATTTGAATTGTTTCACAATTTGTTTTTGGTGGGAAACTTAATAAAATCAGTGGCACGTCAGTGAAGGTAAAAATAAGCAAGAATCTAAGTTTGGGGGAATCTTGGGGGATATATTTTTAAAAAAATAAAAATGAATGAAAAAAAAAATAGATAATAAATATAATATAAATAAGCTTAACTTAATTAGTCTAATTTTTTGGCCTCTGTTACTTTGGTTAGTAGATCCGTAGGGGTGTCTTTACACCTAATGCCCTAAATCCAACTGGATTGGAAGTCACTGGTAAAAAGCTCATTACAAGGGTAGCTTTGAAAAGCCTAAGAAAATTAGACATTGCACAAGTCAAGTTTAAGGACGAGATGAAGCATAAAATGCATTAGTTATATATATATATATATATATATATATATATATATATATATATATAATAAACCTCGTTAGGTACCCCTATGCTTAGTGATTGTTTGAATTAGCTAGATTTGTTGTGTTCACGGGTTTGAATGAGTTGAAACTGAAATTTTAATTCTAAAAAGTCAATTATGTGATTGTTTTTGAGTTGTGATTGGTTAAAATGGTTGAAGTACACACATGAACAACATGGTTGATGACAGGTATAAATTGACTGAATAGTTAAAGTTCTAAACTTTGCATTGGTTGGATATTTTATTCAAGTATTGTGTGGTATCTTTGAGGCATTGTGTAGGATAATGAATTGGTTTGTTGATTGATTAGTAGGCATGATAGTTAGTTTGCATTATCATTATTGTATTGCTTGGGGATAAGAAATGATTTAAGTTTGGGAGTATTTGATGAGTGGGTTTCATACCTACGAATTAGATGCGTTTAGACTTGAATTATTATTTATTATTGGGTATTTGTGTTGCTTTTCATGCATTTATGTTGCTTTTATAGGTTTTATTGCATCGAAATTGACTTGGGAACAATGGATGGGAGCTGCAGATAAAAGACGAAAAGTTTGGATTTTTTTGGTGAAAGGTGTGGCAGCGCCGAATTTACAAAGGAATTCGGCGCTTGCATGCAAAAAAGAATAATATGGCCTTTACTGTTTGGGCGCGGTAACGCCCCTTGCTAAGCTACTCCCGGCGCGGCCGCGCCAAAGCGAATTTCTGTCATCATTGACTTTTTAACTTTTTGAAACAATTTGATTATAATTCAACTTATAATTTCTACAAAGGTTAGGAATTTTTATGAAAGACTTTAAATATGGGGGTTTTGATCTATTATTAGGTTGTATTCTAGCTATCTTGGAGACTAACCCTAGTCTAGAGAAAATAGTAAGGCTTGAAGCAAGAGAAGGATCACAAAGGAGATTCAACTTGGAAGATTTCAAAAAGATATTTAAGGATTATGCATAACAATTTTTATTATGTTCTCTTTATCTTTTAATTTGTATTCCTGGATCATGATTCAATTATGGATGATGATTTTTAATTCAACGATGAACTAAATTTCTTTTAAGATTGCAATGGAACTTGATGCTTAGATAAAGTTAATAAGCTTATATGTTAGTTATTGCTAATTATAATTAGATTGTCTATTATGACTTGTGCTTCATTGTTTAATTGCTAGATCAACAATTACCCTGGTAATCTATATGCAATTGAGAGATGAACTATAGATTTAAATTTGGCCATAATAGTATATGATTGTGATTTCTACTTGAAATAAGATTCATGATGTGTGTATAGGATAGAGATATACCTATATGTCGTATGCAATCTAAAAGAGAACATGTGTGTTAAAATCCTTTTTAATTATAATTCGCATAGATATATAGTGAATTAGTTAGATAAGGTGTTCATCCTAATTCTATCTTTTGTGGATTTTAGTTGCTTTATTTATAAGTCATCGAGAGGTGTTTATAAATAATTATAAGTTCTTGGTTAACAATCCAACAAAGTTTACATAACTTAACATGAAGTTCATTAATTCAAGTGAAGCATCAAGGGAAATTCTAATCCTAAGCCTTTAATATTTGAATTCAATCTTTGGTGACCAACAGTTAGTTTAGTTAGTTTGTTTTTTTACTTAAGTTATGATTTTAACCAATTGTTTAATAAAATCGATTTAATACAATGTTGGTAGTTATTAGTAGAAATTACAAATATCTTTGTGGGAACGATACATTGTTTGCTCTATATTGCATATTTGGTCGCGTACTTGCGTTTGTTGATAGTATAATATTAGGCAAACAATCTTTATGGTGGAAAATTTGTAAGAATAAAAGATTACACACCACTGATGGATCGTCTTCAAACATCTACAACAAGGTAATTGTGATCAACCTTTTTTCATCTTCTTCTAGCGATGAAGCAAATGACATCACACTGAGGAGTGGGAAGCAACTAGATGGGCCCAAGGCTGATAAAATTGATGAGGAGTAGCCCAAGAAGGAAACAGAACCATCTAAGATAACTCCTAATACTTCTATTCAAGTTAAGCCCAAGAATGAACAAGAGAAGAAACTTATGGAGGCTTTTAGGAAGGTGAAGGTGAATATTCCTCTGTTAGATGCAATCAAACAAGTGTCAAGGTATGCCAAATTTTTGAAAGAGTTGTGCACTAATAAGAGAAAATAGTGTGATGATGCAAAAGTGACTGTTAGAGAAAATGTATCAACAGTCCTACAAAGAAAAATGCCACATATATGTAAAGATCCAAGCATGTTTACCATTCCCTGTAGAATAGGTAATACCAGATTTGAGACAACTGTGTTAGATTTAGGAGCTTCAATTAATGTCATGCCATTATCTATTTTTGCTTCTTTAAATCTAGGACATTTTGAAGTAAACCGGTGTTATTATTCAACTAGCTGACATAACTAACACTTACCCTGAAGGGGTAATTGAGGATGTTTTAGTGCATATAAATGAGATAATATTTCCTGCAGATTTTTACAAAGTGAATATGGATGATGATGCATCTCCAAATCCTGCTCATATTCTATTAGTGAGGTCATCTTTGAAACATCAATTAAGGACAATGATTGATATGCACAATGGGACCTTAACTATGGAGTTTGAAGATGAAAAGATCCAGTTCAATATATATGAGGCTATGAGGTACCATAGTGATAGCAATCTAGTTTTTGTTATTGATGTTATTAACTCTTTAATGCAAAAATCTTTTGATCAAATGCATAAGGAAAGCTTGGATGTTGCTATCACCAACAATTTGAAGATGGATAAGGAGAAAGAAATTGGGCAGAATCAGGAACTGAAGGAGGTTGTGGCTGCATAACACTATTTACCATAAATCTCAAATAAGTATGCAACCCATTCCATTCAATTACATGTTTCTCACCAAAAGTTGTTATCTTTTGTTATACATGCCCCTACCTTAGAGCTCAAACCTTTGACAACCCATTTGAAGTATTCATACCTGGGAAGGAATGACACACTGCCAGTGATCATTACCAATAATTTAACCAAAGTACAAGAAGACAAACTATTGAGAAACCTTAGGGAGCATGTAACAGTCTATGGTTGGACCATTACAGCTATCAAGGGCATAAGTATTAGGTTTGTAAGAATCATAGACGCAATCAAGTTGCATAAAACAACGGAAGCATGGTAAAATTATATTTAAAATTTTCACAAACCAATTACCCGGATCATCCTTTATACATGTTATTAACTAAAACGAAGGATAAGAAGTTATAGAATCATACCTTTGTATATTCGAGCTTCCACAGGTATGAGTTCAACTCCTAGCTCTCCGCGATCTCCTTGAATCTCCAGGATTGATTCCTTCCTTTGATCAACATTTGCCACCCAAGTGTTTGGCCTCTAGAGGTGATCCACCAAGGAAGAAGGATTATTCAAGAAGGAGGGTGGTTGGCTAAACCCTAGTTTTTCTATCTTTGTAGAAAAAAGAGTACTCTCTAACAATTGGAATTGCGCCTACTGATATATAGCATAAGACTCCTCTTATATAAATATTAGTCAACCCTTCTAATCTAATTAAAAATAAGGTTTTATTTAATTAATTAAACTCCCTAATCTTATTAGGGATAATTAATTAAACTCTTTTAATTAATTTGCCTTCTTATCTTATTAGGAATAAATGAGAGTACTTATATTAAAATAATTCCCAAACTTCTTTAGAAATTAAAATAATAATAATTGTAATAATATTAATAAGACTCCTCTTATTAATTTATATTTAATATTTATAAAATAATAAATAATAAATATTAAGTTATTTAATTCACTCTATCACCATAGATTAAATTAAATACACTTAACATATTATTATGATTATGTCATTAACTTCTTAAATAATTATTCTTTCTTTTATGGTGTGACCCTTTAGGTTCTACATATTAAACCGGTTATGAAAAAATTAATTAGAACAATTCTAATCTTATTTAAATAAATAAATTAAACTAGTAATTTATTTAAATAAATAATATTTATTCTACAATAAGGATAAGCCTCATTAACGATTAACGAGTTTCCAAATAATATAAATTTTAACATTAATCATAAAAGAACCTTTGAGTAAATAGTTACCGTACAATTCAATCCTTCCACCATACAATGTCCCAATTAAATATAAGACATGAAATTATTGTCAAGCCTTATTTTATTTAATTATATGTATTTCGATTCCCAAATGCACAATTCCGAATAAATGCAAATTAGAAACTCCTTTCTAATTTCATTCTACCTTTGCCAATGATTCCTGGGTTGTCATTTATCGAATCACATAGGACATTTCTTTTCTTTTACTAGAAGTGGTAGATTCTTTATTGATCATTCATTATCTCCATATATAACTTATTACTCCTAAGTATACCATTTGATATACCCTAAGGGTCTTAAGGAATAAGTCAAAGTATAATTCATTATACACAAGATACTATGATGATCTCAAGTCCAAGTATCACTTGTACTACTATCACTACAGGAATTTCTATTGATAGACAAATAAAACTCCATCAGGTATTCCTTAACGAGCCTCGTTTAGTGAACTTATTCTCCAATAAGCATTTACATACTTGCTTTAGTGTCTCCACACAAATAATCATGAGATCAATCATCCTCATCCAATGAGCAAGCAACGTATGTATCAATCTATTCGGATTCATTAATCTCCTTTTTAGTAATCCAACGATTGGGAATATTTTAGTTTTTAAGCTATCTAAGAATTTAGATCTCATTAGCATGATCTCATTATGATTCTAAAAGAATTGCTTAAAACTATGGGTTTATCACATATTATTAAAACAGTACCATGTAGATAATCAAATGCATTTAGTAAATAAATACTTTTATTAATAAATAAATAAGATTATTTACAAAATATATGCTTTATCATCATACATGATTGGCTTGTATGCATAATACTTTCAATAAGTCATGTTGTGTGTATGCATAGAATCCTGTTAGAAGAAAGAGCCAAGTCCACTAGAGAATCTCAAAGAAGATTAAACCCACCTATGATGGAAGTAGTAAAGAAAGAAGTTCTAAAGTTGCTCTATGCAGGTATTATTTACCCAATTTCAGATAGCCAATAGGTGAGTCCAATATAGGTTGTTCCAAATAAGTTTGGAATCACAGTCATCTAGATTAATGACAATAATGAGTTGGTGCACAAAAGAATGTAAACAGGAAGGAGAGTGTGTATTTATTATAGGAAGTTGAATTCTATAACTAGAAAAGACTATTTTACTCTCCCCTTTATTGATTAAATGTTAGAAAGGCTAGTTGGTCATACTTACTATTAAGGGTGTAAATGAACCAAGTCGAGTCGAGTATTGAGTTTCTCAGATTTGGTTCACAAAATTTATCGAGTATAAAATAAAGTTTGATTGAGGCTCGTTTAACTATCGAGTTGAGCACAATCTAGAATCAAACCCGAGTAGTTTGAACTTTTCGAATGAATATGATCCGAGAATCAATAGAAATTTTTAATTGGAGGATGTTCGAGTAGTTTATCAAACTTTAAAATTCTCTCATATTTGAATCATTTATATTTCGAGTCTATCTCGAATCAAACTTTTAGTCAAGCGAGTACAAATTGAACTCGATTGGTTTACTCATTTTACAGCCTTACTTACTATTATTGTCTAGATGGATTTTTAGGTTATAACCAAATTGTGATTGCCCCAGAAGATCAAAAAAAGACCACTTTCACATGCCCCTTTGGTACTTTTGCCTACAGAAGAATGTCCTAAGGGCTTCGCAATGCACCAAGTACTTTACAAAGATTCATGGTAAGTTTATTTTCTAATCTCTTAGAAAACTTTATTAAAGTGTTCATGGATGATTTCATAATTCATGGGGATTATGTGGATGTCTGTCTAGATAATTTGACTAGGGTGTTTGATAGATGCTTAGAAACCAACCTTGTACTTAAATAGGAAAAGTGTTAATTTATGGTAGAACAAGGTATAGTACTTGGCCATGTCATTTTGGCTAGAGGATAAGAGGTAGATAAAGCTAAGATAGAGATTATTACTATTTTGCCTTACCCTGCAAGTGTGCGGGAGATTCGTTCTTTCCTTGGCCATGCAGGTTTCTATCGAAGGTTTATCAAGAACTTTTCAAAGATAGCTTTGTCATTGTGTAAGTTGTTGTAAAAAAAATGTGGAGTTCCAGTTTAATGATGAGTGCAAAGGGGCATTAGACAAGTTGAAGAGCCTATTAACCTCTGCACCTGTGATCCGACCACCAAATTAGAAGTTTCTCTTTGAAATCATGTGTGTTGCAAGAAATTACGTAGTGGGAGTTGTTCTAGGCCAAAGGGTTGACAAAGATGTCCATGTCATCTACTATTCTTCTAGAACTCTAAATTCTGCTTAGATCAACTACTCTATGATTGAAAAAAAAAACACTTATATGTTGTTTTTATTTTAGACAAGTTTAGATCTTATCTTCTTGATACTAAAGTAGTAGTTTATTTTGACCATTCTACTCTCAGGTATTTGCTGACCAAGAATGAATCAAATCCAAAGATTATAAGATGGATTATGCAGCTACAAGAATTTGACTTGGAGATCAAAGATAAGAAAGGAGGAGACAACTTGGTGGCAAGTTATTTGAGCAGACTGCTAAGGGATGAAGAAACACTGTCATTGCATGATTCTTTTCCAAATGAGAATCTATTCTCCATTAATGAGGAATTGCCCTGGTATGCAAGTATTGTGAATTATTTAGCAAGTGCACATATTCCTACTAAATTCTTTAGATCCCAGTAAGATAAGCTTAAGAGTGATGCTAAGTATTATGTATGGGATGATCCATATTTATAGAAATTTTGTGTTGATCGGGTAGTTAGAAGGTGTGTGCCTAATGATTAATTTTTGTCAATTCAAACCTTTTGTCACTCTTATGCTTGTGGAGGACATTTTCGACCTAAATGAACAACCCATAAGGTTTTAAAATGTTTCTTTTATTGGTCAACAATTTTTAAAAACTCTTATCTATTTTGTAAATCATGTGAAAACTATCAAAGAACGGGAAATATCTCACATAGAAATCAAACGTCATAACCCCCTATTTTAATTGTTTAAATTTTTTGTGTTAGGGGTATTAATTTTATGGGACCATTTCCTTCATTTTTTGGTAATATTTATATCCTTTTAGTTGTTAACTGTGTTTCAAAATGGATGGAAGCTAAAGCCACCAGGACTGATAACTCTAAAGTTGTCGCAGATTTTGTTAAATCTAACATATTTAGTAGATTTGGAATTCTGCGATCCATTATCAGTGATAGTGGAACCCACTTTTGCAATAGGGTGTTAGTAACACTATTCAAGAAGTACAATGTTATCCATAGGGTCTCTACATCCTATCATCCACAAAGTAATGGCCAAGCTTATGTTTCAAATAGGGAGGTCAAGTCCATACTAGAGAAGGTAGTCAAACTAAATAGGAAAGATTAGATGAGATTAGAGGATGCACTTTGGGCCTATAGAACTGCATATAAATCTCCTATAGGTATGTCACCTTATAGGTTTGTGTCACCTACCTGTGGAGCTTGAGCGGCTTTCTGGGCAATTAAGCACTGCAACATGAAGATGGACTAAGCAAGAGAACTTAGGAAGTTGAAGTTACAAGAGCATGAGGAGTTGAGAAATGATGCATATGAGAGCTCCAAGATTTACAAGGAAAAGACTAAGGCCTTCCATGATAAATAGATTTTGAGGAAGACTTTCAATGTTGGATAAAAAGTTCTCCTCTATGATTCAAGGCTTAAGTTGTTTCTAGGTAAGCTTTGTTCTAGATAGGTTGGACCATTTGTTGTTACTAACATTTTTCCTTATGGTGCAGTGGAAATTAAAAGCCCTAGATCAGGAAATATTTTTAAAGTGAATGGTCATAGGCTTAAACTATATTTTGAGGGCTATCAGGTGAAGGATATTGAGTTGTTGGATTTGGTGAATCCAGATTATGAAGATTAAGAGAGGAATAATGTCGAGCATAGGACATTAAACAAATGCACTACTTAGGAGGCAACCCAAGATTTAGATTTGATTTTCTATCCCCTTTTTTTTTTCCTTTTTCCTTTGTAGTTGCGTTTTAGTTAGTTAATTTCTCCTTTTATTGTCTTACATTAGGGACAATGTAAAGTTTGAGTGTGGGGGAGGGGTTTTGGTTAAGGATTATGCTGATATATACTAATATATAGAATACTTTTGAGGAAAAATTAAAATTTTGTGAAAATTTTTTAACTCTACGATTGTAGCTATTACTCTACGATCGTAGTATTCTACTAAGCTTTTGAAGGTTGAAATTTGCAGTTAACTGATTTAAAGTTGATGTGTTTGCATGAGTACTTGAATATGAGATACATGCTTAGTTGGTTGAGTTATATGTGGAGTTGATTAGGTGCACTAATTTCATGATTTAGAACTGTTTAATTGCTTATTTTGTATGCAGAATCATGGGAAGAGAAAAATAGGAATATTTGAAAGAAAGAGTTTGAAAGAGAAAATTTGAAAGTAAAGAAGCTTGTGGTGGGTTGAGAAAAGGCATAAAATACACTCACCCATAAACACGTGCAATAAATAAGTGAGATGGAACATAAAATGCACTCACTTGTAAAAAAAATGTGGAAGGTGAAATCACCTGAAAGAATTTGAATTTCAAGGTTATGGTTGTGAAAATAGATAGCAGAGAAATTATGTTTTAGTTCTGAGTCAGTGTACATAGTTGTAGTTCCATATTAACTAAGTTGAGTATGTATGTGGATTACAGAAGAGATATTTATGTGATTACAGTTGGATTTAGAAAATTTCAGTAAAGAATGACAAAGTTATTATTGTGAGTTGATTGATGAAGATTTGGCTAGATCTCTGTTGATTAGTGTTAATGTACATGATTTGAATTTGAAACCTTTGGAGTTTGGTTGAATGGAGTTTTAGATGAATTTTAAGTATGATACGTGTCTCTGTTTACATAAGGACATTTAAAAGCTAAGTGTGGGGGAATTTGATAGGTGTAAAATGTTTGATGATTTTGATTCCTTTATGTTTAGTTTTGTTTTATGTTTTCTATTTATATGAGCTTGTTAATGTGTTTATGGATTTCAGAAAGAATTCGATATGATTTTGCAGATATGGAGTTTAATACTTAGTTTTCAGTTATTTTGCAGAAGTGTTCTACGATGTTCTATGATCGTTGGGTGAAGAACTCTACGATGTGTGCAGATAGCTCTACATTCGTAGTGTTGAAGGGAAATAGGGAGGACTTTACAATCTAGTACTCTATGATCACTTGGCGGTGTGCTCTACGTTCGTAGTGTGGCAGTATGGGCTTAGAAGTTATTCTACGATTATTAGAAAGTCACTCTTCGATTTGTATCTATGATTTGCCAACTTTGCGACACAACACTTTACGACCAGCAAGTACAAGGTTCACTCTACGATTCCGAGAGAAGAGTTTCACTCTACAATCAATCACTCTACGTTTTTCTGATGAGAGATGTTACTTTATGATTGTATGGGTTAACTTGTGGGCTCGAATCTGAAAATGGGTCGGGTCTGAAGTGCTGGAGCTTTAGAATTCAATTCCTAACATGATTTGGAGATGGAATTACAAATCAAAATGGAGATTAAAACTGGTTATGAATTAGAATTCGATATTAATACTAATTCAGAGTTTGATATGGAAACTAAGTGTAAGCTGAATTCGAATTGGAAAAGGAGACTAAATTAAACTCTACTATGAAAACTAAATTCTAATTCGATAAGGAAACTACTTTTACCTGGATTGTAAAAGTCGATTGGAGATTGAAGCTACAATATTTGTTGAACTTTAAAAGCCAAATAGGATTAGAATTCTTCTAGGGTTTCATAGAATTGTATCTATAAATACCTTCGACTGTAAATAGAATACAAAAACACACGCATACGCATCCCTAGATCATATCTTATTTAATTATCCTTTGTTCTTTTATTAGTATGCTAGGCTAGTTTTCTTTGTTCAATTCTAAAGGGATGTTGAATCTTATTTATAGTTAATAGTATAATTAAGTTTCATTATCTATTCTTTCTTATATGAGATTTATTCTGATAATTTGTTTTAAGTGATTATATGTTATTTTATTTGATTAATTTGATGTAGCTAGTTCAAAAGAGATTGTTGCTTGGAATAGTCTAATTCCTTAAGTCTTAATGTTGTTGCTATATTAAATCTAGAGAGCTTATTCTAGGTTATATTGTAACAACCGAGAAAATCGGATTAATTGTAAAATAATTTTATTTAATTAAATAATGAATAAAATTATATTATATGTTATTATTATGTGTTAGTAAGATGAAGGTTGTTCTATAACCTAAATGTCTCGGAATATCGTAGTATTCTGGCTACGTGAAGGAATTAAAGTGTTTGAATTTTTAAGACGAAAATAAAAGCTTTCCGAGAATTTTTCTAAAAAACACTATTTATATATTTCTACTCGGGAATTATTTTTGAATTTCCGAGAAATACGTAACGATAGAATAATAAGTAAGGATGGAATACGTAATAATATTTCAGTTATGACAAACACAGTTTTTCACCTGCGTACTAAGTTTAAGAATGTTAAGGAAAGTAAAGATTGAATAAATGATGATCGTATGATAGCGAGTATTATACGAAGCAATGAATACGAGTATGATACAATGTATTATTCTAGTATATATGAAAGGTAGTATACCGTGTATGATTATACGAAATAGTATACGTAAAGAGTACGAGGATTATACGTTAAACGCTTTAATCCTATTGCAAGGGACTTGTAGTATTTGTGTAGTAATTGGGCAAGCCTAAGTGCAAACTTGTTAAAGCCCAAAGATTTAAAGTGCAAGCCCAACGTTAGGCCCAAAGTAATTAAACCTAAAGCCCAAACTAAGAACCGGGCCTGTGGATCGAACCAATGGGTAATCAGGTTAGTAAAACCCATGGGGCAACCCATGTGGGCCCCATAGGTGAGTCATGGCTGATCATGTGTGGTGGCCAAGCAAAGGATAAGTTGTGTGATGACCAAGAAATGAATAGTAAAGAGGTGGAGGAAAGGAGGTGGGATGGCCTAATGACTAAATTGCCCTCACTTTGGAAAATCTATAAATATAAGCCTTGCTAGTTCATTTGTCTTGTTTAATTTTCACCAACATCCTAGATTATTGAGAGAAAAGTGAGAAAACCTAGAGCTTTAATAATTCAAGAAAAGAAGAAGAAGGAAAGCTAGAACATCAAGGGTAAGAACCTCTAGACCATAAATCTTCCTCTCTTCAATTGTAGTTTGATAGAGAAGTGATGATTGGTGGAGTATGTATCATAAGAAATGATAAGGATGGCTAATTAATGGACTTAAACCTTAATAAGTCATGTATAAGTTAGTCATATAAGTTATGGACGAATGAAGAACATTGAAGAGTTTATCATGTTTATTATTTAATGTAATATGTTTGGTTAGGATGTTAGAGATATGAAATGAATCCATTTTGAACGATATAAAAATCTTAAGTAACGAAGTTATGGCGAAATTTACGAGATTAGACGATAATCGTCAAAATCGTGAAATTCTCAGAATGAATGTCAAAAGTCACCATTGAACTCGTAAATGTTGGTTTTTAATGGAGAATAATCTAAATTTTCATTCTAGTGTTGTGGACTCGAAAATGACCAAATTCTGGCTTAGAACGAAGAAATGAGCTTTGAATGTTCACGAACGTTTAACGTTTTCGTAATAAAGAACTTAATAGGTGAATTTCGAGTTGACGGATTCGAAAATGTAAGATTTTCTAATGAAATCATAGTACATGTGATTTGTGAACTATCGATTTTTGAACGAGCCAATTCGGACTTATAACGAGTAAGTTATGAGCCCGAAAAATTCACAGAAGAAGAAAACTGGGAAAATTTTCTTTGAGGAAGGGTTCGCGCCACAGCGCGGCCCAAAGGTGTGAAGTTGGCACCGCAACACCTAGACGAACCCTTGCCCACTATAAAGTCACGTTGCAGTGCGGCATATAGTAAAGACATTGGCGCCGCAGCGCCAAGACTGGGCTTAGACACTGGGAACTCGCGCTGCAGCGCGAGTTGTATATAGAAAGCTGGCGCCACAGCGCCAGCACTAGGAAGGGCACAATAAAGGATGCTTATGAACATAAAGAATAAGGAAGTGAATGAATGGTGAATTATATAATTCATAAACATAAGGTAGCATCATTAAAGGTGATTGTAAATCGTAAAGATTATAACTAAAGGTTAACGAAGATTACTTGAACGATAAATCATAACGAATGTTAAACAATCTAAGGAATAATTAGATTGAGAAGAAGAGTAAGATAAAGTAGTGACCATACATGATTGGTTATGACCTAATGTGGTATATTATGCGATCATGTATTGTAGAATCCTTAAAAACTCAAAGGAAAAGTATATTAACTGTAGAAGACGCTGAAGGCAAGTGTTCTAACCCTTGTCTATGTTCAATCTGGACAAGCTTTGTAATTCATGTATCTTATACATGAATTAATGTATTATGAAGTCGAAGCTAATTCCTTCGGCTAGACTTAATGTGTTTTCGTGGATTTCCTTATAATGTACCGAATTATTGTCAATGTTGTTATTTTTTACCAACTAATTTGGTATGGATTTCAAAGAAAGATTGAGTATGAATAAACAAATATTTTGTCATCAAACGACAAGCACGTGAGGTTGTCAAAACTTAAACGTAAATACGTTTAAAGAAAGCAGTGTTGTACAACATAGAGTATTATAGGCTGTTCACCTAGACGTGCTCGTAAGATATATCGAACTTACGGACTTGGTGTCGGGTTGTCCTTTTCAAAGAAAGAATGAAATGCTCAAGGTCTTGGACCAAAATTTGATGTTTAACTTATGTTGTTCATTGTTAAACGTTTTAAAGAAAAGAGAAGTGCTATTTTCAATTATCGATAGTACTTTATAACTATTGATTCAGTTATAGAAGATATACGATTCATATGATTCAAACCTCTTGTTTAATTGAAATTGTCATACTTGTTGAGCTAGTTATGCTCACTCTTGCTTGAACCATATGAATGTAGCTAAGACCGAACGGACCGAAGCATCTAGTAAAGATAAAGGGAAGGCTAAGACGAATTAATAAGTTGCCTTTGTAATAGTATAGTATGAATGTTGTACTTATTTGATATTATGATAAGAACACATGTAATGATTATAAAGAACCTGAGAATGGTAATAGTGTTTTGGAATATATAGAAGACATATTCACTCTTTTGAGGTATTTCAATTGAATGAATGTGTGAACTGTAGCACCGTGTAGCACCATCTGTCGGGTTGGAAGATACCCAGATTTGGGGGTGTCACATATATGATAGTTAGAATATTATGAAAAGCTTGTTTCATTAAGTGATAATCTAAGGAGAATTTTGGGTAACAGAGCTTGTTGTTGCCTAGGACTATTAATTTTATTAAAGGAAGAAATAATGTTTACTTAATTATATTGTTATTGTAAATTCGTGAAACTGAAGTGCAAAACTGAAGTTTTAATTTATTTGATTATCTTTATTAATTTAATCCTAATTTTTTAGTTAATTATAATCAGTTCAAACCCCCCCCCCCAATCTTTTACTTTTTGTTTATTATTAGAAACATTAGAATAGATTTGAAGCAATATCATTCTCTATGAGATCGATTCTTACTTGCTATTATACTGTGCTTAATTTTATGCTCGTAGAGTGAAAAGTAAAGTTTAAACTTTGGAGTGTTAACGACAGCTACCAAGAGACGATTGGAGATCTACACATATGAGGCCTCTTAGCACGTCTACGCCATGAATTAAAGGAGCATCTGCCGTGACAAAAAATATCACCTCGCCATCACCAGTCTACTGGAGTAGTACCAGACCCGGGTCGAAATCTTTCAGCTCTACGACGTCAACGGGGATATTAGCTCCGACCCATCACTCTTCTTTGAGCACCCATACCCACCCACTAAGGCCATCTTTGTCCCCGACAAGGAGTACCAAAAACCCGACCTCCTCGCCACTTCTAGCGACTTCCTCCGCGTGTGGCGGATCTTTGATGACTCCATCGAGCTGAAGAGGCTCATCAACAACAACCGAAACAATGAGTTTTGTGGGCCCCTCACCTCCTTCGATTGAGTCATACTTTTATTGATGACGAAACTACAAAAGCTCCCAAATTGATACCAAAATAATCAAAATTCATTCTCAAACTAAACAAACTGAGGACAAATTACTTATCAAATCGTTGTGATATATTATAAAATTCGTGGCCACGAAGCAAAAACCCACCAAGAAATCTCTTTATTTAATTCTATTTTTTGCTTAAACCCTTGATTTTAAGATTTTTTGGGTTTTGATATTGGGAAATTGATGAGTGGATTTATACCTACGAATCGGACACCTTTTAGGCTTAATTCTTTGTTTACTTTGAGTATTTTTAGTGTCATTTTTACTCATTTTTTGTGTTTATTTTGTAGGAACTAGCTTTAGAGAGTTAAAACAGGAAAATTGAAAGACATAATGGCATTTCTGTAAAATCTGGTTGATGAATCCGCCGAGCTGAATTCTCCTTGTTCATTTGAATCCGTCGGGGTGAATTGACAATGTGAATTCGCCGAGGCGAGTTCCCTTAGTGTAATTGAATTCACCAAAGCGAATTGGTCGGGAAAGGAAGTTGGCTTATTTTTAGAAGTTGGGTTTTGGAAGGATTATGGGGGCCTGCTTCGTTTGGAAAACTTCATAGGGTATTAAAACAAAGGGGAGAGCCAGAGAACATATCATAGAATACACAGGGATTGGAATATCACATAAGGAGATTCTGAAGAGCGTAGAAGATGGATCACGAAAAGATCAAGTGAAGGATTTGGAAGAAGGATCTACTGCATAGTTTTATTCTTTTTTCTCTTCTGTTACTTCTAACTTCAGATGTTTAATTGTTCTATGGATTTATTATTTACTTTTGTCATGTGGAACTAAATTTCATCTTAAGATTGCAATAGAACTTATTCTATAGTTTAGACAGATACACCTCCTTGTTAATTATTGTTAACTATTATGGGATTGTCTATTATGGTTTGTTTTTAATTGATTAATTGTCTGATCAACAATTACCGTAATAATCTATATGAATTCGAGACATGGATTATATGTTTAGATATAACCATAATAGCATGTGATTGTTTTTTCTGCATGGTGATGTAATTCATGATTTGTGGCTAGGATAGAGATATACATATACACCGCATGCAATCGGATAGGAAACTTGTGCTTTAAATCATTTTTAATTGTAATTCACATAGACATATAGTAAATTAGTTATCTAGGGTGTTTAACTTAATTCTATCATCTGTGGATTTAAGTTGGTTTGTTTATGGTACATTGAGAGATGGTCATAAATACTAATGAGTTCTCGATTAACAATCCAGAATAATTAATGTAATTTAACAAGAAGTGTATTGACCTAAATGAAGTAATAAGTGAAATTGTAATCTTAAGTCCCTTTAATCTATTTTCAACCTTGTGATAGTTACTTTTTGTTTAGTTAATTGGTAATTTTCCGAAATTCACAATTTTAATCATTATTTTAATAAAATCGAGTTAATATAAAATTAGTAATTGTTAGTATAGATTGAAATCTTTTTCTCCGTGGGAACGATATTATACTCATCATTATATTACTTGTGGACTGTGTATACTTGCGTATTTTGCTAGTATAGATTTAGGCAAACAGAAACGTGAAGGGGATGATTGGTAGGGTATGAGAAGAACAGAGGATCGCCAGGAAGTGCAGACGAATCGGAATCGGAGGAGATTGATTTCAGAGTCGAGGTGTTTGGCTACAAGGTCTAGGAGTTCTTTGGGAAGTTGAGACCATTCTGCCATGGAAGATAATGATATAAATTTGTATGATGAAACTGAGTCAAATGATCTAAGGGAAGAAAGTGTGTGTGGAAGTGGAAAAGAGAAGGGAGAGTAGATTAGAGAGAGAAAATGGGTATATATATGTATTATTTTTTTGAATGGTAAAATATAGTAAAATACTTTGAAAATTACAAAAATACAGCTTTCCCGGTGACACGTCAGCACTCAGACGATACTTTTGGCCGAAAATGGATTTAGGGTAATTTTTGTATTTAGGGTAATTTTTGTTTATTTAAGTGTACTCACATGATGTTGTTATAAGATTTTTTAGATTAGGGTCACTTGTGTAAAAGGAGTCGCCGGTCACGTGTGTATTTAACCCAACTTTGATGTCGTAATAGTTAACTTCAATAAATTAATAAAAAAAAAATATTTTAACTTTTTTGTAAATAATACTATTTTTTTTAGATAGCTATAATATTTACTATTGTTTTGAGATTAAATAAATTTATATGATCAAAAACTGATCAAAATGAGAAGAAGAAAAAATTGGAAACGCAATTTACCAGCGTCACAACTTTATCAGTGTTAATCCTAGGGAAATTATACACATTAATTTCTTAATTTCGTGTGATTTGCAATGAGCACCATGCATTCTTTGCATTCTCTAGTGAAAACTGCGATTTAACTACTATTATTTTGGGGTAACATATGGATTTTACCCTTGGGAACCATAGTAACCCTGGAAGAAATCAAGAAAAGAACAGGTAAACTAAGATTTTACCACGACTGCAATTTTAAATAGACGCGAAAATATCATTCAAACATTTATTCATCAAATTAATTCTGAATTAGCCATGCTAATTCAGCATAATGTCTTCCCATCAAACAAAGGGATACACCAATACAGTATATCAGTCATGCTCAAGTTTTAACTACTTGTTAAAATTAATTTGCAATCACTTCTTCTTCTCCAAATGGTGATGACCTGAACTAGAAGAGGATTCTGCAGACTCAATGTCACCAACAATATTGCCTGCAGACTTAGCATACAGTCCTTGACCTATCTTTTCATTCTTTTTGATCTCTTCTTCAATATGCACATCATCCTCGATAGTTAGCAGCACAGCTTGTGCTCCATAAGGCCCCGGAACAGTGGCCTCTTTGATCTTCAAATGTTCGTCTACGTGTACATTTTCAGTTTCTTGAACCGTCTTCTTCTTCCTCTTCTTGATGAAGCAACAGAGAGCAACTAAAACGAATGCAAGGAAGAAAAAGGATCCCAATGACACAAATACTACAACTATGACAGTTGAATCGTTGTCGCTGTTTGGTGATGAAGGTGGTGGTGGGGATGAGTGGGGGAAGTTGAGACCATTGTCTTGGGAAGAGGCCATTTTGACTGTTGTGAAAATAATGGAGAGTTTGGATTGGTTTTTGATGTGGAGAATACGGTATTTTTAGGGCTTATTTGTAGTGGGAGTTTGATTGTATGTTGTAGTAATAGTATGCTTTTAAGTTTCAAGAGACTTGACTCTAATTTTAAGATTTTGGAGCTTCCTGTCATTGATTGAATTAGAAAACACTTTTCCAAAACTACGAACTCCTTACATTTGAGTGTAACTCCAGCAAATCTCCTTATTATATGGTTATAGTTTACAAACCTCATGATTAGGAAAGGGAAGCTTACTGCTAATAAGTGAACCAAGCTGTGCTAACAAGTGAACCAAACTGTGTTCGAGCGATCGTGTTTGTTTAATTGAACGAGTCGAGTTCAAACTATTGTGTTCGACTCAAACTTGGCTTGTATAGTATTTAATTGATTAAAATAAATAATTTCACAACACATGTATATGTAAAAATATATAATTTAATAATTATTTAAATTTGTTTTAGCTTGAGCTCTACTCGTTTATAAACAAGTCTTAAAACTCGGTTCAAACTCCAACTCGACTTGGCTCGTTTTTAACCTTAATTGAATCAACAATGTTTGTCCATTGGAATAAAACTTACAAGTCTTACAGCTTCAAATTCATGAATTTATCTTTATTTATGTTTCATCCTATATAAATCTGTCTTTTCCATATACAGAACATATGAAATGTTTTGTTAGAAAATTATGATTGTATGTATTGACATCAAAGAAAATCTAGTCGGGAAAAGATATCGAGAACAAATTATGGTACAAGACAGCTTGACCCTCACAAGATCCTCCACAAGGCAGGATGAAAAAAGGCTAAATTTGTTTATTAGTGTTTTAACATCTCACTGAATTAGCCAAATCTGTGCAAGGAGGAAATGGAAAGTAGAAATGAAGAACAGTCTAATCCTGTCAGAATGAACAAAAAAGTAAACGGAAAATGCGGGAACGTAATAGAAATTTGCATACCAAAGTGTCTGTTCAAATATTGGGAGTTCAGCTCAATTCTGTGAAAGCAGATATGAAAAAAGAATTTCGTTCCACACATCAGGAACTCCTGGCAAGCACCAATGACTACAATCAGGCACTGATGGATAGTCACTCCAATTACCGACATGTGCATCACTTCGGAAAGCCCCCATGGGAGTAACATGCATCACTGTTACTGGAACTGGTATATTCTTCATTACATCAATTATTATGTCTGAAAAGGGGTTTCGATCTTTGCCTATAGTTTCATTCAAAGGGTGTTGTGTTACTTGGCAAGTTTGATGGCCTCCACCGCTGCTAAAAATAATTATGCAAGTAAAATTCAGCTTAGCCTTATAGGTAGCGGCAGGTATAAATTTAACTAACCAAAAATTTAAGATGCATGAAAACATAATCAAACCAAGACAAAAGCCAAAAGGCTAGATTCAGGTGAAGTTTCTAGTCGCGGTGGATTTTCATGAAAGAGTATCATAGAAGTACTTGAAGAGACTTTCTCAAGGAAGTAACACCATTATGAATATGCTTAGCGAGAAGAGAAAAAGTTCCAATGAAATGGTTCACAAAGGCATTCAACAGTAGTCGTATACTGCATCAAGTGGAACTTAACTAAAAATTGACTGCAGTTAGGTACTACTTAATGAAGAAGATATGGATTAGATTTGGCAACAAATATATCAACTACTTCAACGCACCTCCAATGACTGGGCTCAAAAGTCCGGAAGAATACACTTGTTCTACTCGTATTGACCATTTTTTCTACCCAAGAGGCCCAAGTGGTTAATGCTGTTTTGTAGGCCGCAGAGGTTGACATTCCAAGCTTCAACCTTCCAGCAACCTGGAAATAGCAGCGCCTGACAGGAAAAACCAATTAGAACCGTTAAGCAGGTAGATTTTTGAAAAGCATGATCTTAGATTGCACAAGCCACCGCAGCTACTTTTACTGTTTACAGATCCAAGTATATTGGACAAACTTATAAAAAATCACAAATAACACAGTGTTCTTTGAAACTCAAATGTACTCGATGTTAGTTTCATACTTTCATGCAAGACAAGTAGTCATAGAAAGCAGCCATTAGAGGTAATCTGAGATGTTATCTCTAATAAGTAGCATGAAATATCTATGCACACACATACACAACGATGTAATAATATACAAATTAAGTATTTGAGATTTTCAAATATTTGGTTTCATATTTCAATTAAAAAAACTTTCCCTCGGCAAGACTGAACAACTTGGTTATCTATGGTATTCGTTTAATTGCAACAAACTGGGACGTGAGTACGTGACAAGATCCTTACTATCAACCGATTTGTAGCAGAGAATCTTTATCGACAATAGTGAACTTTCATTTGACAAACCATTAAAGCTTATATGATTTTCAATAATGACATTTAAAGGTTGACAAAACAAAGAATTATTAATCTAATAGATTAAAGCCTTGATAAATGATCTTTATGTGTCTGGTTATGCAAAAAACTGATTAGTGAAATTGGAAGTTTCTTACCAACAATTCAATAAATTAAAGCCTCAATCTTCTGCATAAAGGGAAAGTATGAGCATTTTAGGGTTGCAGCAAGCTATATGGTTTATGTAAATTTCCAAAAGAGAGGTTTCTTTACATTTTATTGAAGGACAAAACATGTGCCTCTCTTCTACTTTAGCAAATAAATAATATTGTGGGTTATTGCACAGCTAGTTTATATGATAACTTTAAATTCTGTTATCCAATATCTCCAATTTTATAGAGCAGAGCGTTTGTCGTAGAATTATGGTAAACTTTATCAAATGAACAATGTTTTAGCCTATGATTGAGGATAGGAATATATTTTTCACAATTTATGTCATACTAGTACTAGTTACATCATTAAATCATTATCTAAACAGGAAGCATGAAAAAATTTACAAGCATAAAAAAAAACTCAAAATTAAATAGAAGCTTGATGAATTACTCTCATAAAGGAACATAATGGAAAATTTAACATGCATTAAAATATTGTCTAAATGGAATTAGGCCATGCTAATTAGAACTGATAATAACTCTAAATATCAAAGAATAGTAACATGGAAACTTACATGTCAAAGAGCTTTCCGGGCGTCCACCAATGCCCTGAATTGAAGATAAGAATATCCGAGTCAATCCACTCTCTATTGATATCATCCAACACATCGAGTTTCAGTGTTGACCTAACCCTCTTTGGCGAACGTTTTGGCACAGAACCAGGCTGCACCAGAAAAACTGAACGGTAAAACTCAATTGTGAAATCAAAAAATCCAAACCGAACCCCTAAATATCTAATTTGTTTCGTAATCTTGCTCCCATTGACTTCATAAACACTTCTCTTATCCTCCACACCAGTCATTAACAAACATATCATCGACTCCCACTGAGTTCTACCCAACGAATCACCAACAAAAACAACCCGCTTCCCACGAAGCTTTTCCAAAATCACATTAGCATTAAACCTTGGAATTTCACAATTCTTAGGCTTCCACCTCCATTTTATATACCTTTTATCTTTTCGACCATTAGCTAAACAATTAAAACCGCGTTCAGCAAAAGGACATTCTGAAGCATTATACAAAGGGTAGCTATCATCATACACCCAATTTCCATCAAAATAATTGCATTCCTCTTTTAAAGCTGTAGAGTTATGAATCTCATAATTTTGGATAACTGGCTGAACACCTGGAACCATATATGAATACCCATAACCCATAGCTAAAACCAAAAACACAAATGTGCCCACAACAATAAGCCCATTGAATGCCTTAGAAACCCAGCTCTTAAAATGCATCCCATCTACGGAGTTGCCAAAACTAAAAATCCTTATACGGGAAGGCCTAAAATAGCCAAATGAGCTCCATTTTAATCTACTCATTTTTCTAGTATATCACAGCTATCTATTCACAACAAATGCAATCGCATCATATCCATGAACTTCCAAAACAATGTCAACACAGAATCACCCTTCCATAACATAACCAATTTCCATCAAATTTATTTCCATAGGGCTTGATCATAAACAGATCAGAAAATTGTAAAATCAAGATGTAAAACTCACTAAAAGTACCAAAAAAATAAAAAATAAAATCACATAATCTTGGGGGAAAAAGCACATTAGCTTCAGTAGAACAAGAAGGAAGACAATCTCTTACATGTCTTATATACAACTGGGTGTTGAAGAAACTCCCAGATCTTGGTGTGACAATTCAAAATTTGCAGTTCTGGAGTTGGTTCAATAGTGAGAAATACAACAAATAGTATAGAGCATTTGGGTCTTTTGAAGGGGTGATCTTACAGCTTCTATAGCATTTGGTTGATCTAAAGTGATATCTGAACTAAATATGGTGTAGCTGTTGACACTGCAGAAAAAGGGCAGCCTGTGGTTTTTGTGGTAGTAATTAGAATGATGAAGAAAATGTTCTCAAAAGTATACTGTATACACCCATAAAGAAGGGGAGGGGGTTAAGAGTATTCTGGATTTTGGAGCATAAAGGTGTTTTATGTACTCTCAAGATTTACATGAGAGGACCTTATATATGGCAATAAAGTATTCAGTTTTGACTCTTAAAAGACCCTTGTTATATTTGGCATTATTGTAGAAAACGTTATATTAGTATTACCGTCTTATACTCAACGGTCGGACAATATTAATAGTCATTATTCTATCAGTTTTATAATAATAACAAGTCTTGGGGGATATTTTTTAACAGATATTTTTTTTTTGGTTTTTTTTATTGTAGTATTTCTCAAAAATATATAATATTTATTTTAATTAGAATTTTTATAAAAAATAGTGATTTAGATATAATAAGAAAGTTCAGTCTCTCTTAAAAGAACATTGTTATATTTGACATTGTTGTAGAATATTTAATGTCTGAAAGTAGTTAATATAAAATTTATTTTTAAATAAATTAATCAATTAATTAATAAAATATTGACACACAGCCCCCAGTCTTTCTCGCTCTTAACGCTTAACAGTCAGTCAGTCAGACAATAGTAGTCACTTCTATCAGTTTATAATAAGAGAGTCCAGTCTCTCTTGCAGAAGTGTCCCAAAATGATAAGTGTTATTTCCAAAATAATTCAACAAAAGTAAGCAGACAATTAAAAAAAAGTACTCCCTCAGTTCCAAATTATATAATTATTATTAATTTTTAAAAATTAATTTGAGATATTTTTAAATTTAAAATTGAGATAATTTATTAAAAATTATGAAATAATAAAATTAATATTTTTTAGATAATTTATAATATTTATTATTGTATTGATTAAAATTAAAATAATTTAAGTAAATTTTGAGTTTAAAATTTTTTTAAATTAATTTTAAAAAATTGACAATTATTAAATAATATGAAACGGAGACAAGAATTTATCCTGAAATCTGTAATCAGTTTTAAAAATTATCCTAAGACTTCATTGATGTAAGTTGTCCACTTAGTAACATCAAGGACTTGGTAACACCAAGGAATTAGTAGTAATGTACGGATATTACTTTCTGTATGCGTGTCGATATTGTATTGGTCATGATAGACCTCCAAATCTTATAGTTTTATTTTAATGTTAACAAATTAGGTAAATATGTCAAATGGATAGAACCATCTCCATAGAATTAAAATAGTAAAATGATTTTAATAAATTTTTCTTGACCAAAATATTTATTTTCAAACTCTTATTAAATTTATTTTCTGACCTTGATAAATCTAATATCAAGTGTTAAGAAAATTGATTCATATAGTAATATTTCTTAAGATAAGGAGATTCTTATTCTTTCAAAATAATTTTATAATTTTTTTCTGGGCAAAATGAAATATTTTAAAATTATATATATATATATATATATATATATATATATATATATATATATATATAATATGTGTGTGTGTGTGTGCATGCAAGTGTGTGCGTCGTATATATGATTTATATATATATATATATATATATATATATATATATATATATAATATGTGTGTGTGTGCATGCAAGTGTGTGCGTCGTATATATGATTTATGTGCATTAAGTGCATGTGTATGTATATGCAGTGTAAAGGTTGTTGTTGTAGGCATGTTAAATTAGAATTGTGAAAGGTTTGAAAAACCTTTACCTCTAATATTATTAAAAGATTAATTACATATTATAGTACATTTATAAAAGTAATTACAAAAATAAAATATCCACAAAATAATTACAAAAATAATACACTTTCTCATATTTATTTACAATATTAGTACAATTAGGATTTCTTAATTTATGGGAATATTAGTGCAATTAGGATTTCTTAATTTCGGGTGGTTTTTTTTTTGAAACGCGTGAACCTCTGATGTTAAACCTTCTTTTTCTCCCAACTCCCATAACTTTTGTACTGGTATTTCTCTCTCTAAAATATTCTTCTTCTTCTTCATCATAGTTGTTAGACTAATTAACTAATTGGTGGCGTAAACTGGTTTGTATAGTCTAATAGTCCTTTATTTTTTTTATTGATTTTTAATTTACTTTTGCTGCACTTGTTGATTCACAGGTTGTTCAAGTTAGTGAGAAGAAGGTTTTAGATCAGAAAGTATACATGTTGTTCTATTATCGAGATAATAGAAATTTTGCTTCAAACAAGCCTCTTGTTGTTGCTCGGAAAGAGATCATTGCGACAAATGTCATGGGAAGAAATAAACCTTATTTAAATTTCAATCAAGAATTAAAAGAATTGTGTTTCGTACTTTGGTTTTTGTTGGATATCCACAACCATATGTTATGGTTAGTGGGTTTGTAATGTTTATTGAAATTTATGTAAATGAGATTACATATTTGATTATATTACCAGTGATTTGACATTGTTTGTTGGTTCGTATTTGCTACTTCTAAATTGTGTCTGATACATTGTTTGAAATGTGCAGTTGGTAACCAAACATGCATAGAAAGGTAACCATTTTATTTATTGGTAGTAACCAGATAGTTACAAACTTGTATCAGGACATATATCAAGTGTTAAATGTACATGTGAGAGTATACAAAGGCTGCCTAAACTGAGTTGGACATTGTTTCTGTTTTGGTTACCATTAAAACATGTTCTGGTTACTTTCATAAAACTATTTGGTTACTTATTTATTATGTTTTGGTTACTGTTATCTTATAGTTTAGTTACTATTATTGTGCCCTCAATGTGAGATTTTGGTTACTTTTATTTTTTATTCTGGTTAATATGTAATTATTTAGTATACATAGATTGCCTAAACTAGGTTTCATTACATGATATTTCTGTTTTTGTTACCATTAAAACATGTTCCGGTTACTATCATATAATTGTGTGGTTACTGTTTTATTATGTTACATTATGGTTAATGTTATTAGTAACCGAATAGTTACAAGCTTGTATCAAGACAAACATCAAGTGTTAAATGTACAGGTGAGAGTGTCCTATTTATATAGCTGATGTATACTTATAAATTACATACTCATAAAAATTATCTAGAAATTGTACAATTGGTATTTAAATCTGCATATAGAGGTAACCATTTTATTTTTTGTGAGTAACCAAATTTACATAAAATTGGTTCAGAATAGTATCCATCAGCTATTTCAGTTGAAATGTTAGGTTGGTATCCAAACCTACATATATGGTAACCATTTTTGTTTTTATTAGTAACCAGATAATTATAAGTTTGTATCAGGACTGTTATAAAGCCCTCAATGTATATGTTTTTTTATTTATACCATGTCATCATGATGGAATAAAAAATTCTAATTAAGAGTTCCCATTTATATATATGAGGGTCACTTATAGATCACATATTAAAATAAAAATAGTTAGAGAGGTGCAGTTGGTATCCAAACCTGCATATAAGGGTAACCATTTTAGTTTTTGTTAGTAACTAAATAATTAAAAACTTATATTATAACAGTTATCAAGTGCTTAATGTACATGTGAGGGTTCCCATTTATCTAGCTCATGGATACTTTTAAATTATATAGTTATAAAAGTTATTTGGAAATGGTCTAGTTGGTAACTAAATATGAATATTGAGGTAACCATTTTATTTTAGATGGGTAACTAAATTTACATAAAAATATTTCAGAACAGTTACCAATTATTTAATGTATATGTTTACTTTATATTGACAACTCATGATGGAATCAAAAATCAAAATATTAATCAAAAACAATTTTGGTTACTGTACACCATCAAAAATGTTACCAACCATGTGGTTAATGGTTACTAACATTAAACAATTATATATTTGCACACTTTTTGTTTATGTTCCGTTGAAATAAAGCACAACTGGAATCATCTTCATTGTCTGACAACTGAATAAACATTGTAAAGTAACCAAATCAATATTAGACAGTAACCAAACTGCATAATCTTAGTAACCAGAACATAAAATAAATTTTTACATGCAATTTTGTGGCCTAAATGATGGAATTTGACCAAAAAACCATGCAGTTCACGAGCAAAGCTGGTGACTTTTGATCGTTGACCCGTTTCCAATAAAATTAGACTCCGAAAATGTCAAAATCTGACACTCCAAACTTGACAGAAATTATCAAATTGTCACTGGATCAAATCTTTCTATAAGCTGACACGCTTGCTCTTCAACCGGATCATTTTGTTACCAACTATATAAAGGCTAATAGTTATATGAAGTTAACCAATGTAGTCAGTAAGTAACCATCAATATAAAACAAACCAGTATAAAACACACTAATATTATATAGTAATCATAATAACATTATACAGTAACCAAATTTAGATTAGACAGTAACTAACATATATCTATTTAGTAACCAGAACATAAACACATTTTTCATTGCATTTTATAGTAAAAAACAACCAATATAATGTGTTTGTTACCAACTAAAGACTAACAGTTGTATGAAGGTAACCAATATAGCTAATAAGTAATCATGAATATAAAAAATATCAGTATAAGTGTACATTAATATTATTCAACAACCAAATAAACATTATAAAGTAACCAATTATATAGTATACAACAACCAATATATAATCAGATTAACAGTTGTATGAAGATAACCAATGTAGTCAATAAGTATCCACTAATATAAAAGAAACAATTATAAAACACAATAACAATATACATTAACTAAATAAATACCTTACAGTATCTAAATACATATTAGACAGTAACCAAGATATATGTAATTAGTAACCAAGATTATAAAAAATATTTTTACATTCATTTTACAACCAAACAATCAGTAATGACTTTGTTACAAATTAAAGAATAATAGATATATGAAGGTAACCAATGTAGTTAATTAGTAACTATCAACATAAAAAAAATTAGTAAAAAACACAGTAATATAATGCATTAACCATGGTAATATTACACAGTAACCAAGTCAGCATTATATATTAACCAAATCCAAATTAGACAGTAACCAACATATATTTACTTAGTATCCATAATATAAAACATATTTTTTCATGCATTTTACAACAAAAACAAACAATATAAAAAGCATCAATATAAAAAATATCAATATGTACTTAAAGATCTAACAGTTGTAGGAAGGTAACCAATGTATTTAATAAGTAACCATCAATATAAAAAACATCAGTAGAATATACATTTAAAGTATACAGTAAATAAATAAGCATTATACAGTAACAAAAAAAATAATAAGCAGTAACTAATTAATATGTACTTAGTAACCAGAATATAAAACATATTTTTACATTCATTTTGCAATCAAAACAGTCAGTATACTGACTTTGTGACCAATTAAAGAGCGAAAAACTTAAGAAAGGTAACCAATATACGAGTATATGGTAACCACGGGGTAACTATATGTATATAAACTTTAAACTCAAATACCTTAGTATACAAATCTGTAACGAATCAATCAACAATCAAAGTTGTTACAGAGGCTGGTTACTGATCTTGAAGTTGTTGTTGATCTTGAAGTTGATGTTGATCTTGAAGTTGCTGTTGATCTTCTCCTCTATTATCTGATCTCAGAGTTGCATCTCGTCTTCTTCGATATGTCGTTGTTGTTGACCTTCTTCTCTATGTTGTCTTCTCTGATCTCAAAGTTGTCTGTTTTCTTCATTAGCGTGAATTTAGGACCGGTTAGTTAGATATATGAAAGTCGGTAACTGACGCGTAGGGAGTCAATTGTGACGCCCTAAAAATAGGTATACATCACCCATTCTGAGTCGCCAAATACATGGTACAGAAAAAAATACAACTTCAGTAATACAATTGTCGTGCAGAATACGACAACACATATACTGTGAGTTTGAATACAAATATTGTCTACTAGAGAGTATACAAACTCAAAAGGAGTCCTCATTACAATTATCACACTATTTCACAGAATAATGAGGACTACTAATGCAACCATCTGGACCGTCAATCCATTCCCCGACTAGTCCCAGCTATATTCTCATTTCCTGAAGAGAATAGTGAAAGAAAGGGTTAGCTCCACTAGCCCAATAAGAAATATTATAACTAAGATAATGTACAACAAATTATCATTAGTCTTCAACAGGAAAAAACCTGATAAAATATAATAGACAACAAGTTTTAGATCAACAACTGCAGCGGAAAAAGAAATCCATTAGGAGAGTCAAGTAGAGCATAAAACCTACTATCTTCTATGATTTAAAAGATTTATCATCAATTTTATTGCTAAGATTCAGCTTAATAAATAATCCACATCATCGAATCATCCCTGCACTGCTGGCCAAAGATAATCGTGTTTTCATCAACGGTCATGATCATGCCATAAAATAATTCATCTTTACACCCTTGGCCGAAGAGAATCCATGGCTATAATCATACCAAAAATTGTTCATCAATGCACTACGGGCCAATGAGGACTTTTACCACATCATTTGTAACATTACGGTCATGATTATACCGAATAATCCCTGGTCATAATCATACCAAGTTCATCTATGACCTACAGGCCACAGATGACTTTCAACAGAATATAAACATGAGGATGATGAAAATGATATAATAATTCAATTAAACAAGTTCAAGGATAAATTTTAAAGATTTATAATTTAATTTATCCAGAAATCAATAGCGTCCAAATTATCAACATGATACTACTTTGTGGAGTAAAATTCAAGAATAATACTCAGTTGGTCATGTTCATCTCAACACCTGTTCATCTTTGCACTACGGGCCAAAGATATTCATCAGGTAATCATTCATCTTTGCACTATAGACCAAAGATATTTAGAAATATCATCATTTATGACTGAGAATGATGAAAAATATCTTAAAGAAAACGAATTCAGTGAGATAAAAGAACAAATATTAGGGATTCGTATTACAGTTTATCCAAGTTCAATAATACTCTGAAATAACCAATTTCGAAGTAGAATTCAAAAATAATGATCAAAACATGTATACAATCAAAGATAGTAACCATAATAGACATCTTGGACAAAAAAGAAAAATTTTATTTTTCGGTGAATAGTGCCGTATTCGTGAATAGTGTCGTATACGTGAATAGTGCCGTATACGTGAATAGTAACCCCGACACAAAAAGTTCTAAATTTGATAAAAAGTTTAAACCAATATTTCGGCATAATGATATCGAAAAAAATAATATTATTTACGAAGAAAATAACATCCCTTACCTCAGAATAACCGTACTTCTGACTGAATTTCGGATATAGTGCTGACAGAAACTTGCGCTGAATAGCAACTCTCAAAGTATCTAAATACTCACTAAAATACGCTCAAGAATATAGAGAGAGAAAGAGAGAAAACTTATGAATTCTGGTGTGATTTTCAATTCTAACTTAGCCCTTTATTTATAGGAAAATGTTAGCACGCCGAAGTAAACTTGACCTGCAACCTGATGGCTTTACCTGCTACTATTCCCACCCACCACATTTGAATAAAAATTTCAGCACATTTCTCATCAACCAAAAGTGGGGCCCACCAATTCTAGAATTTTCCACCAAAATCATTTATAAACCTAATTTCCAAATCAGTCACCTCTTAAAATTCATAACAAATCATACGTTCATTTTTAACGGTTCAAAATTTGTGGACATATACTCAACTAATATATGTATAACATATCCAAAAATCACAACGATCCAACGGTCGGATTAAAAATTATAACTCACGCAATATATCTGAAAAATACTGATTTGATTTTTAATACCTCCATTCCGACAGAAATACTGATAAAATACCTCAACATTAATTCTTTCAATAATAACCACATAAATAAATCCATCATTTATATCCACATCAAATAAATATTTCCTTATCATATAAATCAATAATTAATTATTCACAAATAATATTACAGAATCACAATTATGACAACCAAGCCGTTCCCAGGAAAGAGGGGGCTTTCCAATAAGGATTTATCCTTACTGGCGCGTAATTAAGTGACCAAACCTCTCCTTAGACAGAACTTTCTAGACATTGCCAATAATGCTATCTAATAATATTATTCAAATAATATGAATTATTGATCTGATAATGGGAAATACTGTGCAGTAACAATTATTGAAACAATAATAATATAAAATATCAACACAGTAATTATTGAATCAATAAAATAAAATATTGAACAGTAACTACTATAACAATTATTAAGTAGTGCATTCTTACGTAAGAATCAATAATTGGTGCAATACCGTGTGCTACTGTATTTTAACCACCGGGTATTCCAACAGTATTAACGGTAACAACTACGCCGTTATTTATAAACAACTTATACTTGTCGTTTTCTTCAGCCAATTGCTTTCCATTATGGGGCCCATACAAGGCTTCACCGTCGTATGAATATTCTCCGACAGAAAGAATATTCCACGACCAAACGGATATTCCCCGACAACAAATGAATATTTTATAACCACTTACTTATTTTGTAAAATTTGCACATTTCACCCATAATCAAAGCATTATATCAAATTAATACCTTATTATTTACAATAATATTTAGAGAAAATTTGATTTTATTCATTAATAAGTTGGGGTCTTACAACCTCCCCTCCTTATGAAATTTCGTCCCCAAAATTTACGTACGTACCTGATATGCCGAACAGATGGGGATACCTTGACTTTATTTCAGATTCTAACTCTTGAGGTATCTCCTTATACGTTAAATCTTTCGCTATCTCGTCCGGTTCTTAATCAATAATGTGGTTCGGATCATCCATATATTTATGTAACATCGATACAAAATAAACGTTATGAACACGCGACATACTTGGCGCTTAAAACGAGTCTATAGGTCATAGTTCATACTCGATTGAGGATTTCAAATAGACCAATAAAATCGAGGGTTGAGATTTTTTCTCTTCATCGACTCTTGCTCCTAGAATAACGCCCTCTTGAACCTTCTTCTTTACATTCATCAGCTCTGATTCTATAGCTTGAGCGGCTTTAACTTTATTGATTTAAAGTCGGTTCTAATCGTATATTTGCTATCTTCACATAAGTTCGTATATTCGCACTCGTAAATGCATACGATCTTCTGCTCAATGCGTCAGCTATCACATTCGCTTTTCCCACGATGGTATTAAATGGTATAATCGTAATCTTCAACAGCTCGAGTCAACGTCTTCAATGCATAATACATTCGTTTTAGGTGAAGAAATATTTTAAGGGTTTTAGAAATGGGTTTTATACTGGGGTCAAATTTAACGTTGAGCGCAAGTAGGAGAAATAAAAGAATATGTAGAACCGGTATTCAATAAGGTATAAACTTCGCAAGAGTTTATGATTAACTTACCCGTGATAACTTCGTTCGGGTTCCTCGACAAACGCTCTTACTTAAACTATCAACTTTGACTTGTCTGGGACATCCTTTCGCATCACTATCCCCACTGGACTTGACTTCACTACAGGACAAAATCGAGCTAGGTGACCTTCTCTTCCATAATTGAAACACACTTTGGGTTGCTGCGTAGAGTTTGGACGGATGTGTCCCTCTTGTCCGTATTTGAAACATACGACCGGCGGTCGTTCTTCTTCTTTTGAAATTGGTGCTGGTGTAGCTGTCTTTCCATCATTATTGAGCATCCTCTTCTTGAAATTTTCACTTCTATTATCTTGGCCATGATTACCACCGAAGTGGTTACCATTCTTGGCATGATAATTTCCTCCACGATTGTTGTCACCGCTTCGATGACTGCAACCATTGGTATTATCATTTTGCCGGTTGCTTTCTCTTGGTTGGGTTGACTCGTTATCGCACTCCAATAACAGAGCCATATTTACAACATCTAAATACAAACACAGTTTGTGAGAAATTAGGTATTGACGTATCTCGGGTTTCAAATCTCTTAGAAATATCCACGTCATTCTCTCCTCGTTATCAACTAAGTGGAACGCAAACCGGGACAACTCGGCAAACTTAGCTTCGTACTGCGACACGGTCATATTGTTTTGCTCTAGCTTGATGAATTCCACTTCCTTCATGTGACGAATACTTTCGGGAAAGTACTTGTCGTTGAACAATTCTTGGAACTTCTCCCAAGACATCTTGAGTGCGTCAGGCAGGGTACATTTTACAGATTCCCACAAATGATCTGCTTCTTCACGCAACATAAAGGTGGCGAATGGAACCTTTTGCTCCTCTGAGCATTCCAAGACATCAAATATCTTGGTGATCTGCTTTATCCATGTCTCTGCCTTAAGTGGTTCTGGCTTTCCCAAAAACTCCGGTGGTCCTAGCTCCTTGAACTGCTTAGCGGTGACCAACCGTGGGTTGTCAGTGTTTTCACCTGCATTATGAACAGTAGTCTCTCTCATTTGGTGTTGCATGAATTCTAAAAAGCTCCTAAACGTACCGTCGTTCGTCATTTGGTCGGTGCCGTTGTTCACCTGAGGATTGTTGCCTTCCTGATGCACATTATCCTGAGTATTGATCTGTGGTGACTCAACGGTCTCCTGTGCTTCATTGCTATTCTCAACATTCTCGGATGTCATTTTCAAATACTGTCACAAAACAAGGGTTAATTGACATGCAACATATTATCCCTATATTCTGACCGACCAAACAAATACCAAATAAACTTAGTCAGGTCATACTAGCGAAAGAATTCCCCGTCTCTCCCCTCCTAGTTCTTGTCTCACATCTCAGCCAGGGATCATATCTCTAAGCTTTGATACCAACTGTGACGCCCCCAAAATAGGTATACATCACCTATTCTGAGCAGCCAAATACATGGTACAGAAATAAATACAACTTCAGTAATACAATTGTCGTGTAGAAGACGACAACACATATACGGTGAGTTTGAATATAAATATTGTCTACTAGAGAGTATACAAACTCAAAAGGAGTCCTCGTTACAATTATCACACTATTTCACAGAATAGCGATGACTACTAATGCAACCATCTGGACCGTCAATCCATTCCCCGACTAGTCCCAGCTATATTCTCATTTCTTGAAGAGAATAGTGAAAGAAAGGGTGAGCTCAACTAGCCCAATAAGAAATATTATGACTAAGATAATGTACAACAAATTATCATTAGTCTTCAACATGGAAAAATCTGATAAAATATAATAGACAACAAGTTTTAGATCAACAACTGCAGCGGAAAAAGTAATCCATTAGAAGAGTCAAGTAGAGCATAAAACCTACTATCTTCTATGATTTAAAAGATTTATCATTAATTTTATTGCTGAGATTCAGCTTAATAAATAATCCACATCATCGAATCATCCTTGCACTACTGGCCAAAGATAATCATGTTTTCATCAACGGTCATGATCATGCCATAAAACAATTCATCTTTGCACCCTTGGCCGAAGAGAATCCATGGCCATAATCATACCAAAAATTGTCCATCAATGCACTACGAGCCAATAAGGACTTTTACCACATCATTTGTAATATTACGGTCATGATTATACCGAATAATCCCTGGTCATAATCATACCAAGTCCATCTATGCACTACAGGCCACAGATGACTTTCAACAGAATATAAACATGAGGATGATGACAATGATATAATAATTCAATTAAACAAGTTCAAGGATAAATTTTAAAGATTTATAATTTAATTTATCCAGAAATCAATAACGTCCAAATTGTCAACATGATACTACTTTGTGGAGTAAAATTCAAGAATAATACTCAGTTGGTCATGTTCATCTCAACACCTGTTCATCTTTGCACTACGGGCCAAAGATATTCATCAGGTAATCATTCATCTTTGCACTACAGGCCAAAGATATTTAGAAATATCATCATTTAGGACTGAGGATGATGCAAAATATCTTAAAGAAAACGAATTCAGTGAGATAAAATAAGAAATATTAGAGATTCGTATTACAGTTTATCCAAGTTCAATAATACTCCGAAATAACCAATTTCGAAGTAGAATTCAAAAATAATGATCAAAACATGTATACAATCAAAGATAGTAACCATAATAGACATCTTGGACAATTTTTTTTTTTTGGTGAATAGTGTCGTATTCGTGAATAGTGTCATATACGTGAATAGTGTCGTATACGTGAATAGTAACCCCGACACAAAAAGTTCCAAATTTGATAAAAAGTTTAAACCAATATTTCGACATAATGATATCGAAAGAAATAATATCATTTACGAAGAAAATAACATCCCTTACCTCAGAATAACCATACTTCTGACTGAATTTCGGATATAGTGCTGACAGAAACTTGCACTGAATAGGAACTCTCAAAGTATCTAAATACTCACTAAAATACGCTCAAGAATATAGAGAAAGAAAGAGAGAAAACTTATGAATTCTGGTATAATTTTTAATTCTAACTTAGCCCTCTGTTTATAAGAAAATGTTAGCACGCCGAAGCAGACTTGACCTGCAACCTGATGGCTTTACCTGCTACTATTTTCACCCACCACATTTGAATAAAAATTCCAGCACATTTCTCACCAACTAAAAGTGGGGCCCACCAATTCTAGAATTTTCCACTAAAATCATTTATAAACTTAATTTCCGAATCAGTCACCTCTTAAAATTCATAACAAATCATACGTTCATTTTTAACGGTTCAAAATTTGTGGACATATACTCAACTTATACATGTATAACATATTCAAAAATTACAACGATCCAACGGTCGGATTAAAAATTATAACTCACGCAATATATCTGAAAAATACTGATTTGATTCTTAATACCTCCATTCCGACAGAAATACTGATAAAACATCTCAACATTAATTCCTTCAATAATAACCACATAAATAAATCCATCATTTATATCCACATCAAATAAATATTTCTTTATCATATAAATCAATAATTAATTATTCATAAATAATATTACAGAATCACAATTATGACAACCAGGTCGTTCCCAGGAAAGAGGGGGCTTTCCAATAAGGATTTCTTCTTACTGGCGCGCAATTAGGTGACCAAACCTCTCTTTAGACAGAACTTTCTAGACATTGCCAATAATGCTATCTAATAATATTATTCAAATAATATGAATTATTGATCTAATAATGGGAAATACTGTGTAGTAACAATTATTGAAATAACAATAATATAAAATATCAACACAGCAATTATTGAATCAATAAAATAAAATATTGAACAGTAACTACTATAACAATTATTAAGTAGTACATTCTTACGTAAGAATCAATAATTGGTGCAATACTGTGTGCTACTGTATTTTAACCACCGGGTATTCCAACAGTATTAACGGTAACAACTACGCCGTTATTTATAAACAACTTATACTTGTCGTTTTCTTCAACCAATTACTTTCCATTATGGATCCCACACAAGGCTGCGCCGTCGTACGAATATTCCCCGACAGAAAGAATATTCCACGACCAAACGGATATTCCCCGACAACAAATGAATATTTTATAATCACTTGCTTATTTTATAAAATTTGCACATTTCACCCATAACCAAAGCATTATATCAAATTAACACCTTATTATTCACAATAATATTTAGAGAAAATTTGATTTTATTCATTAATATGTTGGGGTCTTACATCAATGCTCCGTAATTTTAACAACGTATTATTGTGTTGTGTTATTTTTGTAATTATTTTGTGGATGTTTTGTTTTTATAAATACTTTTTAATTATTGTATATTAGTGGTAAGGACCCCTAATTAAATGGGCATACATGTAGGAAATAAAATTTTATGGGTCAAAAAGTCGCCCAATCAATTTGATTCAAAAAGTGATCGAAGCACTTCAATTTTTCATCATACAATCCGCACCATTAATTTCAAAATCAGTTTATCAAATTAGCTTTTTGCCCCAAACTCCAAAATTATATAAATATAAAGCTTTTCATTCATTTTCATTTACCAATTTATAAATCAAAAAAGCTTACTCTTCTTGCCTACATTATCTCAATAAACTTTTCACTCTCTCTTCTAAACAAATTTCTAATTCTACCCAAAAGATAAAATTTGATCAAAGTATTTGAGATAAGTTATTAATTTATTATTTCTTATATTATGTAAGATCCTAACTTTTTATGAATAAGATTTAATTTTCTCTAAATATTATTCTAAATTGTAAGGTGTTGATTTAATAAATGTTATAGTTATGGGTGATATGTGCAAATTATACAAAATAAATAGTTGTCAAAAAATATTCTTTTTGTCGAGAAATATTCGTTTTGTGGGAGAATACTTTTTTTGTCGGGGAATATTCGTACGACGGTGCCGAAATAACAAATCATTGGTAGGCCCCACAACGGAATAATTATCGGATGTAGAAAGCGACAAAAATAACTTTTCTAAAAATCGGCGACATAACTTTTATCGTTAACTATTGAAATACCTGATGATAAAAGTATAATAATGCATGTTACTCCATAGTAGTACGCGTTATTCCATAGTTGTAAACGGTATTGCACAGTGTTTCTGACTATTAATTTAATTATTGCTATAGTAGAAGTCACTCAATATTTGGTTCAATAATTGTCACAATAATTACTCCATAGTATCTCATATTATTGATTCAATAATTGTTATAGTAAAATCTGCACAATATTTTATGTTATTAAATCAATAATACGACACAATAACTTATATTATTTGATACAATATTATTAAATCAGTTAGCATTATTGACAATATCTAGAAGTTCTGTTAAGGAAATGAGTTAGTTAATTGCGCTCTATTTTTACGGAAAGCCCCCTCTTTCTTGGAAACGATATGGTTATCAATATTGTGACTCTATAATATTAATTGTAAATAATTATTGTGTGGTGGATATTTGTCCAATTTTTGTTACAAATGGAGGGATTTAGCATGAGATATTTATTAAAAATTTAACATATGAGAATCACAATTATCTTCTCTGACATTAATATTCATTCAAATATATTATTATAATAGCATAATAGTATAGCTTTATAATAATGTTTTAATATAATATAATAATATTATATTAACTTTATTAGATTGTTAGGTTTTTTCAAAACTTCCCGTGCACTTCTCTCCTGCGTATTCTTTTTCCTTTTTCCAGCTTGGTGGGTTGAAAGATTTCTCCTACAAATTCATTTTTTTCCAAATTAGTGGGCTCTCACCCATTAGAAAATGAGAGTTAGGCAGGAATGTAGGCATGTATTAGGTAGAAAGTTAGGCAGGTTTGTTTTATCATTCTACTGGGTTGCACTATAAAAGGGAGGTAACCTTTCATTCTAGAGACACCAAAAAACACAAGTGCTTCTACTAAAATATTGTGAGTATTTCTTTAATGTATGAGGATACTTTGAGTGTATCTTATAGTGCAAGATTTTTTCAAGATAATCTTTGTTATACCAGTTAGATCTAGTCTTCTACTAAGGTAAATGATATTATTTTCTTTCAATACTCGTAAGGGATATCATTTTCTTTCATACTCCATATTATGTAAGTGATATTATTCCAATTTATATTCCTAAATCTAAACTTACTATGGTAAGTATTGCTTCTATAATTCTTTAAATGATTAGAAATTTCTTGAGGTTTGCGCTTCATCTAATATCATTTCACTTGAATATTTTATTCACCTGAGCTTTCTTATTAAATTTAGTCTAATCATGTCGGGTACTATTCACGCAAGAGTACTATTCATGCCAGAGTATTATTCATGACGAAGTACTATTCACGCCGGAGTACAATTCACGATGAAATCTAGCCTTTTCTGTCCAAATTATCTTTGAAATATGAATCTTATTCTTGAATTTGAATCCATGTTTTGGTCATCATGTTGACAATTTGGACTTTCTTGAACTCTGGATAAATTAAATTATAAATCTCTAATGTTTATTCGTGATCTTATTATTTATATTAATCCTTTATTTCATTGTCATCATCCTCAAACTTAAATTGTGGTGAAAAGTTATCTTTGACCCGTAGTGCAAAGATGGACTGCTGATCGATATGATTATCACCAAGAATTTTAATTGGTATAATCATGACCTTTAATGTTACAGGCAAAGGCTTGTGGTGAAAGTTCTCTTTGGCTCGTAGTGTAAAGATGGATTGTTGTTGGCATGATCATGACCACCGGTGATACAAATGAATATCTTTGGCCCGTAGTGCAAAGATAAATTGTTGAATTTCGTAATTATGATCAGGAATCGTTGATTGGTGTTACAGGGATAAAATATTTATGATAGATTTTTAAATCATAGAAGATAGTGTAAACACTCAAAATTTTGCATTCCTGTTACTAACCATGCAGGACGGTAGAATCGTCTTTTGTTTTCCAGAGACAACTGATATATTGGATGTCAACTCACGAGAATTATGCTCATCTCAAGTAGTTTTTACTATGTTTTAGTGCATTTTATGTTTATTTAGCATTATTTGTAGTTAAACTCCTTTGATAGGGAAAGGTCTGGAAAAAGTAAGGAATGACATTGACATGATGACATGAAGCTAGCTAAAGGATGGCAAGAGGATCATGAGCAGATGGAGAATGAATGCAGTGAAGAAGAGAAGGGATAAAGAACGAATGACAACGAACAAGGAGTAGCAGCAGCAAAACATCAGAGGACAAAATACAGAAGCAGCGCGACCGCGCTGCTAAACAAGCCAAATCTCGCGCGCCCGTGCCACATGCATACAGAAGCTAAATTGCAACATTGCGCGGCCGTGCCCCATCAAAGAAGAAATCTTGCGCGCCTGCGCCAAGGCTTCGGCAGACACACCTATTACTAGGGGTGCTCATCGGTAAAAAACCGAACCGGCACTGAAAATACCGAACCGGTACCGATCCAAAATTATCGAAAAAATAAAAACCGAAACCGGTACCGAATTACCGGTTTCGGTACCGGTTTGGTACAAAATCGGTACCGGTTTTTTCGGTTATACCGCATGGTAATATATATAATTATTAATAATAATTAAATAATTTTTTTATATATTAATAATTTTTTTAAAAACTAAAAAATCATTAACTATTAATAATAATTAATATATAAAATAAAACTACAAAACATTATTAATATATATATATAAATTAATAAAACTACTATTATATAGAAATTATTAATATATAAAAAAATTATTTAATATATAAAATTACAAAACATTAAATATTAATTATTAAATTTTGGTATTTTTGGTATTTCAGTTTTTACCGAATTTTAAAAAGTCATTATCGGTATCGGTACCGAAAAATGTTAAAATACCGAAAAATCGGTACCGAAAAAATCGATACAAAAAAAAACCAATATCGAAAAAACTGGTACCGCCGGTATTGGTAAAAAACTGAAAAAACCAAAAATTTTGAGCACCCCGACCTATCGCGCGCCTGCGCCCGCGCCCATTTTACACTAAGATCTCGCGCGGCCGCGCGAGTCCTTTGCAACCTGTTTTGTTGACTTTTTATAATTTGAATTTTGAGCTCTTTAGGCTTATCTAAACAATACTGGTTGGTACCAGACATTTTTTAGTGGGTCTTTTATCAGTTTTCATATGAGTAATTAGGGTTCTTAAGTTTAACTAGTCTAGAGAGGTTTTGATCAATTTTTGATACATTCTATATTCTCTCTTCACTTTGGTTATTCAATAATCGTTAGTTTCATTTTTGGGAATTTATTGGTGCTTTGGAACAAACATTGGAACAAATTTTGCAACTGGGTTTAATCATTTCTCTTTCATCTCTTATTTGCATTATTTAATTCCATGTGTTGCTTCAATCCCATAATGGCTTTTGGTTCAGAAATGAACTAAATTAAACCCCATTATGGGATTCTAATAGATTTTGATATGTAGTCTAAACTTACATGTCTGATTGTTGGTTATATGTTATCCTTGGATTACCTATTATGATTGAGTGTAATGAATGAATGTTTGATCACCATTCATCTTATATGCTTATATGAATTTGAAAAATGAAATATGAGTATGGATATAATCATAATAGCATATGTTTATGAGGCTGAGTTATTTAGCTTTGTAATTTGTGAACAAGATAGAAATATACCATTTCGATCACCATGTGTAGTACTGAAAGTGCCTTTGCTTAAATTCATTATTGCTGTAATTTCATATAGACATATAGTGATTTTGGTAATAGTGTCGCTTACATGATTTCTATCATTTGTGGAGGTTATGTAAATAGGTCATAGTTCATTGAAAAATGGTTATGTCCACTTTTGTGCGCTTGACTAGTTTTCCATGATAAGTATATAAGCATTACATGATGGTTACAATTTAGATGAAGTTAGAATCCCATTATTTCCAAATTTGATTATAGTATTTTAGTATCCTATTTTTATTCATTAATTGAATTTAGAATTAATTATAATTGTGAGTTATTCGTTAGAACATATGAAAATAGTGACATAGTTGATGTATGATAATTAAAATTTAAAACCTTTCTCTGTGGATCGATACTTTTTTTACTCTGTACTACTTGTTGACCTGTGTATGCTTGCATGAGTTAGAGTCCTTTTTATTTAACTAAAAAGGAGGCAACAAGTTTTTGGCGCCGTTATCGAGGAAGGGCGTTTATTTTTAATATTATCATCATCAGTTTTAAGCTAAATTTGTATGACTTAGACAAATCTAATCTTATCTTATATCTATTTTTGTTTTTGTTTGTATTTCAGGTACTTCTATATATTTTATGTACACGCGATCATCCAATTCCGAGTTGACACCTGCACAGGAGAGGTTGGAAATCGAGAGCGCATAGAAATATACAAGCAGAGTTAGATACCACAAAATCTAATATGGCAGAAGAAGAGCAAAGAGAAGAGCAAAGAGAGGAACACAGGGCCTTGAGAGATTAATCGATGCCAAACATAAATGAATTACAGTCAAGTATAGTCAGGCCAGCTATAGCAGCCAACACTTTTGAGATAAAGCCGGGTACAATTCAAATGGTGTAGAATTCGGTACAGTTTGGAGGTGCGGCTACAGATGACCCGAATGAGCATTTGTTGAGTTTTATAAAAATATGTGACACTTTCAGGTACAACGGGATGACAGAGGATGCAATCAGACTTAAACTATTTCCATTTTTTTTACGAGACAAGGCAAGAAGTTGGCTTCACTCTTTACCTTCAGGATCTATTACAACATGGGAGGACCTAACACAAAAGTTCTTAGCCAAATTTTTTCCAATGGCTAAGACTGCTAAAATGAGGACAACAATTTTCCAGTTCGAGCAGCAGCAGGATGAATCTCTATATGAACTTTGGGAAAGATACAAGGAGATGCTTAGGAAGTGTCCACACCATGGTATGTCGGATTGGATGGTGATTAATACATTCTATAATGGATTGGGATGGCAGTCAAGGCCAATTGTAGATGCAGCTGCAGGAGGATCTTTGTGGGCAAAGAGCTATGAAGAGGCCTATAACCTTATTGAGACTATGACAGCTAATGACTTTCAAAATCCTACAACCAGAATGCCACAGCCCAAAGTTGCAGGATTGTTAGTGGTGGATGCTATCACTAAGTTGTCAGTTCATATGGCATCAATGGCAAAGAAGATTGACTCTTTGGCACAAAGTAAGGCGAAGACAGTTGCTTTTGTATGTGAGATATATGCAGGGTCGCATTCAACCGACCAATGTGCTATCAGTTCAGAGTCTGTAAAGTATGTGAGCAACTACCAGAAGAATCAAAGTTAGTTTCAGAATGCTTACAACCCAAACAATCGTAACCATCCAAATTTCAGTTGGTCCAACAATCAAAGTAATCAACAAAGTCAGTTTCAACTGCAGCAACAATTTTAGGCACAACCATCTCAGCAACAGTTTGCACCAAGACCACCTTACCCACTTAGATTTTCCCAGCAGCAACAACATCATCCACCACCTGCACCTCAGCAAGAGAAGAAGTCAGAGATGGAGGAAATGATGATGAAGTATATGGCAAATACCGAGGTGATGACTAAAAGCCAAGCAGTGGCTATCAAAAATTTGGAAACTCAAATGGGACAGATGGCTAGCATGCTTAACAACAGACCCCAGGGTTCATTGCCAAGTACAACGGAGGCTAATCCAAGAAGGGAAGGTAAGGAACAATGTCAGGCAATTACACTTCGGTCTGGGAAGCAAACTGTAGAAAATCAGCCGCGGCACTTTTGCAAAGAGAAACCGTGCTGCCGCGCGGTCATGAAAATTCTTCTGAGGATGGTTTGAATAAAGAAGGTTCAGGACAGCAGGAAGTGAAGAAGAAAAAAGAAGATTCACCTGATAAACCAATGACTAAGATACCAGTAGTTCATCCTCCTGTTCCTTACCCACAGAGATTACAGAAGCAGAGGGAAGACAAACAGTTTAGTAAATTTTTGGAGGTCTTTAAAAAGCTATAGATTAACACACCTTTCGCTGAGGCATTGGAATAGATGCCTAGTTATGCAAAGTTTATAAAAGGTATATTGTCAAGGAAGAAAAGGTTAGAAGATTTTGAAACAGTGGCCTTGATTGAAGAATGTAGTGTAGTGCTTCGACGCAAATTACCTCCAAAGTTGAAGGACCCGGGCAACTTCACGATACCTTGTACAATTGGAAAGATGAGCTTCAACAAATGTTTGTGCGATCTTGGGGCAAGTATAAATTTAATGCCTTTGTTAGTGTTCAATCAATTGGGATTGCCGGCTCCAAGGCTGACAAATATTTCTTTACAGCTAGCTGACATGTCTATCACTTATCCATGAGGTATTGTGGAAGATGTATTGGTGAAAGTGGATAAATTCATCTTTCCGGCTGATTTCATCATATTAGACTATGAAGAAGATAAAAGTATACCAATCATTCTTGGAAAACCATTCCTAGCTACAGGAAGGACCTTGACAGACGTTCAGAAAGGGGAATTGGCAATGCACGTGTATGATCAGGAAGTTACTTTTAATGTATTCAACGCAATGAAATTTCTGATAGATGAAGAGGAATGCTTCAGGGTTGATTTGGTGGAAAAGGTACTAAATGATGAAGTAGAGAACTTGGTGGATCATGAACCATTGAGGAATGCTATTGTGGGAAGTTCAAAAATAGATGATGAGGAAACTGAAGAAATTGTTCAAATTCTTGACACTACTCCACAATTCAGGAAGTTCAAGACTCTTGTTGAGCCATTAAAGAAAGCTGGAGAGTCATAAGTGAAATTAAAGCCATCTCTTGAGACATCTCCAGAACTTGAGTTGAAACCACTTCCAGACCATTTGAGGTATGCATTTTTAAATGATAATTCAAAATTACTTGTGATTATTTCTTCTGCACTAACATCTTTTCAGGAAGAAAAACTGGTAAGAGTCCTCAGGGAGTTCAAGTCAGCAATTGGGTGGACTATAGCAGATATCAAAGGGATTAGTCCATCTTTCTGTATGCACAAGATCCTCCTGAAAGATGATAGCAAGCCTTTAGTGGAACAATAAAGAAGACTTAATCCAATCATGAAGGAAGTGGTCAAGAAGGAAGTGTTAAAATGGCTTGATACATGTATTATTTATCCGATTTCAGATAGTTCATGGGTGAGTCCGGTACAGTGTGTACCGAAGAAGGGTGGTATGATCGTAGTCTCTAATGAAAACAATGAGTTGATTTCGACAAGAACAATAACGGGGTGGAGAGTCTGCATGAATTATCGCAGACTTAACAAAGCTACAAGGAAAGATCACTTCTCACTGCCGTTTATCGATCAGATGTTGGATAGGCTAGTAGGTCATGAGTTCTATTGCCTTCTGGATGGTTATTCAGGTTATAACCAGATTGTTATAGTCCCAGAAGACCAAGAAAAGATAACCTTTACATGTCTGTATGGTACCTTCGCCTTCAGAAGGATGTCTTTTGGTTTATGCAATGGTCCAGCCACGTTTCAGAGATGTATGATGGCTATCTTTTCAGATATGGTGGAGCATAATGTGGAGGTATTTATGGATGATTTTTCAGTATTTGGTGATTCTTTTGACTTGTGCTTGGAAAATTTAGTGATGGTTTTAAGAAGATATATTGAGACGAACTTGGTGTTAAATTGGGAAAAGTGCCATTTTATGGTACAAGAAGGAATAATTCTGGGACATAAGGTGTCGAAGAAAGGACTTGAGGTGGACAGGGCAAAATTAGAGACCATTGAGAATTTGCCGCCACTAACTTCAGTAAAAGGTGTTCGAAGTTTTCTAGGACATGCAGCCATCTACCGCAGATTCATTAAAGATTTCTCCAAGATAACAAAGCCACTTTGCAGCTTATTAGAGAAGGATGCACAGTTCAAGTTCGATGAGGATTGTTTGTCTGCATTTGAGCATTTAAAGAGGAGGTTAACTTCAGCACCAATGATTACAGCACCAGATTGGGACTTACCATTCGAGTTGATGTGTGATGCCAGTGATTATGCTGTGAGGGCTATTTTGGGCCAGAGAAGGGAAAATATTTTTCATGTGATATACTATGCGAGCAAGACCCTTACTGAAGCTAAGTTGAACTATACCACCACAGAGAAGGAATTACTGGCAGTTATGTATGCTTTTGACAAGTTTCTAGCTTATCTGATTGGGACAAGGGTGATAGTGTACACGGATCATGCGGTAATTCGATATTTAGTGGGAAAGAAGGATGTAAAGCCTCGTTTGATCAGGTGGATACTTCTGTTGCAGGAATTTGATTTGGAGATTAAGGATAGAAAGGGAACTGAGAACCAAGTGGCGGAACACTTATCTCGACTAGAAAATCCGGGAAGAGAGGTATATGACAAGACTGTGATTAATGAGTCCTTTCCAGAAGAACAGTTATTTGTGGTGAAAGGGGAAGTGCCATGGTTTGCAGACTATGCGAACTACTTGGTGAGTAGGATAATTCCTTCTGACGTAGTTGGTCATCAAAAGAAGAAATTTTTGCATGACGTGAAGTGGTTTATATGGGATGAACCATATTTGTTCAAACAATGTGCTGATCAGATGATAAGAAGATGTATCCCATATAGTGAGACAGAGGGGATTTTGCAAGACAACGGCTCGAGTATTACAAGCAGGATTCTACTGGTCGACGATTTTTAAAGATGCTTACAGTTTTGTCCAGAGATGTGACAGATGTCAAAGAGTTGGGAATATTTCGAAAAGGAATGAGATGCCATTGAACACGATCCTTGAGGTTGAAATTTTTGATGTTTGGGGGATAGATTTCATGGGTCCTTTCATTTTTTTATGTGAAAATTTATACATCTTGTTAGCAGTCGACTATGTTTCAAAGTGGATGGAAGTGGCAGCTCTTCCAACTAATGATGCCAAGGTGGTCCTATGATTTTTACAGAGAAGTATTTTTACAAGGTTTGGGACTCCAAGGGCTATTATTAGTGATGAAGGCAGTCATTTCTGTAATAGACAGTTCACAGCTCTGTTGGCTAAGTATGGGGTAAATCATCGCATTGCTACAGCTTATCATCCTCAAACCAATGGCCAAGCAGAGGTTTTAAATCGTGAAGTAAAAAGAATTTTAGAGAAAGTCGTGAACCCCATAAGAAAGGATTGGTCCTTAAAGCTTGATGATGCTGTTTGGGCGTATAAAACTGCTTACAAGACTCCGTTGGACATGTCACCTTTTTAGCTGGTTTATGGAAAGGCTTGTCACCTTCCCATGGAGCTTGAGCATAAGGCATATTGGGCAATTAGGAAGCTCAATTTTGATTTGAAGGCTGCAGGTGAAAAACACCTACTCCAACTCAATGAGTTGGATGAATTCAGATTACAGGCGTATGAAAACTCCAAGCTGTATAAAGAAAAGGTGAAGAGATGGCATGATCGTAAGATTATAGAAAGAGTATTCGAATCGGGATAAAGAGTTCTGTTGTTTAATTCAAGACTTAAACTCTTCCCTGGGAAGCTTAAATCAAGGCGGTCAGGGCCATTCACAGTAAAGACAGTTTATCCACATGGTGCAGCAGAGGTATTTGAAAAATTCCCAGATAAGCCGTTCAAAGTGAATGGATAGTGGCTGAAGCATTATTTTAGTGGAGAGGTTGATAGGCAGAAAGTCACCTCCATTCTTTCTTCAACATAATTGAGTCAGAGATAATCAAGCTAATTGACTATAACTTAGCGCTTGATGGGAGGCACCCCATTATTTCTATCCTTACCTCTTGTTAATTCTGTTTTAGATCGTATTTGATATTTCATTTTCATGATTAGTTGTTATAGCCTAACTAGTGTGACATAAGTATTATGGGAGTTGAATGTGCATATGATGATGCTTGAGCGTAGCATAGAAAGTATGGTTTTAAGATAGTCATTTATGCATAGTCACTAGTTCATGTTTTGATAATGATATTTGTCGTTTGTGCAGGTGTATTGAAGATGATTCGTAGCTGTTTTGGTATGTTTGAGATGCAGATTGGTATGACAGGATGCAGGGCAGCGCGGCCGCGTAAGGAATTCAGAATAAAATGGCGCGCCCGTGCCACATGTATGTGCAGCAAAACCACTCGCACGCCCGTGCCACTTTCCAGTTCAAAACACGCGCGGCCACGCCCGAGATCGGATTTTGAAAAAATTTTCAGTTTTAAAGACGTGCCTTTTCCCATTTCTTATATCAGTAACAATAGACTTGCGCGTATCCCTTTCTCTCCACAAACGCACGACTCCTCTCCCAACCTTTCCAGTTCAAATTTGTAACTCCTCAACCCACTACTCATATCTCGCATCCGTTTCCTACCCACATTCAACTTCTTCAACTAATAAAATTAGGGTTTTTCAGAGGGTGCGTGAAATACAACAAGTTTGGGGGTGTTCAGTGTTTGTCAGATATTACAACCTTTGTTCCATCAGTACAACTCTTCTTCTTCTTCATTGGTAACAATGGGACCAAAACGTGCTCGCTCTCGCACTCTCGAGTCATCCTCTGCAAGTAGCCAGAGTGGTGATAATGTGGATTTTTCTAAATTTGTCAGCCTTGATGCACAGATAGGGTATTATCGAATCGTGGCTAAATTATTTGTTCGAGAAAGAGGGTTCAAACCAGAGGCACAAGATGGGCAGTTGAAAGGCATGATCAGGGAAAGATGTTGGCATGGAGTTTACTCTACACCAATGGCTGCACCTATGGCCATTGTAAGGGAATTTTATGCAAAAGCAAAGGAGATAATGAGTGGTTTTTCTTTTGTCTGAGGGGTGCAAGTGGACTATAGCCCAAAGCAATTCGTGGCGTCTTCAATTTACCCGACCCTCCAACTGGACGTATAAATTGGGTTAAAGCGGAACGAATGGAGACAGACCTAGATGAAGTCATTACTGATTTGTGTATACCATGGACACAATGGACTTGCAAGCCCGACACTAATCAGCCCAAGACGTTTCTGGCTTCAAGTCTCAATCGTTTTGCCAAAGCTTGGAATCTCTTTATTTTTGCAAAACACATGCCATCATCCCATCAACATGAGATTACAACTGAGAGAGCAATCATTCTTTGGGGGATTGTTATAAGGAAATACATTGACATTGGGCATCTCCTTAATCAAAACATGCTTCATTATATGCGAGGGAGCACTATAGGAAGTATACCATATGCCTCGATTGTTGCTCATTTATGTGCTCGAGCAGGAATTAGGTGGACTGATGAACAACTACAATTCCCAAGTCAGGATATCACTCATGCCACGATAGAAAAATTCGAAGATTGGGCAGGAGGTACCCCACACCTAAGGGGTAAGGGTTTCATCCTTCGTCCAACGTCATTTGCACCATCACCACAGTCTTCAAGGACAAATGAAGCAGGCACGTCAACGCAAGCCACTGCTACTACTAATGATCGACAGCTCCGAAGGTTGGAGAGGAAGGTCGATGCTATGTACGATAATTTTACAGTGTTTGCTATGGGTTTGACGAGGTCGCTAGCGTAGGCATTTGAGCAGCAGGGTACTATGATCAAGTGGCCACAATTTGGGACTACTGTATCATTTCCACCGTCAGATTCACCACCCAAAGAGGGTGGTGCAGCTGATCAGTAGGGGAGTTCTTCTAACCCTATACCTTCATTCATTGGGACAATGAATATATTAAGTTTGGGGGTATTGGGTAGTAGTGTAGTTACATGAAGTTAATTTGCATATTTTTGCATATTTAGTTTAAATTTTGCATGTTTATGTGTTAGTTAATAATTGCAGAATTTTTTTCTATTTTTAGTAGTTATTATATGTTTTAGTTATGTGTTTAGTTGCATGTCCCAAATGTCTAGCTTTATGGAGTTTGAGTCTAGCCAATGATGAAATTAAATTTTAAAGGATTTTTAAATTTACTGGATAACATGAGTTTAGCTATAATATTTTACATGATGTAATCCATGCCTGTTGTTTAGATGCTTTCGGTTAGCACATACGTGTTTACATATACTTGTTGGGATAAGAGTAATGTATTTTTATTGCTTAGTAGGAAATGTGGTTTTGAAAAAAGAGAATTGTGTAGAAAATGGACTTAGGCCATGAAAACATTGATAATCAAACTTTGGGAATACATAGGTATGCTTATTGTGTATAAAAAAATAAAGAAAAAGAAAAATCCATCTTGAAACCTTCCTCAACTGAATTATTATCCTTAGAAGGGGCGAGATGGAGCGTAAAACGCACTCGCTGCATAAAAAAATAGCAATAAACACTGCGGGAAAGCGCGAAAATCGCCCTCGTGAGTAAAAATAAAGCAATTTAAACCCATTGTTGAACCTTAGTTTGTATTGATATGTTGGATTAGTTTTTGTTGTATTAGTATACATGGATCTTTATTTAGACTGCAATTTTCTGTTTCGAGCAGTTTATGTCTATAGCTTAGTTTGAAATTTTATTCTTGAATCTGGATAATTCACTGAGGCACATTAGATTAGAATTCCATTTTAACTAGAAAAACTTGGGACTCATTTGCATCATAGTTTAGTTTGCATAGCATGTAGTTGCATTTCATTATTTACTGTCATATGCATTGGTTGAGGGCAAGAAAAAGTTCAAGTTTAGGTGTATTTGATAAGTAGGTTTTATACCTACTTATTGGATGTCAACTCATGAGAATTATGCTCATCTCAAGTAGTTTTTACTATGTTTTAGTGCATTTTATGTTTATTTAGCATTATTTGTAGTGGAACTCCTATGGCAGGGAAAGGCATGGAGAAAGAAAGGAATGGCATTGACATGATGACATGAAGACATGAAGCTAGCTAAAGGATGGCAAGAGGATCATGAGCAGATGGAGAATGAATGCAGTGAAGAAGAGAAGGGATGAAGAATAAATGACAACGAACAAGGAGCAGCAGCAACAAAACATTAGAGGACAAAATACAGAAGCAGCGCGGCCGCGTTGCTAAACAAGCCAAATCTCGCGCGCCTACGCCACATGCATACAGAAGCTAAATTGCAGCATTGCGCGGCCGTGCCCCATCAAAGAAGAAATCTCGTGCGCCCACGTCAAGGATTCGACAGACACACCTATCGCGCGCCCGCGCCCATTTTACACTAAGATCTCGCGCGGCGACGTGAGTCCTCTGCAGTCTATTTTGTTGACTTTTTATAATTTGAATTTTGAGTGCTTTAGGCTTATCTAAACAATACTGGTTGGTACCAGACATTTTTTAGTGGGTCTTCTATCAGTTTTCATATGAGTAATTAGGGTTCTTAAGTTTAACTAGTCTAGAGAGGTTTTGATCAATTTTTGATACATTCTATATTCTCTCTTCACTTTGGTTATTCAATAATCGTTAGTTTCATTTTTTAGAAATTATTGGTGCTTTGGAACAAATATTGGAACAAATTCTACAACTGAGTTTAATCATTTCTCTTTCATCTCTTATTTGCATTATTTAATTCCATGTGTTGCTTCAATCCCATAATGGCTTTTGGTTCAGAAATGAACTAAACCCCATTATGGGATTCTAATGGATTTTGATATGTAGTCTAAACTTACATGCCTGATTATTGGTTGTATGTTATCATTGGATTACCTATTATGATTTAGCGTAATGAATGAATGTTTAATCACCATTCATCTTGTATGCTTATATGGATTTAAAAAATGAAATATGAGTATGGATATAATCATAATAGCATATTTTTATGAGGCTGAGTTGTTTAGCTTTGTAATTTGTGAACCGGATAGAAATATACCGTTTCACCATGTGCAGTACTGAAAGAGCCTGTGCTTAAATTCATTATTGCTGCAATTTCACATAGACATATATTGATTTTGGTAATATTGTCGCTTACATGATTTCTATCATTTGTGGAGATTATGTAAATTGGTCATAGTTCATTGAAAAATGGTTATGTCGACTGTTGTGCGCTTGACTAGTTTTCCATGATAAATATATAAGCATTACATGATGGTTACAATTTAGATGAAGTATGAAATGAAGTTAGAATACCATTATTTCCAAATTTGATTATAGTATTTTAGTATCCTATTTTTATTCATTAATTGAATTTAGAATTAATTATAATTGTGAGTTATTCGTTAGAGCATATGAAAATAGTGACATAGTTGATGTATGATAATTAAATTTAAAACTTTTCTCCGTGGATTGATACTTTTCTTACTCTGTACTACTTGTTGTCCCGTGTATGCTTGCATGAGTTAGAGTCCTTTTTGTTTAACTGAAAAGGAGGCAACAACAACCCTAGTGTAAGGATTTCGGCACATAAAAGCAACGGAATATAAAATTTTTCAAAGCAATTTTCAAAACCCTAAAATAAGATCCATGCGAAAACATATTAATTCAGTGGTTTAGATTTTATACCGATTATAGAAAACTCTGTGTGATGATCCGTAAATTTTACAAATAAATTTTTATTTTTATTATTATATTTTATATATTTAATATTGATTACCAGTATTGTGCTAAGTATCTGTGATACAAGTTTAGAGAAATGGTCAATTTGTGTATTGACTAAAAAATATGAGTAGAGTTATGCTTAACAGAGAATAGAAACCCTAACCCTAAGTCCGGATATGGATTTAGTAGAAAATATAGTTACAATAATTGTATTGATAAGTACGTGTGCGTACAGTATAGTATTGATGAACAATGATTGATCGAATAGGGTATAAACTTAGTAAACCCTAATAAGGGATCAGAAACCTTAATCAAATGCCGGGAGAACCCTTATTTTCAATTCAAGAACCCTAAACCCTGATAACTAAACCCTAATCCTAATTAGGGATATCAATAAACAATTGTGATACTGAATATTATAATAGGTATGTGGATGTAGGATAAGTATAAAAATTATATCAGAGAATTTTAATGAGGATTAGGAAACCCTAACTCGAATTATCAAACCCTAATCGGTAAACTCTGATTTCTATTTTTGAAATGCTAAAATTTAATTAGGGAACCCTAATACTTGTTGTCAAAACCTAAAGAGTAAAAATATTAGAGAAGTATGTGAAATGACTAAAATAACCCTATAGATAATATAGAAATTACCAAAATACTTAGTAGGGTTAAAAATACCAAAATACCCTCGAGCTTTTCTTTTAACAAAAGATAAACATAAATCTTGGTGACTCATCACTAAGATTTGCCATATGTCTAATTCTATAACATAAATGACGAAATCAACCTCAAGGTTGAATGGAAAATCACAAAAGTACCCTTAATACATAAGAAGTTACTAAAATACCCTTTATCTTCCAAATTTTGGTGATAAGCTTAAATCTATGACTCACCACTTGAAAGATTTGTATCATATGTTAAAATAAACTACACCAGCCATATTATGACATCTAATATCAGATTATCTAGAACATTTGTCAAAATCAAGGAATTAATGACTACTTTACCCTTACTTGAATCTTTATATCCAAGATAAGCTTTCCATAGCTAAGCTTATGAGTTCTATACTTTATATACTCCATATAGTGGTTTATAGCTAGTACCTAGAAGGTCAGAACAGAATCAAAAAGGAAGGAATCAAGAATTTGCTTTAAAATGTGAGAAACCCTAATTTGGTTCTAGATCTTTGAAGCTATATTAAAAAAGTGTGTTTTAGTGTTTATATATATGATATAACATGTTAATAAGTGATCTGGGTTGCTAAAACACAAATCTATAATAGTTAAAAGCTTCAAAATGAAGATTTTCATAATCGGTCAAGAACCCTAAAAGTGTGTCTGACAACCGAATGTCAAGTCCCTTAGATTCGAATTTGTTAGATGTTTGAGTTGTATGATGTATTATATTTGTAGTATGTTGTGAGCTTAGTAATCTAGAAGTGGAAACATGATCATAGGATGTATAGATTACAAGATATTAGTGGTCAAAACACGTTGACCGGTCATGCTTTCAATTTCTGGAAAACCCAGAACTTCAAGAACAACGTCTGACAAGCATTTTAAAGGCTCTAATCTTCACTCTGACAGGTGTTTGGACCATATAAGTGAAACACTTTTGAACCCTGTCATGCGGACTATAAACTCATAAGAATAGATCATTTATTACATTAATAGGATGGGAGATATGGTGGATCAAAAGTAGTTCCTCGAACTGGAAACCCAGTTTTCTGGGTAACCCAGAAAGTGGTAAAACCAGGCTCTGACAGCCGTTTGACTAGCCTGAATCTTTCAATTGATAAGTAGATAAGGTGTTACGTTGTATCTAGATTATACTATGATATGAGTACTACAATCCTAAAGCACTCTAATGCATTGAGCAGGTTTGGATTGAGAATTATTAGCAGTCAAAATAGGTTGACCAATCACAAATGAATTCTAGGAAACCCAAAAAATATAAACCGAGGCCTGACAAGTTCTTTAAATGCTCAGATCTTTCTATTATGATGTTGTTAAACCATATAAGTGCTACCATGTTGTACCTTGACATATAGTCTACCAAATCATGGCCCTAAATCACCTAAAGCTTTAGCAGGATGCAAGTTATGTAGGCCTCAATACCGTTGACTAACCATGACTTTTTCTTTCTGGAAAGCCCAGAAAGGCAAGAACAACCTTAGGTGCTTGATTAGATCCTCAATATCTTTTGATAGTGACATAGTTTGACACCAAAATGATTATAGGCTTATACTACTACATCAAAGCTACGAATTGATTACATTAACCAAGCCAGAAGCCTAATAGATTGAAAATTAACCTTGGTCAAAGTAGGGGGGTAAGAGCTGTTCTTCAGACCTCAGGAACACCAATAACGACGGTTCTGTCACTATAATGACCTTTAGTGACAGTTTGGTTTTAAATTAATAAAAATAATATAATAAATAGAAATAAATACTAAATAATTATTATAAATTAATAATTAATTTCTAAAATATATTTTAAATTATAATAAGTAAATTTTAATATTTTGACATAAAATTTCATTAATATTTAATTTATTTAAATATTAATAATAATGAAATTATTTAATAATTCTATTAAATAAATTAGTAAAAATGGTAATAAATAATTTTAAATAATAATAAATTATTTGAAAATAGAATTAATGATTTAAAAATCATTACCAATAATAATAAATTATTTAAAAATAATATTGTTGTTGTAATAATTATTATGAATAAATAATAATTATAATTAGGATTTATAAAAATCATTTTAATTGATAATAATAATAATAAATCATTTTAAATAATATTAAATTATTTAAAATTGAAATCAACGATTTAAAAATCATTATCAATAATATTAAATTATTTAAAAACAATATGGGTGACTTAAAAATCATTATGAATGATTATTAATTACTTAAAAATAATATTAATGACTTATAAATCATTTTGATTAATAATAAATAGGTTAAAATTTATATTGATCATTGAGACATGTTTCTAAGCTTCTAGAAATTATTATGAATAATATTTAAAGTAATATTTAAACTTTCAAACAAAGTTTACTCGAAAAGTAATTTAATAAACTATCCGATCAAATTATAAAACACCGAATAGACATCGAATACAACCCAGACACTATTAAATTGATTAGATATCAACTGTTACTGATTCTAATTACTGCAATGAATATATTTAGGTTACGTAGATAGTTACAAATGTTATAAATTAGCTGATCGTCGGGTAGACAAGCTTTTCTGCACTTTGTGCAAACTTTCTATTTTAAATGCAAGTTTTTCTGCACTTTATACAAATCTCATATTTCAAATGCCAGTTGCATTTAAATTATTTTACTAAATGAAAGTTTTCTATTTATCAATTATGATATTGTGATATACAGTGTTCATGATTTTTGTTATTCAAAGGTTATGATTTCTTGTTCAAATATAACCAAGACATATGAGCTATTGTTGTGGAAAAATACTTTTAATTTGATATGAAAACATAGTTTGTAAGAAACCAATTTTGTTTGGTACCGATATATATACTGACACTATTGGAAACGACAGCCAGGGACTGTCGTGTGCAGTAACGGCTGTCCTTGGCAGTAGTAAACTGTCATCGACATTTATAGCAATGATTAAAACAATATTTAGAGGATGATATTCATACTCCTAGTTTTGTTTAGTTGAGCGGATCAACCCAAATTTCTAAGTCTACAAGACTGATAGAAATTCAAAATGGGCAGGGTTTAGCTAATAAACGTTAGTATATACATGTGGCACTACTCTAAACTTTATGTTCATTCAATCTAGATTTGGTGTGTGACGCCCCCAAAATAGGTATACATCACCCATTCTGAGTCGTCAAATACATGGTACAAAATACGAATACAAACTTAAATATACAACATGAGCTGTGAGTTTTAATACAAATATTATCTTCTAGACAACATTAAAACTCAAAATAAGTCCTCAATACATTTATTATCACACTATTTTACAGAATAGTGAGGACTACTAATGCAAATATCTGGACAGTCACTCCGTTCTCCGACTAGTCCTAGCTATATTCTCATTTCTTGAAGAGAACAATGAAAGCAAAGGGTGAGCTCAACTAGTCCAGTAAGAAATATTATGACTAAGATAATGTAGAATAAATTATCGTTAGCCTTCAACAGTGTTAAACTGATAAAATATAATAAACATCAAGTTTAACTGCAGCGAAACAAGCAATCCATTGGAAGAGTCAAGTAGAGAATGATATCTACTATCTTCTATGATTTAAAAGAATTTATCATCAATTTTATCGTTGAGACTCAGCTTAATAAATAATCCACATCATTCCTGCACTATGGCCAATGATATTCATTAGTATCACGACCACAAATTATCCATGCACTACGGGCTAAGGATATTCGTGTTTTCATCAATAGTCATGATCATGCCAACAACTGTCTATCAATGCACTACGGGCCAGTGAGGACTTTTACCACATCATTTGTAACATTACGGTCATGATTATACCGAATAATCTCTGGTCATAATCATACCAAGTCCATCTATGCACTACGGCCAAAGATGACTTTCATAACAATATAAGCATGAGGATGATGACAATGATATAAGAATTCAATTAAAAGAGAGCAAAGGATAAGTTTTTAAAGATTTAAATTTAAGTTATCCAAACTCAATAATGTCCAAATTGTCAACATGATACTGCTTCGTGGAGTAAAATTCAAGAATAATATTGAATCAAAAATGATTTGAACCGAAAAAATCAATTTTTATCATGAATAGTACCTCGGGTGAATAGTAACTGAGTGAATAGTACCCCGATATGAAAAATTTAAAACTTATCAAGATTGCTCAGAATAATATTTCTATGATGAGATACTGGATGAAGCGCAATTTTAAGGATATTCTACTAATTTCATGGAGTATAGACGTCAAAACTTTAAAAAAATGAGTATAGAATTCAAAATCTGAAACGAAATAATATTACTTACATACTACTGAGTATGGAAGAAAATATTATTTTATACGAATACTAAATAAAAATAATATCCCTTACCTTGAAAAGAAGAGTATTCCAACTGGTATAGCGGAGATATTCTTGAAGAAAATTTTCACTGTTTTTTATGCTCAAAGCTTTCTAAGGGGGTGTTTGATAAAAACTAAATAAATCTGAATCTGAATCTGAATCTGAATGAGTTGAATCTGAATGATTTGAATCAGAATCTGAATGGAAAAAGCTGTTTGATAATTGACATGTCTGAAACATCTGAATGACAAAATTTTATTATTTTACCCCTCTGAAAAAATTCAAAATTATTGTAAATTTATTTAATATTACTTAATATAATAGTTAATATTTTGTTTTTAATTTTTTTAATTTTTTTTACTTCATTCAGCTGCTCATTCAGCCATTCAGCTTAAAAAATCTGACTTAGCCATTCAGTTCGTTTATCATACCGATTCAGCCATTCAGACCAAAATAAACGCACTGACCGATTCTGCCACTTAGATTCAGCTCTAAACAAATACCCCCTAAAACTCTAAAGAAATACGCTCAATATTATAGAAGAAAAATTCTTTGATTCTGGTGTGATTTTTAATTCTAAATAAGCATCCTATTTATAGGTGAATGGAAAAGATACTATTTAAATTTAAAAATCACGGACCGCATAGTAAGACCTCAAACGAAAAATCACGGGCGGAAGAAAATAAAAATCAGACACCCATTTTTTAATTTATTAATATTATATTCAATAAAATATAATATATTCTATTTTTCAAAAAAAAAAAACAAAACTTATTATAATATAATTATATTTGTTATAATAATAACAAATAAACTCCCTCATTCCTACGCTACTACACCCCTCCCCCATTTCTTGACATTCATTTTTCAACACATATGGGCCCTACATGTGGCCCCCACCTTGAGGATGATATGCTGAACTAAATCATAAATTCGTGCCCATAGCTTTTTGCAAACTAACCCAAAATTGTGAAGTGAATCTTGGGTCTCGATCAGAAACTATGGATACTGGCATACCATGCAGTCTTAAAATCTCATTTATATATATACGAGCAAGACGTTCAAGTATATAAGTTTCTCGTATAGGTAAGAAATGAGCCGACTTGGTCAATCTATCAATAATGACCCAAATTGCATCTATGCCTTGAGAAACCTTAGGAAGACCAGTAACGAAATCCATGGTAATGTGCTTCCACTTCCATTCTAGAATTTCAAGTGGTTGCAATGGACCTTTTGGCAATTGATGCTCCGCCTTGACACGTTGACAAGTTAAACACCTTGAGATAAACACAACGATCTCTCTATATTGCTCCACCAAAATGTATGTCGAAGATCACAATACATTTTGGTACTCCTAAGATGGATTGCAAACGGTGTGTTGTGCGCCTCCATCATGATTTTATACTTCAAATCAGAATCGTTAGGAACACAAAGTCTGGAGTTGACTCGAAGTATTCATTCTTCATCGATTCTTGCTTCCGGAATAACACCTTCTTGCACTTTCTTCCTCATACGCTTCAGCTCCAGGTCTGTAGCTTGAGCAGCTTTAACTTTATCGATTAAAGTCAGTTCTACTCGTATGTTTACCATCATCACGTGGGTCCCTAGAGTCTTTAACTCTATCTCCATCCTTTGTAAGTCATACAAAATGGGCCTTTGCGTTGACAATAACGCACTTGTACCTACATATGATCTTTTACTCAATGCGTCAGCTACTACGTTCGCTTTTCCAGGATGGTATTGAATAGTATGATCATAATCTTTCAACAGTTCAAGCCAACGTCATTGCCACATGTTGAGTTCCTTTTGAGTGAAGAAATATTTGAGGCTTTTATGATTCGAATAGATCTCCACTTTCTCCTCATATAAGTGATGCCTCCAAATTTTAAGTGCGAAGACAACAGCTGCCAACACTAGATCATGAGTAGGATAATTCCTCTCATATTCTTTGAGTTGTCGAGAGGCATAGGCTATGATTTTCCCATGTTGCATGAGAACACATCCTAACCCTTTGCCCGAAGCATCACTGTAGATGATAAATCCCTCCGAGCCAGATGGTATTGTCAGAACAGGTGCTGAAATAAGTCTCCTCTTGAGTTCTTGAAAACTCTTCTCACATTCCTTGCTCCAACCGAATTTTGTATCTTTCCTAGTCAGTTGAGTTAATGGAGTACCGATTTGAGAAAACCCTTCAACGAATCTCCGATAATAACTAGCTAAGCCGAGAAAGCTACATACTTCGGTCACTGATTTAGGTTGCTCCCAGCTTTGTATTGCTTCAATCTTTGCAGGGTCAATAGATATTCTGTGATTTGATATCACGTGCCCAAGGAATGCAACTTCCTCAAGCCAGAACTCGCATTTCTTCAACTTGGCATGCAACTTGTTTCCACGAAGCTTTTGGAGTATCAGCCTCAAGTGTTGCCCATGATTTTCACAACTTTTGGAATATATGAGAATGTCATCAATAAAGACAACCACAAAATGATCCAAATATTCCTCGAATACTTGGTTCATCATATCTATGAAGGCAGTAGGAGCATTAGTCAATCTAAAGGACATGACTAAGAATTCAATGCCCATACCGAGTTCTGAAAGCAGTCTTTGGAATGTCATCAATTTTAATCTTTAACTGATGATATCTGGAACGAAGATGGATCTTTGAAAAGAATTTGGTGCCTTATAACTGGTCAAACAGGTCATCAATACGTGGTAATGGGTGCCTATTTTTTATGGTGACATGATTCAACTCCCGATAATCAATACAAAATTGCATACTCCCATCTTTCTTCTTTACGAGTAGAATAGGAGCACCCCAAGGAGATGTACCAGGACGAATGCAACCGATGTCTAACAATTCCTGTAGTTGGGTCTTTAACTCCTGAAGTTCAATAGGAGCTATTCGATATGGGGCTTTAGAAATGGGTTTTGTACCGGGTTCAAGGTCAATACAAAATTCAATTTCACGCTCTGGGGTAGGCCAGGAAGTTCTTCAGGGAATATGTCAGGAAATTTATTACAATAGAAATATCATTCAAAACTGACGTATTTTTGTTTAATTCTGTGACATGAGCTAAGAAAGCTTGACATCTGTTTTTCAATAAACGAATAGCTTTATGGCTTAAGATGACAGTGATTGATTTTAATGGGTTGGTTGCTTGAATTTGTATAATAGGTTGGTTAGGAATATGAAAGCTAACAACCTTACGAAAATAATCAATTTTTGCATGATGAGTAGTTAACCAATCAATCCCTAGAATTACGTCAAATGCAAGTATTTTTAAGGAAATAAGGTTGACAGGTAATGTAAGGGTACCGATTTGAACAAAACAAGTCTTATAAACAGTGAATGTAATGAAGGTTTCTCCCAATGGAGTTTCAACAGATAAGTTAAAGTCTAATTTCTCCGGAGTTAAATTTAAACGTTAAGCGCAAGTAGGAAAAATAAAAGAATGGGTAGAACCGTATCAAATAAGGTATATACTTTGCTAGAATTTATGATAAGCTTACCCGTGATGACTTCGTTTGGGTTCCTTGCTTTCTGGGAGGTCACAACAAACGCTCTCCCTTGAACTACTAGTTTTGACTTGTCTGGGATGACATTTGGTGCCACCGTTCCAACTGGACTTGGCTTCCCTGTACGACAAAATCTAGCTAGGTGACCTTCTCTTCCATAATTGTAACACGTTTTGGACTGCTGTGTATAGTTTGGACTGATGTGTCCCTCCCCTCGGCATTTGAAGCATATGATAGGTGGTCGTTCTCCTTGCGTAACAACGGGTGTTGGTGTTGACGTCTTTTCATCATTGTAGAATCTTCTCTTCTTAAAATGTCCACTTTTATTGTCTTGGCCATGATTACCACCGAAGTTGTTACCATTTCTGGCTTGTTAATTCCCTCCACGTTTATTGTCACCACTTCGATGACTGCTACCACTGGTATTATCATTTTGCCGGCTGCTTTTTCTTGGTTGGGTTGACTCGTTATCGCGCTCCAGTAACTGAGCCCTATTTACAACATCTGAATACAAACAAAGTTTGTGAGAGATAAGATATTAACGTATCTCGGGTTTCAAACCTCTTAGAAACATTCGTGTCATTCTCACCTTGTTATCAACTAAGTGGGACGCAAACCGGGACAACTCGACAAACTTGGCTTCGTACTGCGACACGGTTATATTGTTTTGCTTCAGTTTAATGAACTCTACCTCTTTCATGTGACGAATACTTTCGGGAAAGGACTTGTCGTTAAACAGTTCTTGGAACTTCTCCCAAGACATTTTGAGTGCGGCAGGCTGGGTACTCTTTACAGATTTCCACCTGTAATCTGCCTCTCCTCGCAACATAAAGGTGGCAAAGGAAACCTTTTGCTCCTCAGAGCATCCCAAAACATCAAATATCTTGGTGATCTGCTTTATCCACGTCTCCGTCTTAAGTGGTTTTAGCTCTCCAATAAACTCTGGTGGTCCCAGCTCCTTGAACTGCTTAGCGGTGACCGTCCGAGAGTTGCTAGTGTTTTCACCTGCATTTTGGACAGCAATCTCTCTCGCCTGATGTTGCGTGAATTGTAGAAAGCCCCTAAACATTCCGTCGTTCATCATTTGGTCGGTGTTGTTGTTTGCATGAGGATTATTACCTTCCTGATGCACGTTTTCTTGGTTATTGATCGTTGGTGATTCAACGGTCTCATGTGCTCCATTGCAATTCTCAACATTCTCGGATGTTATTTTCAAATACTATCACAAAACAAGGGTTAATTGACATGCAACATATTATCCCTATATTCTGACCGACCAATTAAATAACAAATAAATAAGGTAGGTCATACTAGCGAAGGATTTCCCCGTCTCTCCCCTAGTTCTAGTCTCACATCTTAGCCAGAGATCATATCCCTATGCTTTGATACCAACTGTGACACCCCCAAAATAGGTATACATCACCCATTCTGAGTCGTCAAATACATGGTACAAAATACGAATACAAACTTAAATATACAACATGAGCTGTGAGTTTTAATACAAATATTGTCTTCTAGACAGTATTAAAACTCAAAATAAGTCCTCAATACATTTATTATCACACTATTTTACATAATAGTGAGGACTACTAATGCAAATATCTGGACCGTCACTCCGTTCCCCGACTAGTCCCAGCTATATTCTCATTTCCTGAAGAGAACAATGAAAGTAAAGGGTGAGCTCAACTAGCCCAGTAAGAAATATTATGACTAAGATAATGCAGAATAAATTATCGTTAGCCTTCAACAGTGTTAAACTGATAAAATATAATAAACATCAAGTTTAACTGCAGTGGAACAAGCAATCCATTAGAAGAGTCAAGTAGAGCATGATATCTTCTATGATTTAAAAGAATTTATCATCAATTTTATCGCTGAGACTCAGCTTAATAAATAATTCACATCATTCCTGCACTATGACCAAGGATATTCATTAGTATCACGACTACAAATTATCCATGCACTACGGGCCAATGATATTTGTATTTTCATTAATGGTCATGATCATGACAAAAACTGTCCATCAATGCACTACGGGCTAATGAGGACTTTTACCACATCATTTGTAACATTACGGTCATGATTGTACCGAATAATCCCTTGTCATAATCATACCAAGTCCATCTATGCACTACGGCCAAATATGACTTTCATAACAATATAAGAATGAGGATGACGACAATGATATAAGAATTCAATTAAAAGAGAACAAATGATAAATTTTTAAAGATTTAAATTTAATTTATCCAGAATTCAATAATGTCCAAATTATCAACATGATACTGCTTTGTGGAGTAAAATTCAAGAATAATATTGTATCAAAAATGATTTGGACCGCAAAAAAAATTAATTTTTGTCATGAATAGTACCCCGGGTGAATAGTAACTGAGTGAATAGTACCCCAGCATGAAAAAGTTAAAACTTATCAAGAATGCTCAGAATAATATTTCCATGAGGAGATACTGCATGAAGCATAAATTTTAAGGATATGCTGCTAATTTCATGGAGTATAGAAGTTAAAACTTAAAAATAATGAGTTTAGAATTCGAAATCTGAAACGAAATAATATTACTTACATACTACAGAGTATGGAAGAAAATATTATTTTATACGAATACTGAATAAAAATAATATCCCTTACCTTGAAAAGAAGAGTATTCTAACTGATATAGCGGGGATATTCTTGAAGAAAACTTTCATTGTTTTCTACGCTCAAAGCTTTCTAAAACTCTAAAGAAATACACTCAATATTATAGAAGAAGAATCCTCTGATTCTGGTGTGATTTTCAATTCTAAATAAACATCCTATTTATAGGAGAATGGAAAGGATACTATTTAAATTTAGAAATCACGGACCGCACAGTAAGACCTCAGACAAAAAATCACGGGCGAAAGAAAATGAAAATTAGACGCCCATTTTTCAATTTATTAATATAATATTCAATAAAATATAATATATTCTCTTTTCATAAAAAACAAAACTTATTATAATATAATTCTATATATACTCCCTCTACCTCACGTAAACCCATTCCCCCCCTTTATTTTTTCTCTCCCAGGCAAGTTTGTTCCCCCCCATCAACATCACTAGCATATATATATATATATATATATATATATATATATATATATATATATATATATATATATATATATATATATTAATAATAATAATAACAAATAAACTCCCTCATTCCTACGTTACTACACCCTCTCCCATTTCTTGACATTCATTTTTCAACACATATGGGCCCCACATGTGACCCCCACCTTTATTATATTAAATAATTTTTTACCGATTATTTTAAAAAATGAGTAAATAGGAGTCCATAAAATAAGCAAAATTTACATCAAATACTTCATAAAAATTCTCTCAATATTTTTAACAACATTTATCATGATTATTATAATTTGCAATATTTAACAACCAGATCGTTCCCAGGAAAGAATGGGCTTTCTAATAAGGATTTCTCCCTATTGGCGCGCAATTAGGTGACCAAACCTCTCCTCGACAGAACTTTCTAGACATCGTCAATATTGTAAATAATAATACGAATAACTTTGTCGTCTCAATTATTGATTTAATAATATATAAAATATCGACAATAATTGAATCAAATAACGTGAGATACTATGCAACAATTACTGTAGCAATAATTGAACAAAACCGAGTGACTTCTCACGTAAGCATCAATAATCAATATCATGTGCTACTATGCAACAACGCGTATTACTGTACTTTTAACACCGAGTATTTCAACAGTTAACGGTAAAACTTTCGCCGTTATTTTTATAAAAAGATATTTTTGTCATTTTTTCATTCCGAAAATAATTCCGTTGTGGGATCCACTAATGATTGTGCTGTCGTACGAATATTCCCTGCTAAAATGAATATTCCCGACCAATCGAATATAATATAACAACTTGTGTACTTTACAAATTTATCCATATTACCCACAACTATAACATTATATCAAACTCATTCCTTAATATTCAAAAATGATATTTATAAAAAATTCATCTTTATTCATAAAAGTTGGGGTCTTACATGGTTTGTGTATAACATTAATTATTGTTCAAAACTTGCTGAGTTTTCTGTAGCTCATCCCTACAAATATTTTTTTTATTTGCAGATAGAAAGAATGTATTCCAGCGGTTCTGGTATTTATGGATAGAAAGGTTTAAGACATGAATATCCTGTTGAGGACTATAATGTAATAGTTAACGACTTTTCGAATCGATGTAATGGTATATTATTTGTATAATGTATTATTAGTTTCCAGTGTTTAGTTTTCATTCTAATGAAATTAAAAAGAGTACAGTATCTATATGAACTATACATCTGAATGATAGTGTTAACAGACATTGGGCTTCTCTGATGCACTGAGGTAGCGCTTCTTGTGACGAATGAGATTTTTGTAATTTAATTTTAATATTTATTGAATTAAATAAATATTTTTCGATGATTTAATTATTGGATTAAATAATTATTTGATGCAATTGTGGTAGTTTAATTTAATTATATATGTTACATTTATTAAATTAATGTAGAGAATAATTATTATTCGAAGTAGGTCATTATGTGAGCTTATTGTATTAAAAGAAATATTTAATAAGCCTAATGTTATTTAAATTAATTTAATTATTAATTAGAGAATTAATAATTTGACATTATTTATTTATGAGAACATTAAATATATGACTACGTGAATTTATGAGAAGTTATTATATTTTATTTATATTAAATAAGATATATGAATTATTGTGCAATTGGGTGTAACATTTATTAAGCTATATGATAAAGCTTTATTAAATTAAATAGTTTTTAAAACCTATTCGAACTAGCCAAACATGGCACTAAGGGAGTTGGGGCCAATTAACCCATGACTAGGTAACTGACCACCAACGCGCGTCAGACTTTTCTTTTTAACAATACGACGTCTGATTTCCTTCATTTGTTTTCTAAGCCTGATAAAACTAACCAGAGAGAATTTGAGAGAGAATTCAGAGGAATTGTGAGAATCTCTGTGTTGAAGAAGCTTGAAAAGGGTTTTATCTCTACTCATTAACACTCTGGGTAATCTCTCCTTCCCAATTCTTACTTTACGTATTTTAGTTTTCATGAAAATGACTTTTAAAGTTTTTGATTTAACCTCTGTAATTGGATTAGGAGTAATGATTATGGGTTGTATGTGTGTTATGACATGTCAAATCATGTTTAATTATATATATTATGTAAATCATATCATCAAATTCATGAAAACATGTCGTATTATTGATGACTTATTATTCCAAAATATACAGAGTTTGGGTTTTGGCCATATGGCCTTATACGTAACTTTAAGGTGTCAAACATAAAAATTTTCGTAAAATTTACACTCTTATTTGATTATGCATGTTGATACGAAGAGACCAAGCCTTAAACGAACGGATTCGGTGTTATAACGAATCCGTAGTGTTAAATTATATGTTTTTGTTCAAAATCTTCAAGAACATCAAGAACAGTACAATTTGCATAATTTAATTCTGTGATTATGTGTTGTAAATGGTTAAAATCATTTTATAAATGTTGGGTTATGTTTATGCATGAATTATAACATGTGTATATGATTAATTTCGTGTAGTAGTAATTTAATTGGAAATTTTTGGGTTGTGTTCTGCAATTTTCGCGAATTGCAGAACAGTTTCTGGCTCGCCGCGCCGCGGCGCCAGTCCAGTGACTTAAGTCCCGTGCCACAGTGCCACCACGCCGCAGCGCCAAGTGTCCCGCCGCAGCGCAAAGATCAAGTGTAGCAGTGGCGCCGCGGCGCCACTATCCTGAAAGTACAGAAATGTAATTTTTTTTAAAGTTTAAGTCTAGCAATGTGTTAGTAAATTAATGTAGTAAACATAAAACTATGTTAGAAGTATAATGTGATGTTAAAATAGATGTTTAACATGTAAATAACATAAATACATGTGGATTGAATTAATGACTTCATAATTAAATTATTATTCATGAAGTGATATTATGTGACAGTAAATGTGATAAATTGACTAATATAGTTAATAATCAAAGTAGACAAAGAGAATGAGATTTGATGATTAGCTAAGTTATAATTAACTGGTATTGTGAATGTGAATGGTATGTAGGATTAAAATCAAAGAACACGTGTAGTTAAAGTGTAATCTACGCACGGGGCAAGTTTCCTAACCATACTTGTTATCATTATATAAGTTGATTAATTCACCTTTCTACATTGAGCAATTTCTCATTATTATTGATCAAGTCTGTTTTGTATATTAAAGTTTATAAATCTTTCAAGCATGATGCTGTTATAAAATACTTATTCTATTGTATACCTTTTAAGATTTTATTCAATTAAGTTATCAATTATTGTTAAACCTTGTTAGACTAGCGAACCCTTTTTGATTCGACTAGTCCATAGTTGATGATCATTTTAAATTTCAGAACCCTTGATGAATTATCCAAACTAAACTTCCTTTGGTGCGGACTCGAATGTCAAACTGAGATGAATAACCCTGTATAGGGGATTATTTACGCTTTAGCGTTGAGATATTGTGCACAGTATGGTACTAAGGGCTGATCCCCCTAAGAACGAGAAGAAGGTCCATAGTCTTATGACTGTTAAAGGTTTCAAGTATAACCCTTGATAACCTAGGACATAGTTCAAGGTCTTATGACTCTCAGAAATCTTTTGATTCTTGTTATTCATTCTTGATTCAAAAGTTGAGCTTTATTTCAGATGTCTTTGATTCATTCGCATGTTATTATACTGTTATTTCATTATTATACTTGTGGACATTTGTGCTCACTCTTGCTTAATAATAACATTGCAGTTAAGAACGAAAGAACTGATGAACCTTCCACTAGTAAAGGCAAGGGCATAGTTAGCAAGCGACGAAGACTTGTTGTTTTATATGAGGATGTATTTGTTTAAGATTTGAGTTAATATTATTGTTTAAGACTTATTTGTTTATGATTTTTCACAGATGTTTAAGGTTAGTTTAACCTGGGATTGTATATTTGTATCGTGAACATCAAATCCTGTGGAAATGGAAGTACCGGATTTGGGGGTGTCATAGGTTAGTATCAGAGCTGTAGGTTATGAACCTTAGGGGGAAAATAGCCTTAGGTAGTAGCCTTATAGAAGAAGATAGAATGGAAAACTCTTATCGAGTTCTAAGAAATGAATTGTTGTAATTCATTGAAGATAATAAAAGACTTTATGTGCTTATGTGTTTAATTATGTGCTCACTAGTACGACTTAGTAACTAAAACTTGAAATTTTGTTGTCAGGATGTCTGACGTTGGAGGAACTAGTCGACCAGGGGAGGAGGAACCCCGAATACCTACAGTACCGACAGAGGAGGAGCCCCGAGACATTCATGTCGTTAGGGAACAGTTGGTACAGAGGGAGTCATCTCCACTGATCACCGTTGTTGGTCAGGAGCATGAACCTGAGACTGATCCTGAGGAGGATCCTGAGGAAGAGGAAGAAGAGAAATTACCGCGGTACACTGTTGATGCTGAGATGTATGACACGTTATACGACCGTAACATCGAATTACAAGACGAGGTTAAGGAATTGACTGAGCGAGCGACAGTTCAGCAGTCTACTCTAGAGGAGAAGGAGAGGGAGATTTCAACTCTTCACTCACGATTGGGAAATGTAGAATGGGATTTGGTCCATCAGAAGGGTCAAACCGAGGATAAGACCGAGGAGATAGAGAAGCTGAAGAAGGAGCTGAAGGAAACCTCCAGAAGACTAAAAATAGCAGAGGAAGGATGGGTAAGAGAATCACGTCGAGCTGATCGTGCAGAAGATGATAGTCGTGCAAAGAAGGCGAAGATTGGAGAGACATACTGTACACTTAACAAGGCAATGAATGAAACCCAAGATCGAGCTTTGAGGTACCCAATCTAGTTCGAAGGACTACCATTATACATGATGGATCGCAGGACGATGTATCGCATCTTAGAAGAGGAGCGTAGCAAGGCTATTCAGTACCTTGATCGGCAGTGATATGATTTGCTTAATTATGTGAAGAACTTAATTAGTTTTTACCGATGTATTTATGAACAAAGGAATAGTTTAAATGTTTTAAATCCTGTTGATTCTTTATTCCAGGATAGTTGATGTAAATAGCAGTTATGCTATCGTTTAATGTTAAAACTTTTGATTTGAATGAAAATATATCAAGTTATTTGAGATGATGTATTAAATGAGTATGTTAATTGTTAAGAAATGCCTTAACTATTTAGAGAAATAAATAAAGTTCTAATAAGCGTTTATTTAGCAGAAAAATACCGCAAAGGAGAAGACAACAACGTCAACCGGCTCAGGAAGAGTCAACCAATATTAACAATAACGCCAATGCTAATCCCGTTCAGCAGTTGGTGAACTTACTAACTGGAGCCATGAATAATCAACCTCAAGCTCCACCAAACACAACGTTTAAAGACTTCAAGGCGGTGGGACCGCCAGAGTTCAAAGGTTCCATGAACCTAATCGAAGCTCAAATGTGGGTTATGGAGATGGAGAAGGTTTTCGATGTTGCTAGGGTTAGAGAAGACCAGAAGACCACTTTTGCAACGTTTATGCTGAAGTCTGAGGCTAGCTACTGGTGGCAAGCAAACAAAGTGCGAGGAGGTGAAGGTGTAATTACGTGGGAAAGATTTAAAGAGATGTTTTTCGAAATGTACTTCCCAACTAGTTCGCAAAATTAGATGGAGATTTAATTTCTAGAACTTAAGCAGGGAAACATGAGCGTACCTGACTACGCGGCTAAATTCAACGAGTTGGCAAGGTTCGCCCCGTACCAAGTACACACTGATGAGAGAAAAGCCAGAAGATTCGAATAAGGGCTAAAGCCTTGGGTATACAGCAAGGTATCAATGTTTCAGCAAAACACGTTTGCCGGAGTATTGGAAAAGGCCATCATCGCTGAAGGTGGAAGCGATGCGGTGACCAAGTATAATCAAGAGTAGAAGAAGAAGAAGAGTGAAAATGAAGGTAACAACAAGACTGGTGGGAGTAGCACTGGGGGTAATCATAATCAGAAGAGGAAGTGGACGGATAACTCGTTAGCTGGAAGCCAACAAGGAGGGCAGAAGAAAAAGATTGAAGCATGCCCGACCTGCGAAAAAGCTCATCTAGGAGTTTGGATGAATGGAAAGAGAGTATGCTATAATTGTGGTCAAGAAGGCCACATAGCACCTAATTGTCCTAACCCAAAGAAGGGTGCTTGTTTCACTTGTGGTTCGAAGGATCATCTAGCAAGAGACTGCCATAAGAAGGGATCAGGAGGAGCAGTACCAGGAGGTAACCGTGGAAATAACAGTGGAAATGTCTTAACCATCACCGGACCAACCGCAATGAACCGACCGACCGCCAAAACTTTCAATATGATAGTGCAGGACGCAATCCAGTCTCGTGATGTGATGTCAGGTATCATTCTGATCAATGAAATTAATGCTTATGTTTTATTTGATTCGGGTACTACTTGTTCCTTTATATCCGAAGACTTTACTAATAGTTTAGATTTGCTTATGGATGAGTTGGAATATCCCATGAATATAGAAATTGCGAATAGAGAGATAATTCCTGTTAAGTACATGTTTAAGAACTGTAGGGTGGATATTAAGGGTAATATCATGAATGTAGATCTTATCCTTATTCGGCTTGGGGAATTTGACGTTATTTTGGGTATGGATTGGTTATCCAATTGTGGGGCGGTAATTGACTGCCAGAAGAAGCGTATTAACCTTATGATGACTCCGTCAAAGGTTGTATTTTATGGTAGCAAGTCGCCTAGACAAGCGAGTTGTCTGACGATGATGCAGGCCAGGAAGTTATTAAGACAAGGCTGTGTAGGATACTTATCTTACATAGTCGAAAGTCGAAAAGAGAATCCGAAGGTAGAAGAAATACCGATTGTGAGGGACTTCGTCGACGTATTTCCAGACGATTTGGCAGGACTTCCACCAGATAGAGAGGTAGATTTCGTGATCGATTTGGCGCCAAGAACTGTTCCAATATCGAAGGCACCATACCGAATGGCACCAGTAGAGATAAAGGAATTAATGGTACGACTACAAGAATTGTTAGACAAGAAGTACATTCAACCGAGCGTATCGCCGTGGGGAGCGCCGGTGTTATTCGTTAAAAAGGACGGATCGATGCGGCTCTGCATTGACTATAGAGAACTGAACAAGGTCACGATTAAGAATAGATATCCATTACCAAGAATCGACGATCTGTTTGATTAATTAAAGATAGCAAGATATTTTTCCAACATAGACTTGAGGAGTGGTTATCACCAACTGAAGGTGAGGCCAGAGGATGTACCGAAGACAGCGTTCAGAACGCGATACGATCACTAAAATTTTTTAGTAATGTCGTTTGGTCTAACGAATGCTCCTGCAACATTTATGGGACTAATGAATGGTGTGTTCAAGCCGTTTTTGGACAAATTCGTGGTGGTATTTATAGACGACATTCTGGTATATTCCAAAACTAAAGAAGAACACGAAGAACATTTGAGATTAACGTTGGAAGTATTGAGAAGGGAGAAGTTGTACGCTAAATTTTCCAAATGCGAATTCTGGATCGAGCGAGTACAATTTCTTGGTCACGTGATCGATAAAAATGGAATTTTGGTAGATCCATCTAAAGTCGAATCCGTGATTAACTGGGATCAGCCGAGAATGCCGTCGGAAGTAAGATGTTTTCTTGGATTTGCGAGATATTATAGAAGATTCATTCAAGATTTTTCCAAGATCGCAACTCCGTTAACGAATTTAACTCGAAAAGCTATGAAATTTGTTTGGACGGAGAAGTGTGAGGAGAGCTTTCTAGAATTAAAGAAGAGGTTGAGTACGGCACCTGTGTTATCTCTTCCGGATGACATAGGCAATTTTGTTGTTTTTAGTGATGCGTCACATAAAGGATTTGGTTGTGTGCTGATGCAAAATGGTAAAGTCATTGCGTATGCATCACGACAATTGAAGGATTACGAGAAGGGGTATCCGACCCATGATTTAGAATTAGCTGCAGTTGTATTTGATTTGAAAATTTGGAGGCACTATCTCTACGGGGAGAAGTGTGAAATATATACGGACCACAAGAGTTTGAAATATATTTTCACACAGAAGGACTTAAATATGCGTCAGAGAAGATGGTTGGAATTAATCAAGGATTACGACTGTGAGATTTTATATCATCCGGGTAAGGCGAATGTGATTGCCGATGCCTTAAGTAGAAAGGGTCGTGAGAAATTGATGATGTTGACTGCTCAAGAAGAGCTAATTGTGGAAATGGAGAAAATTGAATTGGAAGTGAAGTATCCAATGGAGATTGATGAGAAGCTATTTCAGATGCAATCAGGTACAACTCTATTAGATAAAGTGAATGAGGCTCAGCTTCAGGATGATGAATGCAAAAAGGTGACAAAGAAGATATCTAAAGGAACCGAACCGAGATTTAAGATGGATAAGGAAGGAATACTGAGATTTGAGAGTAGAATTTGGGTACTGCCAGTACAAGAGATTAAAGAAGATATTTTAAGCGAGGCTCATAGTTCACGATATTCGATTCACCCTGGTAGTACCAAGATGTACCAAGATCTTAGACAACATTTATGGTGGCCGAATTTGAAGCGTGATGTTGCAGAATGTGTTGCCAAGTGTCTGACCTGTCAGAAAGTGAAAACGGAACATCAGAGACCGAGTGGATTGCTACAACCGTTAGAGATCCCAGAGTGGAAATGGGAACATATTACAATGGACTTCGTGGTTAGCCTTCCGACGACTCAGAAAGGCTACGACGCTGTATGGGTTATCGTTGACCGACTGACGAAATCTGCACACTTCTTTCCGATCAAAATAAGATTTAACTTAGATCAGTTGGCCAGGCTATACGTAAAAGAGATTGTTTTGAGGCACAGAGTTTCGGTATCAATTGTTTCAGATAGGGATCCACGCTTCACATCAAATTTCTGAAAACGTCTTCAGGAATGCATGGGTACGCAATTGCGAATGAGTACAGCTTACCACCCTCAAACAGACGGACAGAGTGAGAGAGCGATTCAGACATTAGAAGATATGCTAAGAGCTTATGTGATGGACTTTAAAGAAAATTGGGATGATCATCTACCGCTCGTAGAGTTCGGTTACAACAACAGTTACCACGCTAGTATTGGCATGCCACCTAATGAAGCTTTATACGGCAGAAAGTGCAGAACTCCGTTTTACTGGGATGAAGTTTGTGAAAGACAATTGCTATAGCCAGAATTGGTATAGCAGACGGCAGAAATAGTCAAAATAATCCGAGCACGACTGGTAGCGGTTCAAGATCGACAGAAGAAATACGTTAATCCACATCATAAAACTATCGAGTTTAAATCAGGCAGTTATGTTTTCTTGAAGGTCTCTCCCTGGAAAGGGAAGATCAGGTTCGGAAAGAAAGGGAAATTGAGCCCAAGATTCATTGGACCCTTTGAAGTACTGAGAAGAATCATAGAAGTTGCGTACGAGGTAGCCTTATCTCCAGCACTTGAGAATGTCCACAACGTCTTCCATGTTTCTGTATTATGACCATACAAAGCCGATTACAAGCATGTAATTGAATATGAACCCCTGTATTTTGAGAAAGACTTATCTTACGAAGAAATTCCTGTCCAAATTGTCAACCGAAAAGAACAAGTTCTCAGAAATAAAGTTATACCTTCTGTTAAGGTAATTTGGAGAAACCACAATGCTGAAGAAGCTACGTGGAAATTCGAAGAGAATATGATAAAGAATTACTCTCATTTATTTACTTAAATTATGTGTAAGCGATTCTGGGGACAAAATCTTTGTAAGGGGGGAGAATGTAACGGGTCAAAAATTTTGAGTCATGATTCTGGGGACAGAATCCTTTTAAGGGGGGAAAGATGTGACGAACGAGATTTTTGTAATTTAATTTTAACATTTATTGAATTAAATAAATATTTTTCGATGATTTAATTATTGGATTAAATAATTATTTGATGCAATTGTCGTAGTTTAATTTAATTATATGTGTTACATTTATTAAATTAATGTAGAGAATAATTATTATTCGAAGTAGGTCATTATGTGAGCTTATTGTATTAAAAGAAATATTTAATAAGCTTAATGTTATTTAAATTAATTTAATTATTAATTAGAGAATTAATAATTTGACATTATTTATTTATGAGAACATTAAATATATGACTATGTGAATTTATGAGAAGTTATTATATTTTATTTATATTAAATAAGATATATGAATTATTGTGCAATTGGGTGTGACATTTATTAAGCTATATGATAAAGTTTTATTAAATTAAATAGTTTTTAAAACCTATTCTAACTAGCCAAACATGGCACTAAAGGGAGTTGGGGCCAGTTAACCCATGACTGGATAACTGACCACCAACGCGCGTCAGACTTTTCTTTTTAACAATACGACGTCTGATTTCCTTCATTTATTTTCTAAGCCTGATAAAACTAACCAGAGAGAATTTGAGAGAGAATTGTGAGAATCTCTGTGTTGAAGAAGCTTGAAAAGGGTTTTATCTCTACTTATTACCACTCTGGGTAATCTCTCCTTCCCAATTCTTACTTTACGTATTTTAGTTTTCATGAAAATGGCTTTTAAAGTTTTTGGTTTAACCTCTGTAATTGGATTAGGAGTAATGATTATGGGTTGTATGTGTGTTATGACATGTCAAATCATGTTTAATTATATCTATTATGTAAACCATATCATCAAATTCATGAAAACATGTCGTATTATTGATGACTTGTTATTTCAAAATATACAGAGTTTGGGTTTTGGCCATATGGCCTTATATGTAACTTTAAGGTGTCAAACATAAATATTTTCGTAAAATTTACACTCTTATTTGATTATGCATGTTGATACGAAGAGACCAAGCCTTAAACGAACGGATTCGGTGTTATAACGAATCCGTAGCGTTAAATTATATGTTTTTGTTCAAAATCTTCAAGAACATCAAGAACAGTACAATTTACATAATTTAAGTATGTGATTATATGTTGTAAATGGTTAAAATCATTTTATAAATGTTGGGTTATGTTTATGCATGAATTATAACATGTGTATATGATTAATTTCGTGTAGCAGTAATTTAATTGGAAATTTTTGGGCTGTGTTCTGCAATTTTCGCGAATTGCAGAACAGTTCCAGTGACTTAAGTCACGCGTCGCAGCGCCACCGCGCCGCAACGCCAAGTGTCCCGCCGCAGCGCGAAGATCAAGTGTAGCAGTGGCGCCGCAACGCCACTCTCCTGAAAGTACAGAAATGGAATTTTTTTTTAAAGTTTAAGTCTAGCAATGTGTTAGTAACTTAATGTAATGAACACAAAACTATGTTAGAAGTATAATGTGATGTTAAAATAGATGTTTAACATGTAAATAACATAAATACATGTGGATTGAATTAATGACTTCATAATTAAATTATTATTCATGAAGTGATATTATGTGACAGTAAATGTGATAAATTGACTAATATAGTTAATAATCAAAGTAGACAAAGAGAATGAGTTTTGATGATTAGCTAAGTTATAATTAACTGGTATTGTGAATGTGAATGGTATGTAGGATTAAAATCAAAGAAAGAGTGCAGTTAAAGTGTAATCTACGCACAAGACAAGTTTTCTAACCCTACTTGTTATCATTATATAAGTTGATTAATTCACCTTTCTACATTGAGCAATTTCTCATTATTATTGATCAAGTCTGTTTTGTATATTAAAGTTTATAAGTCTTTCAAGCATGATGCTGTTATACAATACTTATTCTATTGTATACCTTTTGAGATTTTATTCAATTAAGTTATCAATTATTGTTAAACCTTGCTAGACTAGCGAACCCTTTTTGATTCGACTAGTCCATAGTTGATGAGCGTTTTAAATTTCAGAACCCTTGATGAATTATCCAAACTAAACTTCCTTTGGTGCGGACTCGAATGTCAAACTGAGATGAACAACCCTGTATAGGGGATTATTTATGCTTTAGCGTTGAGATATTGTGCACAGTATGGTACTAAGGGCTGATCCCCCTAAGAACGAGAAGAAGGTCCATAGTCTTATGACTGTTAAAGGTTTCAAGTATAACCCTTGATAACCTAGGACATAGTTCAAGGTCTTATGACTCTCAGAAATCTTTTGATTCTTGTTATTCATTCTTGATTCAAAAGTTGAGCTTTATTTCAGATGTCTTTGATTCATTCGCATGTTATTATACTATTATTTCATTATTATACTTGTGGGCATTTGTGCTCACTCTTGCTTAATAATAACATTGCAGTTAAGAACGAAAGAACTGATGAACCTTCCACTAGTAAAGGCAAGGGCATAGTTAGCAAGCGACGAAGACTTATTGTTTTATATGAGGATGTATTTGTTTAAGATTTGAGTTAATATTATTGTTTAAGACTTATTTGTTTATGATTTTTCACAGATGTTTAAGGTTAGTTTAACCTGGGATTGTATTATTATCATTCAAATGTTGTAACCCATAAGGGGAAGATTTTATTTCTATCTATTGCATGGTTTGCATTTATTATGGGTAGATAGGTAGATGATATTTGTATCGTGAACATCAAATCCTGTGGAAATGGAAGTACCGGATTTGGGGGTGTCACACTTCTCAGTTTCAAGAACCCTACCATTAATACTATGGAGGCAGATAGATAGGAATTATTGATATGGAAGAAATATCTATAAGATACTAAACTTGTACATTCAAGGGAGGGTACTCAGTTACGATAAATGTTTTGACGAGAACTACTATTTTCTATGAGTACTGTGAATCTTGGATTTATAGGAATTATTATCTTATAGAATATTTATGTGAGCACCAAATTGGCTACAGTGAATGTAGAGAATTTGGGGTCGTCACAATTTGGTATCAAAGCAGTAGGTTATAGATCTAGGGTAGGAATACCTTAGGATATGACCTGAGAGATTGTAGTGAAGGCAATAAGGAGATAAACTTAGATATAGTATTAAGGAATGAGTTAGATACTCATTGTAAGACCCTAACTTTTTATAAATAAAATCGAATTTTCTCTAATTATTATTTTAAATAATAAGGTGTTAATTTGATATATCACTTTGGTTATGGGTGAAATGTGCAAATTTTGGAAAATAAGCAAGTGGTTATAAAATATTTATTGTTGTCGAAAAATATTCGTTTGGTCGTGGAATATTCTTGCTGTCGGGGAATATCCGTATGATGGCGTTGCCATTTGTGGTTCCCATAATGGAAAACGGTCGGATGAATAAAATGACAAGTATGAGTTTTTACAAATAACAGCGTAGTTATTACCGTTAACATTGTTGGAATACTCAGTGGTACAGTAATACACGTGGTTGCACAGCTCAATAATTGTTACAGTAATTACTGTTCAGTATTTTATTTTATTGATTCAATAATTGCTACGTTGATATTTTATATTATTGTTGTTTCAATAATTGTCACTGCACAGTATTTCTCATTATCAGATCAATAATTCATATTATTTGAATAATATTATTAGATAGCATTATTGACAATGTCTAAGGAAGTTCTGTCTAGGAAAGGGATTTGGTCACCTAATTGTGCGCCAGTAAAGAGAAATCCTTATCGGAAAGCCCTCTCTTTCCTGGGAACGACCTGGTTGTCATAATTGTGATTCTGTAATATTATTTGTGAATAATTAATTATTGATTTATATGATAAGGAAATATTTATTCTTATATAGATATAAATGAAGGAATTAATGCTGAGGCGCTTTATCAGTATTTTGTCGGAATTGAGGTATTAAAAATAATCTGTATATGGATTTTGGATATTTTCTATTTGGAATTTAGAAAAAATTTCTTCTACAAAGTTGTAGAGGATTAAATTTTCTATGGAATAGACATGAGATTAAAATTTTTCTGATAAAAGAGCTATTTATTATAAATTATTGAAGTTTCAAAAATAAATATTTTTATTAAAAACATGGGTGAGCCCCACTTTTGGTTGGTGTGGAAAATTTAAATTTTGGTGGGCCCCACTGGTGGTGGCTTAATTTTGGTCCAAGATGTGTGTGTAGAAAATTTTTGAAAAAAATATTATTTTATTAATTTAGTCTGCTTTGGCGTTCTAAGCATTTTCCTATAAATATGGTACTTAATTAGAATTAAAAATCACACCAGAATCATAAACTTTCTCTCTCTATATTATCGAGCGTATTTTTGTGAGTATTTAGATACTTTGAGAGTTGCTATTCAGTACAAGTTTCCTTCAGCCTTATACCTGATATTTTAGCTAGAAGTACTATTCTTTTGAGATAAGGGATATTATTTTTGGTTTTTCGGTACAATGAACTTTCTACTTTCTGGCAACTTCACAAGAAAGAGTTTTCTACACTCCTACAATATCAAAACAAGCACATAATGAACACCAACTTACCAAAGCTAATAAATAAGAGAAAGACTTGCAGATTTTATGACACAAGCTTACCTTTGGACTAATCATATTAGACGGCAAGTACGGATAAAACAATGTTTCAAAGTCAGATCTCCACCACTTGCTGAGGCCTTCTCCTACCTAAACATTGAGAATTAGTGCATTTGTAGATATAATAAAACATAATGGTCTTAACTAGAATTCATATACCTCCCAGTCAAACCCAAGTACCATCACAATGTTCGGATAGCTTGTTTGAAAGTTTGCACCTCAAGCAATCAATGTCTTCAAAACAAAAATAAATATAATTCTTTGACCCTTGCAATAGTTTCTAGTGGATTTATAAACTACAAAAATTGACAGGATGACACAGTATATAAGATGGTGTCTTACCTGATTCACCTGATCTTAAGTGACCACCTGGAAGCTTATAAGTAGAGTCCCTTACTTGCAACAACAATAAATTGGGATGTTTGAACAATTCAACCTGTGTCCAACAATTGTTAAGCATCATTTGAGTTTATTATTAAACTACAGTGATAAAATAAACTAAAAAGTATAAAACATATTTTTAATAAAATTTTATGGAGCACCCAAAAAATATAACATAATCTTAGGCAATTATGCTTATACTTTGTAAAATACAATCATTTTTAGCTTGATTAAGAAAGAGGAAAATTATAATTTCATTTTTCATCAGAAAAGAAGACTACTACCTTTAATGGTGTAAATTATATGCATAGAAATATCCTATGCAACAGGGAAAAAAAGAGATAATTTATAATATCATATTTGGAACACAAGTCAAAGAGTGTGCAATATATTTTGAGACGACCAAGTTACCAGTAGGCATATATATATATATATATATATATATATATATATATATATATATATATATATATATATATATATATATATATATAAGAATTGCTATAACATACAAAGACTCATTTTTGTATGGGAGGAAAAACCTGCACAAAATCTTACCAAAATATTTGTATCCCCTGATTCATATTCAAATTGGAGCTTCTCATCATCACTTTGAGCATAAATTGATTGCAGGGTGAAACGTGTAACTGGAATTCCATCTGAACGCTGATGATCATCCATAATAATCTGATAGAAAATATTATTGACTAGTATGAGAAATGCCATCATGAAAAATATCTTAGATTTTCCAGCCAAGTTCTATCCAAGTGAATTTGCTAACATGCATAAGAATGTTCTCATAAAATATGTCTATATCACTAAAAATGGGAAACTTTATGATGCTTCTCTTCCATTTTTATGTTAACCAAACATCTCTCTTTAATAAGCACAACAAAAAATAACCCCCTCCTTTTCCCTTGTAGTAGGATCTAGCATCTGGAGGATTTAAGATGAGGAGAATTAAAGAAGCTTATGAAATGAAACTACAATAAAGACGGTTACAGTTAGAGTAAAGTCCAAGACCAACTTTGTCATCCATAGTTGGGCCATGTTGCTCAACTCACATGTTTTAGGCTCAAAATTATTGAAGCCAAATGGAGTCTAACGGAACACTGGTCTCCTTAGGTTTTAGCTTAGTGAGGCTCATAATTTGATAAAACAATTTCAGCCTAGAATTACACCAATAATGCCTCTATAGTCTGCACAACATTGTCTTAACTAAGTAAAACGCTAAATGTGTACTTGATACTGGTATACTGCATTCAGCGTTGTGAAAAAATTCATACTAGTGTTACTATTTAAAGTAGAAAGCACTCTCATAGGTTTCTGCATGAATATCAGAAGGAAGTAATGAAATCCTCTCTGTCATATATTAGAGTATGTCCCAAAATCCATCTTTTTACAGTATTTCAAATGGAATAGGTATCTATAGGCATTTATTATATCTCCATGTTTCTGTCCAAAAGAAAATCTTTTCTATTACATTACATAACTATGTTTCCACCCGAATAAGTTCCATTGGGTTTACCAACATTTGTATTTCTAGAAATGCAGTCGGACCAATATTAGTGGGTAAAAATGTGCATTTAATTATGATCAGGGTCACTGGTGACAAACCAAAACAACTGCATAGAATTTAATACCTTGTAACCAAATAGTTCACAGCATGCCCTTCCGAAAAATGAGATTCTAACATCCAATAAAGCAGGTTTAAAAAAGGAATTCAAAGATGAAATTCATTAAAAACTAAGGTAGTGTTTGATAAGGTCTTAATAACTCTCAATAGATTTGTCTCTGAATCGGTAAGAGCCAAAACTTGTTTGGTAAAAAAATTATTGCCTCTTAATGCCTCTTAATCTTTAAGATTCAAAAATAATTCTAAACCATTAAGAGCTACCTCTTACCGAGTTTTCATTTTTTTGGGACAAAAATAACCTCAGCTATATTACAAAATCCCACTTCTGTCCACTGAACCCTATTATCTCTCCCGTTTTCACTTCGATCCGCCGCTCTTCCTTCACTTCGATCTGCCGCTCTTCCTTCACCTCATTATCATCTATATTACGAAATCCCACGTTTGCTGAAGCTACAGGTGCGATATCTTTTGATCTTTGTTCAGTACTCAATTATCTCTCTTCAAGCTTTTGTTTGCTTAATTGGTGGTTTTGTTATGGAGTTCAATTAAGACTATTACAATTTCGAGGTGTTCTCAAAGCTTATATATATTTCAAAAGTTACCAGTGTTCTATCTAAGAGGTAATCTATAAAATTTATTATACATGTTATTTACCAAGTATTTATATGTTTGTTAACAAGGCTGTTGTTTGTTTTTGGGTTGAAAAGCTTAGAGAATCAATCAACGTTTTATCAAAATTACTCAGCTGTTTCTATTGGCTAGGTTTTGAATACATTGCACGATATTTGTGTGTTTTGTGTATTTACTGCACATGTTTTGGTTTCTTTATAATTTAGAGTGTTAAAACCTTGGACTATTTATTTCATATTTTAGTCTTGGAATAAAATTCTTACTCACACCATAAATATTTTTGTGGAATTTAAGATTTCATTCTGTAGCCCAGCCGTATTTGGAAGGCTATTGAGTATCAAACACATAAACACATTGATAAGCAATTAACTCTTTCAAATTTATTTTCTCTCAGGTTATCCCATGTTGAAAACTTTAAACTATAAATTATGACGTGCTAAAGTTGGTGCTAAATCAATTTGCATACAATTTACTATATTTTTTGAAAGAAAACACTAACAATTACTTGAAAGAGCTAGACATTGAGATTTCAAGCAAATCTTCCCATTATATTTGGGGAAGTGCTTGCTTACTGCCGCCTATTTAGTGCCTATTTGGTCCGCAGTCTCTTCATCCTCCTCTGTTTCTTCAACTGCTAGGCTAGTTTGCTTCTTTGGGATGGTAAGTTGGTAATGAGATTTTGTTCCTCTTCCTAGCCAACTCCAACAGGACCTGTGAGCTTTTATGTGAATATTTAGAAATCTTAAATCAAATGTGTGCACTGCATACAACATAATGCACTATTAGATTATGCAGCATACACCATAATATTGGTAATGGGATGGCAAGTTAGTAATGAGATTATAATGATTATTTGGGATGGCAAGTTGGTAATGAGATTATAATGATTATTAGATTATAATACAACATACATCATACTGCACTGCACATTTGGGGAATCATAATGAAGTATATGATTATGCTTGCATATGCACAGTTTTAAAATTTGATCTACAAGAATGCTTTCCCTTGTACAAACATTATATTATACTACGGGTTTATAAAGTATGTCCAGTCAAATACTTATTGTTAGAATCTATGTACTTTAGGTATGGAACAAACTAGTGAAACTCAAAAACCAAAAAGGACTAGAGTGAGTTGGAGAAATGAATCACTAGTGAAAACTTTTTTAGAAGCATGTATTCGCGAGGTTGTGAAAAATGGTAGGGAAGGTGCAAGCCTCAAGCAACAATCATGGAAAAAGGTAGGAGAAATACTAAAAGATACCTACAACATGATTGTGGATCAAAAACAAATGAAGAATCATTTTGACTACTTGCGAGGAAAATATGGTGCATGGTGCAAACTCAAAAGTAAGACAGGAAATGTATATGACCCGTCAACGAATAGGTTCAACCTTTCTGATGAGGAATGGACACAAGAGATAAATGTATATTTTTAATATTTTTACATTTTAAGTTAATTAGTAATAGTCCTTAAAAATATATTATAACATGTTGAACTTACTATTTGAATACAGGCAAATAAAATGGTAGAAACGTTTAAGACCTCACCTCTAATCTTCCCCGATCTTTGTATTGCATTATTTGATGGAACTGCGGCAACATGACTTGATAGTTGGGGTCCTAGTTGTGGAAGAGGTAGGACTAAAGAAACACCTTTGGACTTGGAGGTTTTTAGTCTTGAGGACATTCCTTTTAGCACCCAAGGTCAAGGGACTTCTATTCCTTCTCCCAATGCATCAACTCCCGGTATGCAATCTCATGCTTCCGCTCCTAGCTTTGAGGGAGAAAGACCAAAGAAAAAAGCTAAGCGTTCATCTAAACAAACCTACAACACTAACCTAGATGAAGAGATGTCCAAGGCCTTAAAACTTATTGTTGAAAAGAATAGTGGACCTTCCGTGAAAGAATGCAAAGATAAGTTGGAAGAACTTGGCTGGGGAGCAGAAAATCCACTACACAAGATGGCTCTTGGAATATTTTGTGAGAAACCAAGCTATAGAGAAGCATGGATGATTTTAAAAGAAAATGAGGTTGAAAATTGGGTTATGATGGTTTCACGCAAGTTAGGGTATACTGTTTAGTTGTTGGTATTATGTTGGTGGGTATATTTGCGACTAGCTAATTTGATATTTTTGGGTACAAACTTCTTATCTTTAGAGCTAGTTAATTTGATTTTTTTGGGTACAAACTTCTTATCTTTGGGGCTAGCTAATTTGATATTTTTGGGTACAAACTTCTTATCTTTGGGGCTAGCTAATTTGATATTTTTGGAATATAAACTCTTGTATATGTTGGGGCTAATTTGGTAGTTATGGATGTGATGTTTACTATTACTAATTATGGATATAATATTTGTTGTAGATGACTTTGAACTTCTTAAGTTAAATTATGGATGTGATATTTGCTATTACTCTGTTTTCTTTGGTCATTATCTTTTGTATACTATTGTTATAGTATTTTAAAGTTGTTATGTTTTATATAGGTAATATGGATATTGAGGATCAAATTTTATGTTTGATGATTATATATTGGTATTTGAAAACACGATCTTTAAGGAGAATACCAAGGTTTATGGATAATACTTCGGCATTGAGCGGACATGCTTACACATTAGAGTTATTACATGGATCAAATACATAGTGTCGAGAATTGATGCGTCTCTCTCGTGATGCATATGTACATCTATGTGAACACTTCAAGGAAAAACAATGGGTACACAATAGTAGATACATAACAGTTGAGGAGAAGATGGCAATATTCTTAACTATTATAGGTCATAATGAACGCTTTAGAGTTGTAAAACGCAGATTTCAACATTCTACCCAAACAATACATAGATATTTTCATGAGGTGTTAAACGAAATGTTTGAGTTCTCAAAAGAAATTATAGTGCCGACATCATTTGATCCAAATCCTGATATTCCAGGGAACCATAAAAATTTATGACAAATATTTTCGTTAAGTGGCATATAAATTCTTTCCTTTTTTTCATTTATTCCATACAATAAAATACTTTGAGATCTTCAAATTTTTTAATGCAGGGTGCAGTAGGTTCATTAGATGGTACTCTTGTACATGCAGTTGTTCCTGTTAGTCAACAAACGCGTTATAGAGGAAGAGGAAGAGGTGAATGCTATCAAAATGTTTTAGGAATATGTGATATTAACATGATATTCACATTTGTTTGGGCCGGATGGGAAGGGATTGCACACGACTCACGAGTGCTAAAAGAAGTTGCATTTGATCCATCTTCTGGTTTTCCATTTCCTCCCCCGGGTATATATTACAATTTCTTTTACCATTTCCAATTATTATTTATTTTTGTCATAAAATTTCATCATTCAAGTTATTAATAATAATCGTTATTTTTTGTCTCAATTACAGATAAATATTATCTTTGTGATGTTGCATACATAAACACTCGAGGATTTTTATCTCCATATCGCAATACAAGGTATTGGTTAGCTGATTTTCGACGCAGACGTGCTTTGAATAAAGAGGAAAAATTCAACCATGCTCATGCACAACTCAGAAATGTTATCGAGCATGCTTATGGTGTGTTGAAAGCAAGATTCCCAATTTTGAAACGAATGGCTCCTTACCCTTTTACAATACAAAGGGATATAGTTATCGCTTGCTTCGCAGTCCATAATTTCATAAGGAAGCATAACATTGAGGATGAATTGTTTGCTCAATATGATCGAGATAACATGTTTAACGATGAAGCGGAGCAAAATGAAGGAAACGAAGAAGAGGGACAAGATGAACCCCAATGGGATGATCAAGGCGTAGGATTTATGGTTAATCTACGTGAACAAATTGCACTTCAACTCTTAACAACTGTTTGAAGTTAATTTAATTTGTATGGTTGAATTATTATGCTATGTTGATATTTTTGGGACATGATACTATGTTTGAAGTTAATTTAATTTGTACATTTTTTTATTTTTATTTTATCATATTGTGGTCAAAATATTATAAATATGAATTTAAAATACTATTCAGACTTTCTGATTATCAAGCAGGTTTTGTTTAAACTGTTCAGAGGGTTAAAATGGTAAAATACCGTTATTCAGACATTTTGAAAAAATTAATTATCAAACAACATTTTTTCATTCAGACACAGTTCTATTCAGATGTTCTATATTATTCAGACGTCTAAACTGTTCAGGTCTTAACACTCAGTTTTATCAAACACCACCTAAATTGACAATCTATTCCTCTCTGTCCAATTTTGTAATTCACCAACAACACAATACACCAGGATTAGGTAAGAAGAACATAACACAACCACAAGTTATTTTTGCAAAGAGGCCAAAAGACAGGTAAAATGAAAATGAAAGAAACTAAATTATACATATAGGCAAATTCAGTAGGACTATGAGACTAACCATTTTAGTTTAGGGTCAATGAAAACAGGACCCTTCTTCATGCATCCAAGGTATGTTTGAGTATGAGAACGATTGGATGTACCTGGACTTGAGCGGTGGGAGTGGGAGAGTTGAGATTGTCGGAGAAAGAAGCAATGGCGCTCATAAAAACCTTTTTCACCGCCACTTTCTCCCTCCTCCTTCTCGTTCTCCTCCGTCCGTCGCTCCATTAATTGCAGGGGAATTAAAGGAACTGATTTTGAATCAATCACTAAATGCCTCTTCAATTTTAGCTTTCTAAAGTCAGATCCCCAAATTTTTTGTCAACTGGACGTGGGAAAAAATGTTAAAAGCTTACAAAACAGATTTAGATCCAAATTAATTAATTTAAGAACAATTTTTATAAATAAAAAAAACTTTATTTTTTTTAAAAAAAAGCTTTAATTTTTTTTAAAAAGATTTTATTTTTAAACGAATATTTTTTTAAAAAATAAAAACTTCAACGAATGCCGTTGGGAGTAAAAGCTCTCACATCTAATTTGGAAAAAACTACTGAATGCCATTTGAAATGGCATTGAATTTTTGAATATTTTTTTTGCTAAAAATCAGAAAGGCAACCAACGCCACTTTAATTTTTTTTTTTAAAGTTTATCTTAATTTTTTTAAAAATGATTTTATTTTTTTAAAGAAATTTGAAAAAAATAAAAATGTGATCCAATGCCAAACTAACCGGCATTATAACTTTTTTTAAATTTTTTTATAAAGCAAATTTGTAAAAAAGAAGAGTAAGATGTAACATTACTTTAACTGATGTTGTAATCTTTTTTTTTTTAATTTCTTTGATCTCTTGTACTTGTCTACAAACATCAATATTTTTTATGTTTATTCTCTGTCATCGGCGTTGGAAATGAAGGAGTATATAAGACTTCAGCTATAGAAAAATAAAAATAAAAATTCTAACGCCAATTAAAGTGACGTTGCATCTTACTCTTCTTTTTTACAAATTCGTTTTTTTAAAAAAATTAAATAAAATTGGGATAAAATTGATATTACATTAGTATGGGTCAAACTAACTTATTAGGAATGACTTATAAGTCATTTTTAAATAACTTTACTCTGTTTTAGTTCATAAAACATAATAAATATTTCTTCATCTTTTATGTTTTCTCTTAGAACTGATAGTATTATAATTTAATTTTATAATATATTTAGAAAATAGGTAAAAGGAGAGCTAGGTATAGCTAGGAGTATATTATTACTATTCTTCTTTTTATGTTTTATTTTTAGACTTAAAAATATGTTCATGATTTAAGTTACTCCCTCCGTCTAAGAATAAAAGTTCTTATTATTTTATGTAATCTCAAGTTAAATATTTCCTTATATTAAATAATTTATCCTACTTCTATCTAGAAATAGGAAATATTGGGAAGCATAGATATAATAATCAGGTTTGATGAAGTTGGGTTTATTTGGGTCGGAGACCTAGAACTAACATGCTTGACAATCGGCTATCACGGGTACTATTTCAACAATCATAATCTATACCGTTGATCGAAACATTGGATGACACGGATTGAAATAGATTTTCCCCTACCGCTACAGGCTGTAGCGACATGAGAAATTACTCATTTGCCCCTTATTTGCTCATGTGCTACACTGTCTATCACTACAAGTTATGGCGGTAGTTTAGTTAACTAATAAATTAGAATGACTCAGTGGTAGCTTAATGGCCCAATAACACATAGGTCTTAGGTTCGAAACCTAGCTGTGATATATATATATATATATATATATATATATATATATATATATATATATATATTTATCTCTAAATATTCATATAAATATTTATAAACAAATATTCATATAAATTTATCTTTAAAATTTATAAATAAATATTTATTTATAAATTTATAAATATTTCATCTAAAATTTATAAAATTTAGATATGAATATTTTTTATAAATATTTAGAGATAAATTTATAAATATTTAAATGAATATTTGTTTACATATATATTTATATATAAAAATATTCATAGTTACTTTATATATATTTAGTTTAATGTTGAGATTTGTTTAGTATTTTATTTAGTTTGCAAAGAAATTTTGAAAAAAAATATGTATGTATATATATATATATATATATATATATATATATATATATATATATATATATATATATATATATATATAGTAGTAAAATTTATCTAATACATAAAAAATATAGCACATGAAGCATGAAATTTGTTTAATAATGACTTATAAGTAAAAAAAGGTTAAAATTTAAGTTATTGTCAAACACTAAATAATAACAAATGACTTATAATTTAGTTTGACCAACTTATAAGTCATTGCCAAACACCCTCTAATTCAAGATATAAAGAGAAATTTATATTCGATTATAAAAAAAATTACAAGTCAAGAAAAAGGAGAATTTGAAAAGGGGAGTTAAAAAAAAACTTACACACCATTGGTGTAACTTAATTGGTCTATACCGGAACCATTGGCGCGACTTAATCGGTGCAGTTTGGTCGAATTTTGGTGCAATTTCGAGAGCGATTTTGATTCCTTGTCCATCCCTTGTCAAAAAGTATTAATAATAAATGAATTGTCGGAAATCCAGAAAATATAAACCGAGACCTGACAAGTTCTTTAAATGCTCAGATCTTTCTATTATGATGTTGTTAAACCCTATAAGTGCTACCATGTTGTACCTTGACATATAGTCTACCAAATCATGGCCCTAAATCACCTAAAGCTTTAGCAGGATGCAAGTTATGTAGGCCTCAATACCGTTGACTAACCATGACTTTTCCTTTTTGGAAAACCCAGAAAGGCAAGAACAGCCTTAGGTGCTTGATTAGATCCTCAATATCTTTTGATAGTGACATAGTTTGACACCAAAATGATTATAAGCTTATACTACTACATCAAAGCTACGAATTGATTACACTAACCAACCCAGAAGCCTAATAGATTGAAAATTAACCTTGGTCAAAGTAGAGGGTAAGAGCTGTTCTTCAGACTTTAAGAACACCAATAGCGACGGTTTTGTCACTATAAGTGACCTTTAGCGACAGTTTGGTTTTAAATTAATAAAAATAATATAATAAATAGAAATAAATACTAAATAATTATTATAAATTAATAATTAATTTCTAAAATATATTTTAAATTATAATAAGTAATTTTTAATATTTTGACATAAAATTTTATTAATATTTAATTTATTTAAATATTAATAATAATGAAATTATTTAATAATGTTGTTAAATAAATTAGTAAAAATGATAATAAATCATTTTAAATAATAATAAATTATTTGAAAATAGAATTAATGATTTAAAAATCATTACCAATAATAATAAATTATTTAACAATAATATTGATGTTGTAATAATTATTATGAATAAATAATAATAATAATTATGATTTATAAAAATCATTTTAATTGATAATAAATTTGATAATAATAATAATAAATCATTTTAAATAATATTAAATTATTTAAAATTGAAATCAATGATTTAAAAATCATTATTAATAATATTAAATTATTTGAAAACAATATGGGTGATTTAAAAATCATAATGAATGATTATTAATTACTTAAAAATAAAATTAATGACTTTTAAATCATTTTGTTTAATAATAAATAGGTTAAAATTTATATTAATCATTGAGACATGGTTCTAAGCTTTTAGAAATTATTGTGAATAATATTTAAAGTAATATTTAAACTTTCAACCAAAGTTTACTCGAAAAGTAATTTGATAAACTATCCGATCAAGTTATAAAACACCGAATAGACATCGAATACAACTCAGACACTAATAAATTGATTATATATCAACTGTTACTGATTCTAATTACTGTAATGAACATATTTAGGTTACGTAAACAATTACGAATGTTATAAATTAGCTGATCGTCGGGCTGACAAGTTTTTCTGCACTTTGTGCAAAATTTCTATTTTAAATGCAAGTTTTTCTGCACTTTATGCAAACCTCATATTTCAAATGCCAATTGCATTTAAATTATTTTACTAAATAAAAGTTATCTATTTATTAGTTATGATATTGTGATATTCAGTGTTCATGATTTTTGTTATTCAAAGGTTATGATTTCTTGTTCAAACATAACCAAGTCATATGAGCGATTGTTGTGGAAAAATGCTTTTGATTTGATATCAAAGCATAGTTTGTAAGAAACCAATTTTGTTTGGTACCGATATATATACTGACGCTATTGGAAGCGGCAGTCAGGGACTATCGTGGGCAGTAACGGCTGTCCGTGGCAGTAGTAAACTGTCACCGACATTTATAGCAATGATCGGACAATATTTAGAGGATGATATGAATACTCCTAATTTTGTTTGGTTGAGCGAATCAACCCAAATTTCTAAGTCTACAGGACTGACAGAAATTCGAAATGTGCAGGGTTTAGCTGATAAACCTTAGTATATACATGTGGCACTACTCTGAACTTTATGTTCATTCAATCTAGATTTGGTGTGTGGATAACATTAATTATTGTTCAAAACTTGCTGAGCTTTCTGTAGCTCATCCCTGTAAATATTTTTTTTTATTTGCAGATAGAAAGAATGTATTCCAGCAGTTCCAGTATTTATGGATAGAAAGGTTTAAGACATGGATATCCTGTTGAGGACTATAATGTAATAGTTAACGACTTTTCGAATCGATGTAATGGTATATTATTTGTATAATGTATTATTAGTTTCCAGTGTTTACTTTTCATCCTAATGAAATTAGAAAAGAGTACAGTATCTATATGAACTACACATCTGAATGATAGTGTTAACAGACATTGGGCTTCTCTGATGCACTGAGGTAGGGCTTCTCAGTTTCAAGAACCCTACCATTAATACTATGGAGGTCAGATAGATAGGAATTATTGATATGGAAGAAATATCTGTAAGATACTAAACTTGTACATTCAAGTGAGGGTACTCAGTTACAATAAATGTTTTGACGAGAACTACTATTTGCTATGAGTACTATGAATCTTGGATTTATAGGAATTATTATCTTATAGAATATTTACGTGAGCACCAAATTGGCTACAGTGAATGTAGAGAATTTGGGGCCGTCACACTCTGAAACCGCTTCCAATCTCCAACGCAATCTAACCGAACTGCGTCTCTATGGTATCCACATGAACGCCCTGCGAATCGTTGCACGATCTGTGGTAAAAGGAGCCGCAGTACTAGCCACCAAGGATCATGATTTTCGAAACTTTTTTTCTCTCTAGTATCTCTCTAAGAGCGGCTAGGGTTATTAGGTTAATGATGATGCTCCCAAAATAATTGATATATCATATATATAGCAGCCAAAAAGAATTAATCAAAGCCTAATCTAATTAGGAAAAATAAAATTCAAATTTATACATATTATATCTTAATTAAGTCTTACTTAATTAATATACATATATAAAAATTATCCTATTAATTTAAATTTATAATTTAAATACTATCAATCATATTGACATATTTAAATCCTTACAATATAAATTAATTCCCTTTTAATTATGTTCTATGTGTGTGACCCTATAGGTTATTATTACGTTAGCAATAATTTTAAAATCATATTATAAATTTATAAACAGTGAGCGACATCTAGTAATGCATCACTGCTACCCAAGTAATAATAAGATCGATGATTCGATGCAACATTTTCGTGACCAATGTTTCAATGTAATTTAATCCTTTTAACCTTGACATCTTAGATTAAACTCGAGTCATGGAATGTGTCATACTCTAAATAATTTAATCTGAGTTTTCTTGATCAATGAGTAGACTATATGAAACAAATCACTATTGGAGCATGACCATGCATTTCATAGTCCTGCTTAATCAAGAGGCCTATGGATATCACCCCTAATATATAGGAGGGTGAAATTCCATCTAGATCACTCATATTCCTCACACGATTCATGATGTACCCAATAATCACCTTTATTGTCCACCCTATTAAAGGTAACTTTTGATGATATCAAAGTACATAAATTCTCGTGTAGTAATATAGTGATTTCAGGTTAGAGGATTATTACATCATTGTCACTATGAGAATAGCTAATGACACTTTACATAATGCTCCACGTAGAATTCTCATGGTGGGTCTGTCCAGTACATCGTTCTCTAACATGCACCTATGCATTCAATATCTCATATATTTATTACCAATGAGATTTGGTCATCAGTCAATTCACATACTAGTCTCAATGTATCATTGTTGTCCCATTAACAATGATACTCGACTAGGGACATTTAAGAGCAATGATACTAATTCTAATTTATAATCTCATGTTCAAGTCACATACTTGAAGCTATAAAATTTGTATCACTATTCTAAGGACTTTTATTATGATAACATTTATATAACGCAGTAAATAAAACCATAATAAAATAATTCATTTATTCAATCAAATATAATATCAAAATGTTAAGCAATTATATCAAATAATTGACCTCTATAGCATAAACTCTAACACTTGGAAGTTAGGAGATCAATTCAAACCTCAGTGACAACCCCGAGAGATCAATTCAAAACCCAGTGACAATCCCAGGAGATCAAGTTTAAACCCGGTGACAACCTCGAGAGATCAAGCCAAACCTCGATGATAACCCCAAGAGATCAATTCAAACCTGGTGATAACCCCGATAAATAACAAACTAACCTCAGAGACAACCTTGAGGACTGACAAAAGTTAACAACAGTCCAATCTCGGAGACAACCTTGAAAAAAGACAGCTACAACTGTATCAAACCTGGAGGGGCAAAATAGTAATTTTGCTAACTCAACATCAAATCAAGTTAAATCACTACCATAATGGTCATGCAGAACCATAAACGTCAATCCCGAGTGAAAATAGCCCAAGACAGCTCAACGAACAGACTACAAAAACTTGAAGATCTGGTCATGGACCCATCTTCCCGGATTCGGAAAAAGTCAAATCTCATGCCATTGTGTAGCTCTCGTCAAGGGCTTTCCGGAAAGGTATAGCACACCTCCACCGGACTCCCAGATTGAAAGTTATAAAGGTTCGAGCAGACTGCGCGTTGGTTCGAGTGCACGTACTTCGAGACAACGGGACCCGCAGCTATTTTGTTCTATAAATAAGACCCCCCATCAGCCATAAAAAGAGAAAAAAAAGGAGAGGGAATTCCGCCCTTCAGCTCTTAACCCCTCCTACAGTGTTCCAAACTTCGATATTCTTCTTTTTAAACACTTATATACATATATATTGCAATATATCAAGTTTTAACTGGTGGAAACTGAGTTTTCAAACTTCAAAAGCAATTTAAAGCCTTCCTCGCTACACACTGTAAGATCTCTTTCGATCTGAAGCTTTTATCTGCTTTATATATATATATATATATATATGTTAATTGTTTGTTGTGATTAAATATCAGTTTTAGCTGTTCATTCAATGCAAAGCTGTGATATTTAAATTTGTGGACTAGATTTATCTAAATCTAACCATATCTAACTCTCAACCAGTTTCAAAGTAGTAAAATTGGAACCGTTGAGCTAGAATGGTTAGGATTTATTTAAATCTAGTTTTCTTTCTAGTTTTTGTAAATATTAAGTAACCGCGTGACCCTAGATCTGTATCTAGAGAAAGCTAGAAGCTTTGGCTAAGCGCATGTAAGGATTTAACTGACGAATCCTTTATTTTGCGACATTTAGATTAAATATATGTTTTATTTCAGTATATTTGTTATGAAGGCTGTTCATATGATATTATGTGAACCTAGGAGCCACGAGATCTAAGATCCAGCTAACGGATATGGATCTGGTTCCTATAATGAACCCTTTTCAGTTGTACAACTAGTTTGTAAATCATATGTGTGGTGCTCGGACATTCTTTGATGGTTTTCATGCCATAAGTAGCCTGACACTTATATGTATATTATTTTGTTGAAGATGTTTCGCATCTGGAGAATAAAATCAAAACAAGCCGAATACGGAATAAACTGAAAGTATCAAATGCCTTAATTACTATGTGAGCATTAGGGTTTGAAAAAATCTATTTTCAAAACACCATTTCTGTATATTTTGCTTAAAATTAAATTTTTATACAAGCCAAACCTTTTTATATAGGTACAAAAGAAGCATAATACTACTTCCAAATAATGCCCTTATACCTAATTAACTACAAAACACACACATTTCAAATAAATTAAGGAATTGAAAAGACGCGGTAACCGTGTTTTCACGGAAGTCAAGGGGTGCCTAACACCTTCCCTCCGCTTAAACAAGCCCCCGAACTCTATGAATCTCGATTTTCAAGGCTTGTTAAACAGAGTCCAATAATTGAGCCTTTTTGCAAAACTTTTCATAAACTTGGTTGAGTTGGTACAACCATTTCACTCCTACCAACTAGCGGCTCTATAAAAATCAATATTTTCAAATCATCGACATTTCATGTCAGACTCTTTTGTCAATTTCTGTTAGAACCCGATATTTTCTATATAATTAAATCAAAAATTTTGCATATAATTTTTTTATTTTATTTTAAGGATGAGGATTTGTACAAGATATTGTGTATATGTATTTATGTGATGAATTAAATATATTTATTAGATGAATAATTAAAAATAATTTTATTTCATAATTATTGATTATTATAAAGTATATTCTTATAATAATTAATTTTATAGTAGAAATATTTTTATTATTTATTTTCCATGAAAATATAAGTATATATTATTTAAATAATATATGAGATGATTTTTAGAAATATTATAATAATTATTTATTTTATGAATTTATGTTAGATTAATTAAGTTAGTTATTTTTAACTTAATTAATAATGTTATATATGAAGAATAAATCAGATATTAAATCTAAACCCTAATTATGGATTTTGATCAAGGAATGAGAATAATAATATAATATTAATTATATTTTAATTTTTCAGTGCTATAAATATGTACTGTATGTACGTATTGATAATTGTTGGTCAATTATGGTGTATAATATCAAAACCCTAGCATTAATTTGTTTAACCCTATTTTTAAATTCAAAATGGGAAATTCAAAGACTGTTATATAACTGTATTATATGCTTTATGTTGCGTATTATATGATTAATTAGGTAAACTCTAATTAAAATTTAAAAACCTTAGTTAATATTTAGAAAATCAAATTTATTGTTAAACCCTAATTTGAAACTCAAATTAGTGTTCAAGATTGTTTGTAATTGTGTTAATGTGATTAATTAACAAGTATTAGAATTATAATTGTTAATTATGAAAACCCTAATTACTAAATTAGAAACCCTAATTTCTATATTTAGTAACCATAATTAGTAATTATAAAAAAAAACCTAATTACTAATCGTAAACCCTAATTGCTAAGATTAGCAAGGTTAATTATAATTAGTGGACTTTAAAACCAAAATGTTCAAGTTATGTAAATAGAAAACTAATTATAATTAGTAATCTCTAGATTGCATTTTTAGGAAGCTAATATTTATGTTTATTTAAACCCAAAATGAAATCCTAGGAATTTATTTTTGGGAAACCTTAGGATTAAACCCTAAGGGTCAAACCCTAAGGGTTTGCTAATTGCCCAAAATACCATTAAATTTTTAAGACAAAAGACTATAATGCCCCTCTTGTATATTTTATTAGATAACTTGTAAGATTTCCAATACCTTTAGTTGGTGACCTAATTTATTGACTTAGCATCACATAAATATCCAGCACATAAGTCTATGATTAGTCATATAATGCATCTAACATTTGTATAAATAGATTGGAAGAGAGAGAAATGGCATTTGTTAGCTTATTTTGTCCCAACTCTCAACTAAACTCCCTCAAGCTTCACACCTCCGAAATTCCTTTAGTTTTTCCGTCACAAAACCAGCCCCACGAAATTCACTAACAAATTAGAAGCCCAAATACAAAAAGATCAAAGTGAGGTACAAAAACTAACCCTAGAAATCTGATCTTGATTTACATGTTAGGTGTTATGATTTAGTGTTTAAACATGTTATATGTAGTCTATTTTAGTGATCTGGGTTGGCACATGATTGATCCATAACATAAATATGCTCGAAATCAAGTTTTAAGAAAATCTGGAAAAAGTTCAAACTGTGGTCTGACAACGAATGTTAGTGGCCACCAATCTTTCTCTGTTATGTGCTTTTATTTTTTTAAGATTTGAATGTGTTGTCTGACATTAGTACTTTGTTCTGGAACTGGAATCCTGGTCATTTGATGTCTAGATTTTTAGTTATTGTTGGTCAAAGGTCATTGACAGACCATGATCGGGCCATTTCTAGGCAACCCAGAAAGTATAAGATCGTGTCTGACAACGTTTTAAATTGTCTGGATCTGTCAGTGTGTTGATGTTTTGGTTCTGTTGTTGTGTCTAGATTGTAGTCTGGTATATGGACTCCACGTTTATGCTTTAAAAGCTCCTAAACATCAAATACATTTAATGTAGTGGATGGTCAACGTAGGCCATCCGGTCATACTTCCTGTTTATGGGGATTTCCAGAAATTGGTAGAACCTTATTTCTGACATGGGTTTACCGGTTCTGATCTGGCTATTATGTTGTTGTTATGATGGTTTAATGTTATAGAGTTGTTCATTTACATGTTGTCTACAACCTGGAACCCTTATATCACTAAAACATTACGTGAAAATCAAGTTGTGGAAGCCCAAAGTGGGCATGTCGCACTGTTCTTCATTTCTGGGTAAACCTAGAAATGAAGGACAGCTCTGACATCCACTTTGCATGATTATATCTAATTACTGTGATGTTGTTTGGTCATGTTTGTTGTTGGATCTTGTAGTCTTGCACTAGAACTGTAAGATTTGACTAACAACATGCCAAGAATCTTTAAGGTCTGAGATCTACACTTTGTCAAACATGCCCACTCGATCTCTGACCTGAGTTTTCTAGGTTTCATGAAGAACACGAAGAACACCTATAGCGACGGTTCTGTTGCTATAGGCAGTCTTTAGCGACCCTTAATTTCTAAAAATTATATTTTTATTAAATAATTATAGAAAATTAGTTTTTAATTATTAAAAATACAAAATAAATTATTAAAAATTATTTTAAAGCCTGAAAATTAGTTTTTAATTATTTTGAAGATATTTCATAAATATTTAATATTTTTGGAATATTAAAGGTATTTAATTTATTTAATTATAATATTAAATAAATTATTTAAAAATGATTTTAATGCATGAAAAATCATTTAAAATTATATTATGGTATAAAAAATATTTTAAGTTATTTTTAATGACTTTTAATATTTTATGATGAAATTTATTAATAAATTAATATTAATGATAATTTAGTTATTTAATAAATGAATTAAATAAATAAATTAAAAAGGATTTTATTATATTAAAAATTATTTTAAATAGTAATAAGGTATTTAAAAATATTTTAAATTATAAAATATAACTTTTAATATTTAAAGGTAAATTTCATTAATAATTTAATATTAATGATATTAGAATTATTTGATAATTATATTAAATAAATTAGTTTAAAAACGATTTTAGTATTAGAAAAATCATTTTAAATGAAAATAAAGTATTTAAAAATATTTTAAGTTATAAAATATAACTTTTAATATTTAAAGGATAATTTCATTAATAATTTAATATTAATGATATGAATTTAATATTAATGATATTAAATTTATTTAATAATTATATTAAAAAAATAGTTTAAAAATGGTTTTATTTAATTTAAAAATTATTTAAAAATGATATAAATAAATTAAAAATATTTTAAGTTATACTTAATGACTTTTAATATTTTGAGGAATAGTACATTAATATTTAAATGTTAATGGTAATTATTTAAAAATGATTTTAAATGTTTTAAAAATCATTTAAGGGTAATATAAATGTTTTAAAAATATTTTGAGTTATTATAAATAAATATTTTTGCAATGGTTTCATTAATAGTTTAATATTAATTAAATGTTAATGATAATATAATTGTTTAATATTTAAATCATTTAATAATGATTTCGATGTTTGAAAATTTATGATAAATTATAATAAATATTTAAAAATTATTATAAGTCATTTAAAAATAATATGACTGAAATTTACAGTTATGGAATTACTAGATAGAGTCTTAGACTCGATAATTACCCGATAAAGCTGTCGATAGACTGACATGTTTCAGAAATTGATCTGGACTTAGATAATTTGAATGTATTAATGTTTGTTTGTGATTCAATGACTGTTGAATATGTGTGACAATGTGATTAGGTTATGTGCTGACTGCAATAAGCAGTATTATGTGCTACGATATGTTATTCTAATAAGTAAAATGATCTTATTACTGATAGACCAGGCAAATATCCTACCTTTATTGCATTTCCCTTATGCAATGGACAGAAGTAAGAGAGTTTTAGAATTATATTATTATTGTACCAAATTATTAACCATATTGTTATATATGTTATATCCGATCATTGATTATCAACATGGTACTATATTGTAATTCAGATATATATATATTCTGTTCGTTAATTTCTAAATATGGTTATTCAAGTGTCCCCACTTGGATAATCATTGTATTTAATCACATGTATATATATATATATATATATATATATATATATATATATATATATATATATATATATTGCCAGTATGTATACAGTAAGTAAAAGTCGTCTAAGCTATTTGATCAGCTAGACACAGAGTTAGAAATATCATTGAATATGATAAAACCTTTTTGTATCCAATCAAATTGTTTTGGTTTGGATTCCCGACTAAGTATGAACATCCTAAACATGGGAAAACTTTTATGCGCCCAAGGCGGACAGAGTGAACGATAACATCGTTCTTACATGTAGTATTGATCAATACAAGGCATAACGGGCTGATCACCCCCTGTGCCCGTAAGTTTTGATGATTTGCGGATGAAGTTCTGCTAAACCTATTCGAAAATTTAAAACAATGTTCATAGTATGTCACCTTAACCCTATTTATAGTCAGTACGTAGTTTCAAAAATTTGATAGAGAGTTGTTATGTTATTATTATCGGTTCAGATTACTTCACAACTATTGATTTGTTGTAGAAGGGTAGTACAAAGAAAATATTTTATCCTTTCATATAATATTTATAATTGTTATTACTTGCTGGACACTCAAATGCTCATCCTTGCTTAATTTAAATGTTTTCAGCTAAGTGTGAGCAACCTGAAGGCTCTGCTAAGAACAAGGGAAAAGGAAAGGTTGTTGAATGATTGTAATATTATCATATGTAATAGTTTGATATTATTAAGATAATGATATATATTATCTATCATGTTATGTAAGGAATGTATTAAAGGTTACGTACTTGGAATTTAGACTCTGATAAATATGTAAATTAAGTTGGTATTTATATTATTGTTATTATTATTAGTATTATTCCGCTCATAGAAATGGTATCGTGAAGCACCGAGTTCGGGTTTCAAGTATCCGGATTCGGGGGCTTTACAGGTTGGTATCAGAGCTTAGGGTTAGAAACCTTAGGTGGGATAGACTATAACCTTAGAACAGAGGGAAACGTTGAAAATACAAATAACTCATATAGAGTTTAAAAGGAGAGGAATTGGATAAATTCACCGTCAAATAAAATAAAAGATAACTTATATAAAGTTATTATTTGCTGTGTGTATATACTATATGCTAATCAGGATAATTTATGTGTGTAGATGTCTGGTGGAAAATGCTTATTATATGCTTATAGCATGAAGAAGGATCAAATCCATACACTCGAGCTAATATCGAAGCCAATAGCTGAAATAGAGGCTCACGATGAAAACAATTCTGACGAGGTGGTTATTTTGGAAAACTTAGTACCAGATCCGGAGATGGTGGAGCTGATAGATAGTGATTCAGACACTAAAGTTAAAGCTGATCAAGCATCAACGGAGGTGCAGAATCTGAAGAACAAAGTTTCTTCTTTGGAAAAGCTGTGGGAAATAGAAAAGCTACTAAATAGCCAGTTGCGAAAAGCCTTACTAGAAACAATGGAAGAACAAGATAAGCTTAAAATCCAAATTGATCAGATGGGAGCTGTTGGTCATTTTACTGATCAATATATGCGTGCAAGTATACACGGTCAACAAGTAATAAAGAGTAAGTAAAGTATCGTTCCCACGAGGAATTAACTAATAAAGTTCACCAAGCACTAACCCATAACCATTTCAGTCTTATTTAAACGAATGACTTCATATAGTGATTAAAAATATGAAATTAACAACTACTAACTATCCCTAGAGTGAGACTAGATAATGAAGACTTGAGATTACAATTTCATCTATTGAATCATTTAAATCAACACACTCCCTGTTAAGCCAAATTACTTGCACTAGATTACTAGTCGAGAACACGAAAGTAAAGTACAGCCATATCTCAATGTACCGTACTCATATCACATATAATCCACAATTGATAGAATACACATGAACACCCATATTACCTAAACCACTATATGTCTATGTGATTTACAAATAATTAGGGTTTAAGCCGAAATTCTCAAATGACTACGAGCGATGCCTCGATATATATCTATCCTAAGCACGAATCATACATTCCATCACAATGTAGAACATACAAACACAAGTTATCAAGATCAAATCTAAACCCATACTCTGTCTTTCAAGTTCATATGGGTTATCACAGTAATTGATGGCCAATCAACTAAGCAAATAAACATGAATCTTAATAGACAATTCCATAGCAATCAATAAGGCTAACAATGAAGTATGTCAAAATAAACTAGGCAATAGATTCCATTGCAATCCCAAAATAGAATTTAACTTATAGTTAAATTAGAATCTATGATCCACAATTGAATATACATTGAAAGATACAAATAGAAGCAAAGAGAGTTATGGATTAAGAATAACAAATCTGAGTTTCTTCTCTTGTTTCACTTCTAAACTTTCAAGGATCTTCAATTGCTTCAATCCCAAAATCTTAGCTATTCTAGGGTTCTAGTCTAATCTAATCGAATAATGAAATTAAAGAAAATAAAAGAGCATATGTAATGTCGATTGATCCCCCCAAGGGTGGAATCCCTTTACATCATGAAAATACGTCTAATATATAAGCCCTCATTGAACCCCCCCTCTAAGTTACGCTCTCATTTACTCTCTAGTGAAAAAGTCAGCTCTAGTCAACTTCAGAAGTGGCGCGGCCATGCTGGGAATGGGCTGGAGTTAAGCGCCCCCACGCTAAAGTAGCAAAACGCATAATTTTTGTCAAGGGACTCGCGCGGCCGCACAGGAATTCGCGCGCCCGCACTGCTAGTTTTTTGCTGTAGTGTCATCTGGTAAAACGACCATAACATTTGATCCGGGAGGAGTTACGGGGCCTGCCACCTATCAAATCGAAGCTCTCGACGAGCTCTACAACTTTCATTCTTTGATAATTGAGAAATAATGGATAGATGAAGGCTGAAATTGGGTTGGAAGTGACAGCTCTGCAAATGGCCAACCAAAACATTGAAGTTTAACGTCCGTTGGTATAAATGTCATAACTCTTGCATCCGAACTCCGATTGGAATGATTCAAGATGTTCTGAAAAGCTAAGAAGATGATCTACAACATAATCCAAGTTCCAAGCCAAGAAAATGAAATGAACATGAAGCCCAAATGATGTCTGGATTGCTTTTCCTTGCGTTTTCATACCAATAGTCACTCACATCGTTCCCAAGGATAAGATCTACAAAATAAACACAAAATGCATGTAAAGTAACTAAGAAACATGAGTATAAGCAACTAATTTAAGTAATAGATACTGGATAAGTAAGTATAAAATCTACTTATCAAATACCCTCAAAATTAAACTGTTGTTTGTCCCCAAGCAACACAACATAATGCAATCTACATGCTATGCAAGCTACGCTACTATGACAATGAATCCCACATTTTCAGCCAAATATGAATTCCAATAAGATATGTCTCAGAGAAATATCAAGATCCAAGAATAAATCATCAAACTAAGCTACATGCATAATGACATACAATCAGATAATCCTATCCTGCTATAAAGATGCTGTGTATGTGTGCTGTGTTCACAGATAAGCTTGACAAAGGTGAAGATTTCACATGCTATACTGCTTAAGAAAGAAAATTGAGGTTCAAATCAAGAACTATGCATATAAATGAAACAACAACTACTCCAACACATCAATACAAATTAAGGTTTAGCAATGAGTTTATTCTGCTTTATTTTTACACACGAGGGCGATTTTAGCACTTTCTTGCGGTGTTTATTAATTTTTTTTCTTTTTCCCATGACTGTGCAATGCCTCATTCCATTAGGCTAATAGTGCTACCCCTTAGCGAGCTTTCAATCAACGACTCCCATACCATAAAAGACCTTAGGGCGATAGGTGTAAAGACAATCCCCTCGGGCGTAGTTGCTCAAGTAACAAAGGTCCCGAAACAAGACTAGCCACGATAATTTTTCATATTTTTCTCTCTTTTTTATTTATTTATTTATTTTAATTTTTTTTATAGCAAGCATACCCATGTGTTCCCAAAGTTTGAGTATCAGTGTTTTCATAGTCAATGTTCACTTCCTACATAATTCTATCATTAAGAATAATATTTTCTTCTCAACAGCAAAACAAATTAATCTTTTTCCAACAAGCAAACATGAACACTTATGTGCTAACCGGTAGCATCTAAACAACAAGCATAAATCACATCATGTATAAAACTATAACTAAGCTTAAGTTATCAACAACGTTCAAAAATCAATCAAATTTCTATATCATCAATGACCATATTGGAATTCAACCGACTAAAAACATGAGAATATGATATGTAATGCAACTAAACACATACTAAGTAAAAAAGACAAAAGAAAACTAAAAAAAATAAATTTATGCCAAAAATTTAACTAGCAAGATACTAAAATACCACAACTATGCAACCTAAACATGCAATAAAACTATATGCAGCTATCTATATGCAACAACTACTAACTACAACCCAATACCCCCAAACTTTAAATTAACAATGCCCTCATTGTAATGAAAAGTGAAAGAATACTCCCTTGGCAATGTCATCTCCGTTCGCCTCCTCATGATCCGATGGTATATCAGGCGTTGGATAAGTTTGACATATTCTATAGTTGGAAACTGAGTGTGGGCTTTGAATTGTCCGAATGCTTGAGTCAGAAATTCTAAAAGTTGAGTAGTATTTGATTTCTATGACGCGCTATATTTGGCTTGTAGTTGGGCGCGACCGCGTTACCCTGTACCTTGACAGCTTCAGTTTTTAACTTCTACTTGATCCTGAATATTTATAGCAATTGGATTGAACCTGAGAGGAGAAACAATCAAACTATTATTAAGACTTACATCTATCAAACATCTACTAAATATGGAAAGCATGAAGAATTAAACATAAGGGAATAAGTAAATGGAGATGTAAATAAGAATTAAACAAGGAAGGAGAAAGATTTGATGGGGTGCCTCCTATCTAGCGCTCGGTTTATAGTCCGTTAGCTGGACTCTGTTCTTGATCGCTATCCAATTCCTCTACGAAAAGCTAGGAACCCTCTATCCATTAGAATCGCTATGTGCTTTGGTAGGTTCCCCATCATGAGAGTCTTCAGATTGAAGCCACCTAGCTTATTTCCTGTACATGTTGTCCCCAGTTCCATTGCATCGCCAGGTGCTTCTCCCATTGTATCTGTGAATAGATTATTGCATTGAGGCATGAAAGATACAACGAGATTTTCTTCTTCTATTATCTCTTCCTCAGCCTACCATGGTTTGTAAGAGACCTTATAATCGCAAAAATTCTTTCTTTGGATGTGACTACCAAGGTGACATGGGTGTGCAAAATTCACTGAATTTTTCAACTCTAACTGAGAAGGCACTTGGGGTATTATACAAGTCAGCTCATGTTCTTCATTTTCCATTCCCCCAGTTGTCTCCTCAATGTCCACTCCTTTCAGTTCATTCAGTGGCATGTACACTTCTATCTCTCCATCAGTTTCATCGTCCATGTCATAGCATCAATTATTTGGAGGGTGATGGTTTAAGACTTCGAACATTTGATCCATCTGATTTTGAAGATTTGGAATTGACCTCTCTTGCTCAATCATCTTCTCCTCATTTGATGCTACAAATTTAAACCACAAATCCTCCAATCTTGAATTATCTTGTTCAGTTTTGAAATCCATGTATTGAGTACCATTCATTGAGGAGTTAATGAGTTGTTCCATCTGTCTGTTAAGATTTTGGATTGATAACTCCTGACTCATCATCATCTCTTCATGGTCTGCTATGGTTTTTGACATGAATTCCTTCAACCTTGAATTTTCTTCTTGTTGCATTAGAGGTAGATATGAGAAATCCGATGGATGTGTTGGATTTGGGACACAGTATTGATCTCAATAGTTATAACTCCATTCAAAATTTGGGTGATACCCCCAACCTTGATGATAATTGGGATAAACATAGTTGTTGAGGTAATCACCCCCAAACTGTACTTGTCCAAACCTGATGTTGCACTGATAACTCAGATGCTTGCCATCACAATATTCACATGTAACTGCTATCTCTCGAGTATGTTGGGCTACAAGAACATCCAACCTCTCTGAAAGTGTTGCAATTTGTGCTGACAATGTAGAAAATACATTAAGTCCTTCAGTTCTTGCGTCCCTTGGTTGAATCATATTTGCATAAGGCCATTGATAAGCAAAGTCACCCATGGTACCTGAAAAGAGAGAAATATAGGAAGATAATTAAAATAAAATACAAATGTTTAAATTAAGACTAATTTGATTGAAATCAATGTAAGCAAAAATTATTAAAATAATTCCCCGGCAATGGCGCCAAAAACTTGTTGGTCATTTTACCGATCAATATATGCGTACAAGTATACACGGTCAACAAGTAATAAAGAGTAAGTAAAGTATCGTTCCCACAAGGAATTAACTAATAAAGTTCACCAAGCACTAACCCATAATCATTTCAGTCTTATTTAAATGAATGACTTCATATAGTGATTAAAAATATGAAATTAACTACTACTAACTATCCCTAGAGTGAGACTAGATAATGAAGACTTGAGATTATAATTTCATCTATTAAATCATTTAAATCAACGCACTCCCTGCTAAGCCAAATTACTTGCACTGGATTACTAGTCGAAAACACGAAAGTAAAGTACAGCCATATCTCAATGTACCGTACTCATATCACATATAATCCACAATTGATAGAATAAACATGAACACCCATATTACCTAAACCACTATATATCTATGTGATTTACAAATAATTAGGGTTTAAGCCCAAATTCTCAAATGACTACGAGCGATGCCTCGGTATATGTCTATCCTAAGCACGAATTATACATTCCATCACCATGTAGACTATACAAACACAAGCTATCAAGATCAAATCTAAACCCATACTCCATCTTTCAAGTTCATATGGGTTATCACAGTAATTGATGGCCAATCAACTAAGCAAATAAACATGAATCTTAATAGACAATCCCATAGCAATCAATAAGGCTAACAATAAAGTATGTCAAAATAAACTAGGTAATAGATTCCATTGCAATCCCAGAATAGAATTTAACTCATAGTTGAATTAGAATCCATGATCCACAATTGAATATACATTGAAAAATATAAATAGAAGCAAAGAGAGTTAGGGATTAAGAATAGCAAATATGAGTTTCTTCTATTGTTTCACTTCTGAACTTTCAAGAATCTTCAATTGCTTCAATCCCCAAATCTTAGCTATTCTAGGGTTCTAATCTAATCTAATCAAATAATGAAATTAAAGAAAAGAAAAGAGCATATGTAATGTCGATTGATCCCCCCAAGGGTGGAATCCTTTTACATCATGAAAATGCGTCTAATATATAATCCCTTATTGAACCCCCCTCCAAGTTACGCTCTCATTTACTCTTTAGTGAAAAAGTCAGCTCTAGTCAACTTCAGAAGTGGCGCGGCCGCGCTGGGAATGGCCTGGAGTTAGGCGCCCCCGCGTTAAAGTAGCAAAACGCATAATCTTTGTCCATGGACTCGCGCAGCCGCGCAGGAATTCACGCGCCCGCGCTGCTGGTTTTCTACTGCAGTGTTCTCTGGTAAAACGGCCATAACTTTTGATTCGAGAGGAGTTACTGGGCCTGCCACCTATCAAATCGAAGCTCTCGACGAGCTCTACAACTTTTATTCTTTGATAATTGAGAAATAATGGACGGATGAAGGCTGAAATTGGGTTGGAAGTGACAGCTCTGCAAATGGCCAACCAAAACATTGAAGTTTAACGTCCGTCGGTACAAATTTCATAACTCTTACATCCGAACTTCGATTGGAATGATTCAAGATGTTCTGAAAAGCTAAGAAGTTGCTCTACAACATAATCTAAGTTCCAAGCCAAGAACATTAAATGAACATGAAGCCCAAATGATGTCCAGATTGTTTTTCCTTGCGTTTTTATACCAATAGTCGCTTACATCGTTCCCAAGCATAAAATCTACAAAATAAACACAAAATGTATGTAAAGTAACTAAGAAACATGAGTATAAGCAATTAATTTAAGTAATAGATACTGGATAAGTAAGTATAAAACCTACTTATCAGGAGCCACAAACAATACATCGTGTGCTGCTTAGAGTAAGAAGGGGAAAAGAAAGATAGAAGACCACGACGTTGGAAAATCTGATAAGAAGAAAGGGAAAAGAATATGTTACCTTTGCGGCTATGAGAGACATACCACTCTTTATTGTCCCGACTATAAACCAGGAGCATATTTTATCTTTGGGATAGAAGGTCATCAGGTGAAAGGTTGTCCAAGAAAAAGGCGTAGTGAATAGGAAGTATAGCTTCTGTTGTGTAGGTGTATTTAATGTAATATATATTTGATAAGTATGTCTGTGTAATGTAATGTTCCCAACGTTTGTATTAGTTAAGACTGTAAATCCCGACTTTTGTGGTCACAAAGGGATAACTGATGTTTAAAGCATTATGTGCTATGCTATGTAAAGTATTCGTTAAATGAATGTGAATCTATGTTTAAGTAATGAAATAAGTTTAATATATTAAACTTATACGATAAGGTATAGAATATAAGTTAAATTTATGATTTTATTTAATCAGATAGACAAGCTTTATTTGAATAGTTAAAGATCAGTTCGATCAAAGTTGGTCGAGATCTACTGGTGAAGATTGTGTGTGCTATGTACCCTTGTATATATAGGTTTTAAAATGGTGATTCCGGGGACGAAATCTTTATAAGGGAGGGTGAATGTAACAACCCGATATTTTCTATATAATTAAATCAAAAATTTTGCGTATAATTTTTTTAATTTATTTTAAGGATGAGGATTTGTACAAGATATTGTGTATATGTATTTATGTGATAAATAAAAATATATTTATTACATGAATAATTAAAAATAATTTTATTTCAAAATTATTGATTATTATAAAGTATATTCTTATAATAATTAATTTTATAGTATAAATGTTTTTATTATTTATTGTCCATGAAAATATAAGTATATATTATTTAAATAATATATGAGATGATTTTTAGAATTATTATAATAATTATTTATTTTATGAATTTATGTTAGATTAATTAAGTTAGTTATTTTTAACTTAATTAATAATGTTATATATGAAGAATAAATCAGATATGAAATCCAAACCCTAATTATGGATTTTGATCAAGAAAAGAGAATAACAATATAATATTAATTATTATGTGATTTTTCAGTGCTATAAATATGTACTGTATGTACGTATTGATAATGGTTGGTCAATTATGGTGTATAATGTCAAAACCCTAGTATTAATTTGTTTAACCCTATTTTTAAATTCAAAATGGGAAATCAAAGACTGTTATATAACTGTGTTATATGCTTTATGTTGCGTATTATTTGATTAATTAGGTAAACCCTAATTAAAATTTAGAAACCCTAGTTAATATTTAGAAAATCGAATTTATTGTTAAACCCTAATTTGAAACTCAAATTAGAGTTCAAGATTGTTTGTAATTGTGTTTATGTATTAATTAACAAGTATTAGAATTATAATTGTTAATTATGAAAACCCTAATTACTAAACTAGAAATCCTAATTTCTATATTTAGTAACCTTAATTAGTAATTATAAAAAAAACCTAATTACTAATTGTAAACCCTAATTGCTAAAATTAGTAAGGTTATTTATAATTAGTGGACTTTAAAACCAAAATGTTCAAGTTATGTAATTAGAAAACTAATTATAATTAGTAATCTCTAGATTGCACTTTTAGGAAGCTAATATTTATTTTTATTTAAACCCTAAACGAAATCCTAGGAATTTATTTTTGGAAAACCTTAGGGTTAAACCCTTAGGGTCAAACCCTAAGGGTTTGCCAATTGCCCAAAATGCCATTAAATTTTCAGGACAAAAGACTATAATGCCCCTCTTGTAAATTTTATTAGATAACTTGTAAGATTTTCAATACCTTTAGTTGGTGACCTAATTTATTGACTTAGCATCACTTAAATATCTAGCGCATAAGTCTATGATCAGTCATACAATGCATTTAACATTTGTATAAATAGATTGGAAGAGAGAGAAATGGCATTTGTTAGCTTATTTTGTCCCAACTCTCAACTAAACTCCCTCAAGCTCCACACCTCTGAAATTCCTTTAGTTTTTTAGTCACAAAACCAGCCCCACGAAATCCACTAACAAATCAGAAGCCCAAATACAAGAAGATCAAAGTGAGGTATAAAAACTAACCCTAGAAATCTGATCTTGATTTACATGTTAGATGTTATGATTTAGTGTTTAAACATGTTATATGTAGTCTATTTTAGTGATATAGGTTGGCACATAATAGATCCATAACATAAATATGCTCGAAATCAAGTTTTAAGAAAATCTGGGAAAAGTTCAAATTGTGGTCTGACAACGAATGTCAGTGGCCACCAATCTTTATCTGTTATATGCTTTTGTTGTTTTAAGATTTGAATGTGTAGTCTGACATTAGTACTTTGTTCTGGAACTGGAATCGTGGTCATTTGATGTCCAGATTTTTAGTTATTGTTGGTCAAAGGTCGTTGACCGACCATGACCGGGCCATTTTTGGGCAACCTAGAAAGTATAAGATCGTGTTTGACAACGTTTTAAATTGTCTGGATCTGTCAGTTTGTTGATGTTTTGGTTCTGTTGTTGTGTCTAGATTGTAGTCTAGTATATGTACTCCACGTTTATGCTTTAAAAGATCCTAAACATCAAATACATTTAATGTAGTGGATGGTCAAAGTAGGCCATCCGGTCATACTTTCTGTTTCTGGGAATTTCCAGAAACTGGTAGAACCTTATTTCTGACATGGGTTGACCGGTTCTGATCTGGCTATTATGTTGTTGTTATAATGGTTTAATGTTATAGAGTTGTTCATTTACATGTTGTCTACAACCTGGAACCCTTATATCACTAAAACATCACTAAAGCATACTGTAAGCAGCAGACCAAACAAGTATCCTACCTTTGCATTTCCTTTATGCAATTGACAGAAGTAAGAGAGTTTTAGAATTATATTATTATTGTACCAAATTATTAACTCTATTGTTATATATGTTATATCCGATTATTGATTATCAACATGGTACTATATTGTAATTCAGATATATATATATATATATATTCTGTTTTTTAATTTCTAAATATGGTTATTCAAGTGTCCCCATTTGGATAATCATTGTATTTAATCACATGTTATATATATATATATATATATATATATATATATATATATATATATATATATATATATATATATACCTATTGATTGCCAGTATGTATACAGTAAGTAAAAGTCGTCTAAGCTATTTGATCAGCTAGACACAGAGTTAGAAATATCATTGAATATGATAAAACCTCTTTGTATCCAATCAAATTGTTTTGGTTTGGATTCCCGACTAAGTATGAACATCCTAAACATGGGAAAACTTTTATGCACCCAAGGCGGACAGAGTGAACGATAACATCGTTCTTGCATGTAGTATTGATCAATACAGGGCATAATGGGTTGATCAGCCCCCGTGCCCGTAAGTTATGACGGTTTGCGGATGAAGTTCTGCTAAACCTATTCGAAAATTTAAAGCAATGTTCATAGTATATCACCTTAACCCTATTTTTAGTCAGTATGTAGTTTCAAAATTTTGATAGAGAGTTGTTATGTTATTATTATTGGTTCAGATTACTTCACAACTATTGATTTGTTGTAGAAGGGTAGTACAAAGAAAACATTTAATCCTTTTATATAATATTTATAATTGTTATTACTTGTTGGGCACTCAAATGCTCATCCTTGCTTAATTTAATTGTTTTCAGCTAAATGTGAACAACCTGAAGGCTCTGCTACGAACAAGGGAAAAGGAAAGGTAGCTGAATGATTGCAATATTATCATATGTAATAGTTTGATATTATTAAGACAATGATATATATTATCTATCATGTTATGTAAGGAATGTATTAAAGGTTACGTACTTGGGATTTAGACTCTGATAAATATGTAAATTAAGTTGGTATTTATATTATTGTTATTATTATTAGTATTATTCCGCTCATAGAAATGGTATCGTGAAGCACCGAGTTCGGGTTTCAAGTATCCGGATTTGGGGGCTTTACAATTTCACCCTTTCAAACCAAATTCGAACCACATAGAAAACATAAAGGGTCAGAAATATTTAAAAGAGGAATTCCAAAAAAGGAAATTTTTTCCCGACGTCGACATGTGGCGACTTTACTAGGGATAGTAGGGGGCTTAAACCGCATTCCAATCTTTTCAAATTCACTTTCTTGCGTGTGTGTGAATGTTGTCTTTACATTAAATGGATGTGAATGAATGCTCTATTTACTGCACTTTAGTGCCTTGCACGATCTCTGTGTTTTGTATTAGCGCCTCGCACAATGTCATCATTTCATACAGTGAGACACGGTGTATGTGAATGTATGTTGTGTGATTCCTCCACCAGGAGGCGAACCCGTCGGTGTTTGATTACTGGACTCAACGGAGAATAATCCTGCGAGGCTCAGGAAAGGCACCACTCAAATCCGCTCCAATTGAAAGATCGGATTAACTTCCTATCTAGTAAATTGCGATGGTCTGGGGATCTTCATGCCGAAAAGCCACGAGAGTAGCCTAAGATAAGTCAACCTTTGATAACCAAATGCGAAGAGGAGTCTCTTCATGCCTTTCCCTTTCAATTCTATGTAAATTTCGATGCAATGTAAATTACGATTCCAAGTAAATATAAAGAAAAGAAAAAGAAAAATGTAAATATACATTCTATTCCATATCAAAACCTGTCATGCTATCCTGTCATCAAAACAACTGACATCTTTTTTTCAGGAAAATATTAAAAAACCCTTAAAATAGACACATTACATAGCATGCAGACTATTAGTTTTTACCAAGACTAAACTACATAATCTTTTTGTAGAGAAGCAATTGGTCCTGTTACCCGATCAAAGTCTAAAAAGGCACTAAGCCCATCTTCAGACATGGTTGCAAGTGCCCAGTCTGAATCTACCTCTATTTCTCGAGAGGAGTTTGAGGGACTAAGAAACCAGATAGCAGAATTAGTTGTCTTCTTAAAAGAACGGAACAAAAAGACTCAGGGTTAATAAATACCCACTCAAACAGAAACCTCTACACAAGGAGGAAGCTAAGGAAGCACAAATACCTAAACCTCAAATCCATGAAAATTCCAACAAAACCCTTGAAATCACCAATCTTAAAGAAGATCGAGAAACTGGTGATATTCGAAAGAAAGTTCAACAAATGGAAGAAACCATCCGATCAATCAAAGGGACTTGAATATATGGGAGTGTGACTTATTCAGACCTCTGTATCTTTCCAGGGGCCCATTACCCAGACAAGTTTAAAATCCCAAATTTTGAGAAATATGACGGATTGGGTGATCCTTACACTCAATTAAAAGTGTTCATTGGAGAACTTGGGTCATATGCCGAAGATGAGAAACTAAGGTTGCAGTTGTTTCAGAAGAGTCTATCTGGAGAGGCCAGAGCTTGGTACGCCAGACTTAACAATTCCAAAATTCATAGCTGGGACGAATTAGCCCATGCTTTCCTAAATCAATACAGTTTCTAATCACAAATGGCTTTAGATAGATATCAAATCACCAAGGTTAAGAAGCAAAGCAGTGAATCTTTCCGTGAATATGCTCAATGGTGGAGACGCTTGGCTGCTCAAGTTAGTCCGTCAATGACAGAAACTGAGATGGTAATGACCTTCATTGACATACAAGAAGCTCCATTTTATGAGAGGGCCTTGACAGGCATAGGAAAACCATTCTCAAAAATGATTAAACACGGAGAAATGGCTAAAATGGGGTTGAAGTCTGGAAAGATTAAAGACCTTACTGCTTTAGAAGCTGTGGCTGAGCACATTCAAGTTGGAAATAATAGGAATAACCCTCGAAAGGTTCATAAAAAGAAAGAAGAAGATTTATCCTTGGTACTACAAGGACAAACTTAGAGAGGCAATCAAAATTTGCCTATTCAAAGGAAAAATTATTTTCCTTTTCAAGCATCTGCACAATCCTTAAATCCTCCATTGTAAAAAGTTGGAGAGGTCAGATGTCAAAGAGTTTTTACACCCTTGGGGGATTCATTAGAAAATATACTAAAGCTTCTGATGGCATAGAAGAAAATTGTCCAGCTCCTTCCCCCAACCAATCCAAGTAGAAGGAATTTTGACTCAAACAAGAAATGTGATTTTCCTTCTGAAGCTCTGGGCCATGATACCCAAGATTATTGGTCTCTCAAACACAAAATCTAAGATATGATAGACAGTGGGGAGATTGTGTTTACAACACAGGAACAACCACATGTTCAAGATAATCCTCTACCTCAACACAATGAAGATAATGTCAACATGATTAGTATGGGAAGTGGAGAAATATCTAAGTACCTCAAGTACGTAGGGGACTCATCTCAAGTAAACAAGGATAACTCTGGCAACTGGGAGTATTCAAAAAGTCAATTTCTGATAGAACATGAAATAAAATCTATCAAGGAGTAGATGGATCAACTGGCAAAATTGATGGTACATCAACACCAAGTAACTCGACAGATGATCAGTCAGGGGCAAACAAATCTCCTCTCCATCATAATAAGGGATCAACAACTATTCCAAGAGAATGAAACTTGGGAAGAAAAACTTGCAAGGAAACTTAGATCCCAGGCTCATCAAGAATATGCAGAAAAAAGAAAATTCACTCCTTTAGGTCAATTGATAGAGGATATCCTACAGATGTTGATCAATGAAGGGAAGATCACAGAACTGTTACCCTCAATCAATCCCTGTTCCAAGAGATTTGATGTTACAGGGATATGTCAATATCACTCCAACACTCTTGGCTATAGTACAGAAAGTTATTGGGCACTTTGTCACCTGATCCAAAATATGATCAATATCGGTAACCTGCAAATTGTAAATAATGGTAAAACCCTGCCTGAAGAGGAGGAGATATTTCCTCCAGGAACACAAAGATGGAGGGAAGTTATAGTAGTCATATCTTCTGAAGGAGACTTATCTGCAACACGTCTTACAATCCAAGGAATGAATGTCAAATGAGTAAAGAATCCTATGAAAGTGGCTGCGCCCGATCCTCTAATGTTAACCTTCATACCACAGTATCCTGTAATCTGCTTGAAAAGAGTACCCTGGAACTATGGGAAAGATGAGGGATCAACTTCAAATCAAATTATTGTTATATTAAAGGAAAACCCGTTGTATCTACCTCAGCGAGTAATAAAGCCAGTCATTAAATCCACGTGAAGAGTGCCCGAGGAGAAAAATGAAGAATTCCTCAGCAAGATGAGACATAATGAAGCTAAAGTGGTGCAAAGATTATAAGAAGCACCCCGACAGATATCCATTTTGGATTTGGTTTTATTTTCAGAAGATCATTGCAAGGTCTTAGTGAAAGTACTGGAAGAAGCTCACCTGCCAAAGGCGATAGATACCGAGAAGTTTCATCATTTGATAGATCACATTTTCAACAGTAATGCGATATCTTTCACCAATGATGAAATACCATCAGAAGGGATGGGTCATTGCAAGTCATTGTACATAGCAATGATGTCCTCAGGATATGTGGTAGGAAGTGTGTTGATAGATGGAGGATCGTCCTTGAACATCTGTCCCTATGCCATGTTAGAAAGAATGAAGATCAATCCAAAGCAAATCCGGACTAGTCATGTGGTCCAAAGGGCTTTTGATGGATCTCGGTGAGAGGGTTCAGGAAAATTTGAACTTCTAGTGGAGATCGATATACATGCCTTCTATGTATCCTTCTAAGTGCTAAACATTACCACTGGATATAATTTGTTGTTAGGAAAACTGTGGATCCATATAGCAGTAGCAGTTCCGTCCACCCATCATCAACAAGTCAAGTACATCATTAATGGTAATCTGGTAACTATCAATACTGAACCAGAATACCCTGTCCATGTATAAAGCAATATGTCTATGATCAGTCTTGATGAGGAGTTGAGCTTGCCAGTTTTCAAGCCCTTGAGGTGAGCAACACTCAGTATCAACCTATTGGGGCCCCAACTTTAAAGCCCAAAATTTCCACCGAAGTAATATCGACTAGTCAAGAAATGATATCATTGGGTTTCTGGCATAGATAAAGGTTAGGGAAAAGTCAGCAAGGAATCAGTAGGCCCGTTCAAATTCCTAGTCAGATATGGAGGGCTGGATTAGGCTATTCCTATGGATCAGACCATCGGAACCCGTACAAGAATCCAACGGTTCCTTCCTTTACCATTCTGCTACCAAACTTTATGGATGCAGGATTCGTGAAACCAACAAGGAAAATCCACGTGGCTGTATCAGGAATGCTAATTCCTAAGGTTAATCCGGTAAGTGAAAAGGGAATCTAGACCACTGTTAAAGAAAATAAGGAAAAAAATGAAAGGTTCCTACAAGAAGTGCAAGATCAGTTTGTAAAGATGCATTTTCTAGCACATACTGAGGGTATGAACGAGGATATCCCAGATGATGACTATTCAGAAGATCAAATCTTGATCCCTCATATAAATAGGGCTATGGAGAACCGGTCAAAGAAAAGTGTTGGCCCTTATGTGAATTCAGTCATGGTCATCATCAAAGAGGAGGAGGACATCAACCATCCCTTCATCATAGCTGTCAACAAAGACTTGACCCTGACAATTGGATCAGCACTCCTTGCATCTATCAAAAAGGGTAAAAAGGGCAGAAAGTCTATCTGCCCTGAGGTGTAGATATTATTGACTGCTTACTTTTGTTGCACAGTATTAGTAGTTACTTTAGTCATGCTTTTGCTAACGCTTTGTATGATCAAATAATCTTATATATTAAGTGAAAGCATTTTGTTTTTAGCACTCTAGAGTTAGATTTGTATAGCCTTGCTGATGAAATGCCAAATCTCCACAATGACTACAACTTTGATGTAGAGTTGGACTTTGAATTGATGGGGATTGAGCAAGAGGAGATAGATGACTATGAGGTTCCCGAGGAGATCAAAGAATGGGTCGAAGACAAAACCAAACCAAACCTTGATCAAACCACCACTATCAATATCGAAACCTCAGAGAACCCTAAAGAAATCTAGATAGACATAGACCTTACCCCAAACCAAAGAAAAGACCTGATTGCTCTACTTACTCAGTTTCAGGATGTGTTTGCATGGTCAAATGAGGACATGATTGGTTTGTCTACTGATATTGTCATTCATCGATTGCCCATTAAAGAAGGATTTAAGGCAGTCAAACAGAAGCTTAGGCGACTAAAACCTGAGTGGAGTCTGAAAGTTAAAGAAGAAATTGTTAAACAATTAAAAGCCGGTATCATCATGGTATCAACCTACCCTAAGTGGCTATCCAATATAGTTCATGTGCCTAAGCCCGTCGGAAAGGTACGAGTATGCGTGGAATACCGAGATTTGAACAAAGCTTGTCTTAAGGAAAACTTTTCAGTACCTTTTATCTACATACTAATAGACAACACAACGTAGAATGACATATATTCTTTTGTTGACTGCTTTGCTGGGTATCATCAGATCATGGTTGTTGAAGGGGACAGAGAGAAAACAGCCTTCATTACCCCCCTAAGGAACCTTTTGTTACAGACGTTTATCTTTCGGCCTTATCAATGTTGGTGCCACCTATTAGCGAGCCATGCTGGCCTTTTTTCATGACATGATGCACAAAGAGATAGAGGTCTACGTGGATTATATCATCATAAAATCCCAGAGAGAAGATGACCATATCAACCATCTCAAAAAGCTTATCAACCGATTACGCAAATACAACTTAAAGCTGAATCCAGTCAAATGTGCCTTTAGTGTCAAATCAGGCAAATTATTGGGATTTATAGTAAGTAATAGAGGCATCAAACTGAATCCCACCAAAATTAAAGCAATCACCGAGATGCTCGTGCCACGAACAGAGAAGGAAATACGGGAATTTCTGGGGAAAATCAATTTCATAAGCAGATTAATATCTCAACTCACAGCAACGTGTGAGCCCATCTTTAATCTGTTAAGGAAAAATTCCTCCATGAAGTGGAATGAAGAGTGTCAAAAAGCTTTCCTCTCCATCAAGAAGCAGTTGATCAAAGCTCCTGTCTTGGTAGCCCAAGGGACAATGTTCCCATGTTTATGTACCTTTCAGTCAATGACAATGCTATGGGCTGCATGTTGGGGCAAAAAGATGATATAGGCAAGGAAAGAGCTATCTATTAACTCAGCAAAAGATTCAGTAGTGGAGAGCAAAAGTACACTTTGATTGAAAAGACCTGTTGTGCATTAGCATGGGCCACCATGAGGTTACAATATTACCTTCATGGGCACACGACCTATCTCATATCCCATATGGATCCTTTGAAGTAAGTATTCAACAAACCTATGTTGAATTGCCGATTTTCCAAATGGCAGTTGATCCTCCAACAATTCGACATCATCTATGTGACTCAAAAGTCTATCAATGGTCAAAGAATTGCGGATCAATTGGCCGAAGCACCATCAGGGAATTTTGAACCCCTGTAAACATATTTCCTGAATGACGGAATAATGACAATTCAACAGATCCATCGAGAAAATATAGTCCAATCTTGGAAATTGTATTTTGACAGAGCCGTAAACATGGAAGGTGCCAGAGCAGGGGCAATTCTTGTATCTTTTACGGCAGAACAGTATCCTATGTCCATCAAGCTACAATTTATCAACACCAATAATACGGCTGAGTATGAAGGCTGTATAATGGGATTAAAACTGGCCCAATCCATGGATATCAAACGGTTATTAGTCTTTGGGGATTCTGAGCTGGTCATCAAGCAAACCACCTAGGAATATCATACTAAAGAATTATATTTGCTGCCCTACCATCGACAAGTTATGAAGATGGCTATGGAGTTCAAAGAAATAGCCTTCATCCACGTCCCTCGAAACAGAAATGATTTTGCGGATGCACTATCAACCCTGGCTTCCTTAATCCATATATCTAATAGAATAGGAATTTCAGATATCAAATTTGCAAGCCAGAAGGCACCAACCAATGGAAATTACATTGGAGAAGTATCAGATGAACTGTCTCCCATTAAAAAGCCCTGGTATCATGACATCAAAGAATATCTTTGAGATGGATCTACGCCCTTTGGGGAAAGTAAAGCTGAAAGAAAGCGAATCCATAAAATGACCCTAAAATTCTGTTTGAGCAAAGACACACTTTACAAAAGAGATGCTGGAATAGGCCTTTTAAGATTCCTGAACAAAGATCAAGCCCAAAGACTCTTGGATGAAGCCCATGGTGGAGTATGTGGTCCACATATGAGCAGTCCCTTGCTTGCCAAGAAAATATTAAGAACAGGGCATTACTGGATATCTCTCAAAGCTGACTGTGACGATCACATCAGGAGATACTATCAATGCCAAGTCCATGGAAATGCCATCCACGCTCCTCCAAATGAATTACAGTGTATGATCTCTCTGTGGCCCTTTTCAATGTGGGAAATGGACGTGATTGGGATAATAGAACCCAAAGCTAGCAATGGTCATCGATTCATCTTTACCATGATTGATTACTTCACCAAATGGGTAGAAACTGCCTCTTTTACCAAGGTCACCAAAGAGGTAATCGTTGGTTTCGTCAGAAGCAATATCATCTATCGATATGGATAACTAGAGGTGATCGTATCAGATAATGATAAAAATCTAAACAATCAGATGTTGAAGGAATTATGCAATAAATTCCATATCAAACATCTTAACTCTGTCATCTATCATCCCAAAATGAATGGTGTTGTTGAAGCATCCAACAAGAATATCAAGAAAATTACGCAAAAAATATTCGCTAATCACAAGGGATGGCCTGACTTTTTGCCTCTTACTCTACTAGCTTACAGAACGACAATCCGCACTTCTACCCAATAGTCTATGGCATAGAAGTAGTACTCCCCATAGAAGTAGAAATGGAGTCATTAAGAGTGTTAATAGATGCTCAGATGGAAAAAGATTAATGGTTGTGAGAGCGGTACCACCAGTTATCTCTGATAGATGAGAAGAGGGCTACAACTATCTTTCATGGTTAATTATATCAGCAAAGGATTGCTCAGTCATACAACAAGAAAGTCCGGCTTTGGCAATTTAAAGAAAATGACTTGGTGTTAAAAAAGATCCTCTCCAATTAAGATGAAGCCAAAGTAAAGTTCACTTTGATAAGTAGGTTTTATACCTACTTATTGGATATCAATTCATGAGAACTATGCCCATCTCAAGTACATTTTAGTGTATTTTTAGTGCATTTCATGTTATTTTGCATTGCATGTACTTAGAACTCCTCTGTTGTAAAAGTGTAGGAAATGGCATAGCTCAGCGTTGATAGGTGGCATGAGATTAGTGAAGGCATGACACGAGGGTCGAGTAGGGAAAAGAAATTAAGCATTGATGGACAAAGCAACAATAGAAGAACACAAGAATGCAGATTATAGGAGCCGCGCGGCTGTATAAGCTGGAACATGCGCACCCGCGCCATCAACCGAAAAAGCTTAATTTGCATGTACGCGCGCCTGCGCCTGTTTAGTATGGGGATCGCGGGCGTCATCGACTGCAGTTGTTGACTTTATTTTAAAATTCAAAATTTAAAGCGTAACTGAGAGGGGGTTCAATGAGGGCTTATAAATAAGACGTATTATCAGTATGTAAAGGGATTCCACCCCTTGGGGGATCACATAGCTAGTATTGCTGTCTTCTCTTTAATTTCCATATTAGATTAGTGTAGATACTTTCTAGATTGGATTAGATCCGAAGACTTGAAGCAATTGGAAAGCATCAGAGATTCCATCTTGGATCAGGAGAACATATTTGCACTACAATTCTCTACTCTTATTTTCTCTTTGATTCATAATTGTATCTTACGATGTTTATTCTATATGTGGATGATAGATTTGATTCAACTATGATCTAAACTCTATTTTAAGATTGCAATGGATTCTATGGACTAGTTATTTCTGATATATTTCATTGTTAGCCTTATTGATTGCTTTGGGCTTGTCTGTAGCATCCCCAGATCCCGGTTCTAATCACCAAGGATCTGGTATACTATTTCTACAACTATTGCGGAAGATATAAACATAAATTGTTTATACATTAAACTTTTACAACATAAACCCCAAGGTCTACAACCTTAACTTATTACATACTTTCAATATCTTGAATGTTTACAATACTATTTTCGTCAGAAAATTTAATATATCGAACTGCACCATAATCTAATTTTTGCACTTTGTCTCTGCTTCTGCCTTTACTCGAGCTTTCATCTTAATTTGAAAATTTTTAACATGATATAGCAAGGGTGAGCATCAAATTTGCCCAGCAAATTAAATTTATTTGAGGATATATCATGATTGAAAGAATATGAATAAAACCTGGCTAACTTTCAACAATATAAACATTGTGAAAGAGCATGAACAAATTTTCTTAGTTGAACGACCAAGTTAATAAAAATGAATGGTCAAGCATAAACATGAATAGAATAACTGAACCAAATGGTAATAAAGGTGATCAGCCTTTCATACCTGATGAACATTTACAATACGCACAACGTGCAAATCAATAATCAATATAGACGTGAATAATCAACAACAATTATTCATTAACATGCTTTGAACATACAACTCAAGTTTGAGTTAAGGAAAAACTTGTCTGATTCGTTGACTACTGCTACACAGTTTAAGTTAACTTCTTTCGGTAAGACCTATCATTAATAATAAGATTGGTCTTTCAATCAACATATTCTACTTTATATCATAATGCAATTACTTTATTAATAGATTATCTAACACTTAATCAAATATTAGATAATATCTTAACACATCAGTATTATTATCATTCTTTGAAAATTCTTTAATCACTATATCATATCCATTATGATTTAACACTCGCTTTTTCATTTCATAAGTTATTCTTTAACATCTAATAAGTTAAATACTAATCCAGCCACCTGGATTCTAAATCCAACAACCCAAACTGCAATCCAGCTAACTGGATTCCAAATCTAACAACTAGATTGCAATCCAGCAAGCCTGAATTCACCAATCCATCAATCCAGGAAGTTGGATTCTAAATTCTTCAATTCAGTAAGCCTCTTTTAAATTCAGCAAGCTGGATTCATCAGATTCTCCAATCCAGCAAACTGGATTTACAAATTACTTAATCCAACAAGTTGATTCAATATCCACTTCATAAAAATACCAAATCAACTTATTATTTTTCTATATTTTGCCCAAACATATATACACATATTTCATACACAAAAAGTATTTTTTCAAAATTTTCCAACTTCGTTTGGTATTTTTCAAAAATCATTCTTGGTTAATTCCTTAAGAAATTAGCTACCTCGTGCTTAACTCTAAAAATTCTCATCTCTTGACACAATCTTATACGTGTTAACGTGACACTCCAGTTTAAATTTCGTGGCCATCGGAGTTATAGAACTCCGGTTATAGCGATTTTTGTCAAAAAATCACAAAAATTAAAATTTTCATAACTTGGTCATTTTAAGTCAGAATAAGCTCATTTTTGGACAGGAGCTACTTAATACCATATATTTTCATGTTCCAAAAGGCCGGAATTTTTCTCACAAACTAAGTTGCCAAAACAGCCCCTGGAAAATCTTGGCAGCTGCTATTTGGCGTTTTACAGTTTTGGAGTCCTTTGGTAAAACTTAAATAAAATGAGATCTATAACTCCAATTAACAATCCGTCAATTTTGTTGGATTCATATCTTTCTGATATATAATTTTCATCTATCACAATCCATATTTGGACAAGTTAAGCTCCCGGAAATTAGCCCGGAAGTGGATGATCAAAACAGTAGTTCTAACAATTTTTCTTAGCTTTGAGTAGTTTGGGTTAAATTCCATAACTTGCTCATTTTTCAACCTAATTGAGTGATTCCAAAGAGGTTTTATCCTTAATACATAGATCTAGCATCCCAAGAAAATAAATCACAAATATCCAACATAGATTTAAAAAAATCAAAAACTAGATCACACTTTCAAGTTTAATCTTTCCGGAAAATCCTATTTTTCTATTCCTTTTGATTCCAACCAAATCAACACCTAATATGGGTAGATCTAAATATAAAACACTCATCAACATGGATACCCATGGTTTTTGAGTTTATAAACATAAATCCAAGCTTTGATTTGGAATATTTAACATCAATTACGTAAACTAGTTACCTTTGATCAAAATCTTCTTTCCTCTCTTTAATGGCTTCCACGACAACTCTTCTTTCTCCTTTTCTCTCTCTAGCTCCAGCCGTCCCTCTCCTCTCTCTCTCTCTCTCTCTCTCTCTCTCCCATGGCTATCGCCACTTCTTCTCTTTCTCTCTCTCTTTTGTTCTTGATAGAATAATAAAAGAGATGAAAAAGACAAAAATAAGATATATTTTTATTATATATGGATATACATCAATTATCTATATCCACTCTCCTTTTTCTCCTACACAATCCGGCCAAGTGGCCTTATTCATCCACTAATTCTCTCTCTGTCATACTTACCAAGAGGTTACTACAAGAAAGTTAAAATTGTTGGCCAATTAAAATGTTGACACCTAGCAAAATGATTAATATATTTTAGAAACATGTGGTGTTTAAAATGGTGATGTACACCCCTTCTTCTCCTCTCCTATTTCTCTCCTTCAATAACCGGCCAAGTGGCCAATTCTTCTCCAAGTATTGCTTTTATTTTTATTGCTCTACTTAGTATAACAAATGTCTAAAATGCCCTCCATAATTGTGCCAACACTTGGGCCACCATTTATAATCTTTTGGGCTTCTAGATTAATTTCTTGGGCCATATAAAATTAACATAGTCCAATACTTTTAATATTATCATTCTCTAATTATTTAATTAGGGTTTTCATTTCCTCCATTAAAACAGAATTCCTTACTCATGCACATTTATTTTCTTAACCCAATTAGACTTGTTATAATTAGGTTATACAATTAATTAACTAAGATGTATAAAATAAATCTCTTAGAATTAGTATATATTATAATTACTAATATTCTACCATATTATAACCTCTTAGGTTATTTAATTCTTCATTCCTAATATATAATTAGGATCACACTAGTTTCTTTTATTTGTCATCACATAATATTCGTATTCACTTACTCACATAATCATTAAATAAATTATGACATGCTCTACAATTCTCTTAGATTAGGTCACTAGTATATATTTAAATACTAGAACCACTAAATAACAATAACCATTTAGGTCATTTAATTATCATACCTAATTTAAATAACTTATTTAAGTTATACAATTTATATTATATAATTAAATTTAATTTCTTCCTCCTCTCCATAAATTGTTCTCAAACAATTTATTTATATATTAAATATATAAATTAATATATTCAATCATTTATTCAAATATGAATTTAATTTACTAACTGCTTTGATACCAATATACATATTTGCATATTTGATCTCTTCTCATATTTTTACTTTACATCATTTGGTATAATATTAAATATTATACCATTAACCATATAACATAATATCATAACATATTTCACTTCTCATACTAATTTTGACTTTTCTCCATAAAAAATCAACTGTTGACTTTGACCAAAAGTCAACCTTTACACATTTTGTGTTTATTGTCCATTTTGACTAAACTTGACGTTCCGGACGCAACCGAGCAGTCCATGCTTCAAAATTCTATATCTAACTCAAATTTTGAGTTTTAAATTACTCCCTTCTTATTTCTAATCGTATTAACTAACGACTTTATACTTATTCAAATTCTTATTTACCTGCCAAGGCCAACGTTCAAGCTATGGTAATTACTAACATTGTTTTATCTTAATCCTTATATCATTAACATAATTCATCATTCCTCTTGCTAAAATATATATAGCACCTTACTAAGTATATATATTTCTATACATATACTCATCTTCGTTTAACCTCATAGCTTTTCTTCCTGTGAAATCTTATTTCGTTAATAAAATTCCACCTGTATTAGTATAACATTTCTTACACTATTCAATTCACATCAAATTTTACAGGTATCATAATACCTTATTATTGATATTCTTTCAAATATATATCAATTCATTTCTAGGGTTTTGGAATTTTGTAATCCATATTTCTTTATTCTCATTCAATTAAGAAACCATATAGGTTCTTCTTAAAAATTTTGAAATCCTTAAAATTTCTTCACAGAAACGTCAATTCCATACACTTATTTTCTGTCTATGTTCATCTTATAACCTTTAATCCATCATTATAGGATTTTAATAATTATCTAAATTCTTGGGTTGTCACATTCACCCCTTCTTCTAAGAATTTCGTCCCCGAAATTAAAGCATACTAATCTCTGCTTATTCTCTTGATCAAAACTAGGTTTTTAACTTAACCTTTACAATTTCCTCCTTTGAGGATTTCTCATCTATTATCACATTTCACCATAACTACTCACTAGGAGTTTACATCTTCTAAACATTCAGTAAAACTAGGTTGTCATAATAACCTTTACTCAATCATCTCAGATTCTACTCCTACGCAACGAGTTCACAATATTTCATATCCATCATCACCTTCTCCCACAATATTATTCAAAAGAGTTTAAAAAATTCATATCTGTCTGAGAGATCATAAAAATCATGAACTTTGAGGTTTAGGGGTATTTTTACCTGCTACCTCTTTTAATTACGAAAGAAAGGTACTCTACCTCAGAAATATTTTATATTTGGTATGTTTACAATCATAAAGAAGGTAAACTACCGATGCAGGTACTTTAGATGATCAGTCTGTTGTACCTTAGTAATCGGAACGACTATATGCGTCCTTAGATTAGAATATTTTATCCAATTAGTATATCCCCATTTTCAGGATTGTTCACCTCAGACTTATCATAAGATTCCGTACTAAAACAATTTGGTTCGGCATAAGCTTTCAAAGAATACTTTGAATTTCATAAACATTTGTCTAGCTGAATCAAATAGCTTAGACTCATATCAAATAATTCGAATTTCAATCGAAACATTGCTAGCCAAATTTAGTTGGCAATAAATTATCTTTAAAATTCTTAAAATCATTTTGATGTCATGATACCGCACTGTATTTACAGTCCGTTTGAGGATTCCGTCATTGTGTGACTTTGTCATACTACATCATACTATAGTGGGTTGACGATCTTTAGATCACATACCACACTAGGTAATTATGCATTGATAACTCCATCAATTTTATCATTCTGCATCAGGTTCCATGATACATTGATGATATATAAAATACATTTTGACATCTCAAATCATTTTTGTCTAGCCGAATTAATTAGCATAGACTCTTCTTTAAACTGTTCAAAAATACTTGAAAATCATCTTTGGTGTCATCACGCCACAACAGGTAACGATGTGTTAGTAGTACGAAGCCCACTTCTACACAGTTGTAACCCTATGTTGAGGATAACAAAAATTCATTTTATTTCGAAAGGCACATCAGTGCGAATTTAGTTTGATGTCAAAAACTTTGAAGTCTAGCATAGCTAGAAGATTTAGAATACCTATGCTTCCACCATCAACTTTAATTTCTCTACTGATCCATTGCTTAATAAGTCTATCTATTTCTATCATCCTCAATTCTCCATTCACAACTTTCTCATACCCTAGTACATCAAACTTACCACACATTATGAGTTCAGGAACTTTCCACAATCATATGAGTTTCGGAACTTATCATAGTCAGACCATATGCGTCCATTCGCTGAGGGGTTCAAAACATACCATATGATTATGAGTCATGAACTTACCATAAGTATGAGATTTAAGAACTCGTAACTAACCTTATATTCTCTATCTATTCGTTATACACATGACAAAAGAATCACCTTATCAACATGCATATAGCAAATATCGCGACATTAGTTTCCAATGATTATCAATACCAGAAACTAAGTGGTTGTCAAATCAAACTCGGCCACTAATCAACATAGGAAGATAAAAGAACAATTCCCTGCCCATACAAAGAATTGGTCTACCTAACCACTATATCGACCAGGAAGCTAAGTGATTCTAAAATCAAGTACAAATTCCCTGCCCATACAAGGAATCATACAACTCAGCTGCTGACATGAGTCCTCAATTGAAATCCCACACCATTCTTACTTTCTCTTTTCTTAATACGAATTTTCTTTAATCCGTATCTTAACATTTACCACTCTTTTCTGAGTTTACATCGTACCATTTCATAGTACATTCTCTTTATAGCATCAAGCTATATCATTCCAATCACTTAACATATCATATGTTATTCAACGATTTAATCTGATCACGTCGTGATTTTATTTCGTAATCATTTCTCCTTATACTTACGATCTTTTTATTTTACGATCTTCTTATTCTTCTCTTTAATCATATTATATTATGATTTTATTAACACTTCTCATCTTATAGACACAGTCTATTTATTAGCACTTTTCATCTCTATTACTGGAGTTAGGTAACTCCGAATTCTTATCCTTATAGCTCTTCAAGATTCTTCTTTGAATCTTATTTATCTTTCTCTTTACTTAAATGATGAATTTCTTAAATTCATCTCTTATCACTTAAACTCGATCTGAGTTTATTCCTTATCATCATCTCCGCGGTTATTGCCTAAGGTACCCCTACCTAAGGTTTATAACCTATGGCTCTGATACCAACTGTAGCATCCCCAGATCCCGGTCCTAATCACCAAGGATCTGGTATACTATTTCTACAACTATTGCGGAAGATATAAACATAAATTGTTTATACAATAAACTTTTACAACTTAAACCCCAAGGTCTACAACCTTAACTTATTACATACCTTCAATATCTTAAATATTTACAATACTATTTTCATCAGAAAATTTAATATATCTAACTGCACCATAATTTAATTTTTGCACTTTGTCTTTGCTTCTGCCTTTACTCGAGCTTTCATCTTAATCTGAAAATTTTTATCATGATATAGCAAGGGTGAACATCAAATTTGCCCATCAAGTTAAATTTATTTGAGGATATATCATGATTGAAAGAATATGAATAAAAGCTGGCTAACTTTCAACAATATAAACATTGTGAAAGAGCATGAACAAATTTTCTTAGCTGAACGACCAAGTCAATAAAAATGAATGGTCAAGCATAAACATTAACAGATTAACTGAACCAAATGGTAATAAAGGTGATCAGCCTTTCATACCTGATGAATATTTACAATATGCACAACGTGCGAATCAATAATCAATATAGACATGAATAATCAATAACAATTTAACATACTTTGAACATACAACTCAAGTTTGAGTTAAGGAAAAACTTGCCTGATTCGTTGACTACTGCTACGCAGTTTAAGTTAACTTCTTTCGGTAAGACCTATCATTAATAATAAGATTGGTCTTTCAATCAGCATATTCTACTTTATATCATAATACAATTACTTTATTAATAGATTATCTAGCACTTAATCAAATATTAGATAATATCTTAACACGTCAGTATTATTATCATTCTTTGAAAATTCTTTAATCACTATATCATATTCATTATGATTTAACACTCGCTTTTTTATTTCATAAGTTATTCTTTAACATCTAATAAATTAAATACTAATCCAACCACCTGGATTCTAAATCCAACAACCCAAACTGCAATCCAGCTAACTGGATTCCAAATCTAACAACTAGATTGCAATCCAGTAAGCCTGGATTCACCAATCCATCAATCCAGCAAGCTAGATTCTAAATTCTTCAATTCAGTAAGCCTCTTTTAATTCCAGCAAGCTAGATTCATCAGATTTTCCAATCCAGCAATCTGGATTCACAAATTACTCAATCCAGCAAGCTGCATTCTATATCCACTTCACGAAAATACCAAATCACCTTATTATTTTTTTTATCTTTTGCCCAAACATATATACACATATTTCATACACAAAAAGTATTTTTTCAAAATTTTCCAACTTCGTTTGGTATTTTTCAAAAAACATTCTTGGTTAATTCCTTAAGAAATTAGCTACCTCGTGCTTAACTCTAAAAATTCTCATCTCTTGACACAATCTTATACGTGTTAACGTGACACTCCAGTTTAAATTTCGTGGCCATCGGAGTTATAGAACTCCGGTTATAGCGATTTTTGTCGAAAAATCACAAAAATTGAAATGGTCATAACTTGGTCATTTTAAGTCAGAATAAGCTCATTTTTGGACAGGAGCTACTTAATACCATATATTTTCATGTCGCAAAAGGCCGGAATTTTTCTCACAAACTAAGTTGCCGAAACAGCCCCTGGAAAATCTTGGCAGCAGCTATTTGGCATTTTACAGTTTTAGAGTCCTTTGGTAAAACTTAAATAAAATGAGATCTATAACTTCAATTAACGATCCGTCAATTTTGTTGGATTCGTATCTTTCCGATATACAATTTTCATCTATCACAATCCATATTTGGACATGTTAAGCTCCCGGAAATGGCTGATCAAAACAGTGGTTCTAACAGTTTTTCTTAGCTTTGAGTAGTTTGGGTTAAATTCCATAACTTGCTCATTTTTCAACCTAATTGAGTGATTCCAAAGAGGTTTTATCCTTAATACATAGATCTAGCATTCCAAGAAAATAAATCACAAATATCTATCATAGATTTAAAAAAATCAAAAGCTAGATAACACTTTCAAGTTTAATCTTTCCGGAAAATCCTATTTTTCCATTCCTTTTGATTCCAACCAAATCAACACCCAATATGGGTAGATCTAAATATAAAACACATCAACATGGATACCCATGATTTTTGAGTTTATAAACATAAATCCAAGCTTTGATTTGGAATATTTAACATCAATTACATAAACTAGTTTTAAATACCTAGTTTTGATGAATAAATGTTATTATGAATACCTAGTTTTGATGAATGATTGGAGCAATGTTTAGAAAATGTAAACTCCTAGTGTGTAGTTATGGTGAAATGTGATGATAGATGAGAAATCCTCTCGAAGGAGGAAATTATAAAGGTTAAGTTAAAAACCTAGTTTTGATCAATGGAATAAGTAGAGATTAGTATACTATAATTTTGAGAACGAAATTCTTAGAAGAAGGGGTGAATGTGATAACCCAAATTTTTGGATAATATTAAAATAAGAATTAAATAAAGAAAATTCTTATTATGTGATATTGTAGTGCACAAAGGAATATGTGTCATGCAATAGGTGATGTTGTGTATAATAAATATATTAAAATTATATATTTATTATATGTAAGTAAAGTATAGGAGTAAATTATGAAAGGAAATCATATATTACATTATTGAGTATAATGTATGCATGTATTTAATGTGGTAAATATATTAATATATTTACTACAATTAAATAAATTGGGAAGACAATTTACAGAAAGAAAATAAAATTAATTGAGTATATGATATTATGTTATATGGATAATTGTATAATATTTAATATTATACCGAAGGATGTAAAGTGAAAATATGAGATGCGATCCAATATGTAAATATGTATATTGGTATCAACTAGTTAGTAAATTAAAGTCATATTTGAATAAATAATTGAATATATTAAATTATATATTTAATATATAAATAAATTGTTTGAAAACAATTTATGAAGAGGAAGAGGAAATTAAATTTAATTATACAATATAAATTGTATAACTTAAATAAGTTATTTAAATTAGGTATGAGAATTAAATAACCTAAATGATTATCGTTATTTAGTGGTCCTAATATTTTAATTATATACTAGTGACATAATCTAAGAGAATTATGATATTTATAGTATATACTAATTCGAAGAGATTTATTTTATATATCTCAATTAATTAATTTTATAACTTAATTAAGATAAATTTAATCGGGTTAAGAAATTAAATGTACTTGAGTAAGAATTTGTATTTCAATTGAGTGCATGAAAACCCTAATTAAATAATTAGGGTATGATAGAATTTAATGTAATAGACCATATTAATTATTATGACCCAAATATTTTAGTTAGGAAATCTAAATATTTTAATTGGAAAGCCTCAAAGGAATAAAGTGTTAATCCCAAGTGAGTCCAATTGTTAAGGAACATGTGGGACATTTGCCTAGTGAATAAAGTATTAGAAATTAAATCAAGAATGTCGGAAAGTGGCCCAATAAGCCCAACACATTGAATTATGTGGCCCAAGCTAAGTTTATTTATTAGTATGAATTACATATTCTATTATATTTTGAAAAAAATTATAATAATAGTGCACTCATAAAATATTTATACAATTAATACAATTTCATATTTATTTACAATATTAGTGCAATTAGGATTCCTTAATTTAGGTAATTAGTATTGATTTACTTATTAAATTAAGTAATTAATAAGTAAACTCATCCTCCTCTTCCTTTCCCTCTCTCAGAAATACAAACTCAGTCTCCATTGTTACACAAACTCTTCTCGCTCTCTCTCCTCCCTCATCAGCCATCCTCTGCCGTGCTGTCGACCCTCCAGTTGGACCGAAAGAGAGGTAGTCATGTGACCGAGAGAGCTACTTGACCGACGACGATGACACGCTTCCCCTTCCGATGGCCTATTCAGACACTTCACCGGTGTCTGCTAAAGAGATTGATCGCCGACACTATTATTGTCGCTTTCCGCTGGCACCTCCACCTCCATCTCCTCCTCCTCCTCTGCCGCTTCCACCTCCTCCTCTGTCGCTTCCATTATGACCGCCTCCTCCTCCGCCTCCACCACCTCCGCCTCCTGAATTTATTTTTCTATAGTGCAGTTGATAGCCAAACCTCCATACCGAGGTAACTTATTCAGTTTTATTAAGTTGCCAATTTATTTTGAATGTGATGCAGTTGGTAGCAAAACTTTCATACCAAGGTAACCTATTCAATTTTATTAGGTTACCAATTTTATCTTGAATGTGATGCAGTTGGTAGCCAAACCTTCATGCAGTTGGTTGCCAAACCTTCAGATAAAGGTAATCAATTCAGTTTTATTAGGTTACAAAATTATTTTGAATGTGATACAGTTGGTAGCCAAACCTTCATACAAAGGTAACTATTTTAGTTTTTGTTGGTAACCAAATCTTTAAAAAAATATCATAACAGTAACTCAGGTACTTCCGGAGATATGCGGCAAAAGAGGAGGATGATGAAGGGGAAGAGAGGGCGATGTAACGGCGGCGCAACCAAGGACTTCTGGAGATTCGCGGCGGAGGATGATGATGAAGGGGGAAGAGAGAGGAGGCGGTGATGAAGATAATGAGCGGTGAAGGAGATGAAGATTAGGATGAAGAAGATATTTTTTTTATTTTTCTTTCCTTTTATTTTGAATTTAAATTTATTTTTGTTGTTAGATCCCAAATATTTGAATTAGAATTATTAATTATGGCAGTTATTTCTCCTTAATTTTAAGTTTCCTTATTATTGTAAATTGTACTATTTTTGTAATATGGATACTAATTACACTCTTTTTATAATTATTTTGTGCATGCATTAATGGTGTAATTACTTTCTAATTATTGTATACTTATGTAAAGAACCCTATTTATTAAAGAACATGTGGGAGAATAATAATATTAAAAATTATATTAATTTAATAGATATTTTTTTATTATCTCAAATTACTAATTTTATTACTTAATTGAAACAAGTTTAATTGGGTTATAAAATTAAATGTGCAAGAATAATAATTTAAATTCTAAATGTTTGGAATGAAAAACCTAATTAAATATTTAGGGTGTGATAAGATAAAAATAATTAGACTATGTTAAATTACATGGCCCAAAAAATTAATTTAATAGTCCAAAAGATTAAATAAGTGTTAAGCCCAATTTTTTTAAATCCAATTAATAAGGATATTTTGGACATTCATTAAAGCATAAAAAAAAGATGTAGGAGGTGATGAGGCCACATGGCCGGTAATCTTAGAGGTGAAAAAGGAGAGAAAGAGAGATATTTATCTTATATCTACATTTAATAAAGGAAACATATTTTCTTTCTTTATTTCTCTTTCATCCCATTTCTTATTAGCTAACAAAAGAGAGAGAAAGCCGTGAGAGGGAAAGAAGAGAACGGAAAACCGAGAGGGAGAGAGAGAGAAGGGGGTGGAAGACATGGAAGAAAGAGGAGAGAGAAAAGAAGATCCTCCATGGAAGAAGAAGAAGAAGAAGAAGAAGAAGAAGAAAGGTATAAAATTATTTTTCCTAAGCTTTCCTCTAATTTATTTTATGGATTTGATGAAAGGGGTTTATAATATGGATGTATAAAACCTTTTAATCTATGTGATTTATATGAATTCAAGTATGGATCTACCCATATTGGGTGTTGATTTAGTTGGAATCAAAAGAAAAGAAAAATAAATTTTTCTAGTTTAGAAACCCAAATTTCTTTGTACTTTGAAAATCCACCGTTTTAAATCTATAACTTCTTTTTGCGATCCGTCAAAGAGGGGTGCTAGATATGTAAGTTATGTAGTAAATCCAAGTGGTAGCACTTAAAAAGGATGAGTTTACTAGCCATAGTGGCTGTGGAAGTCAAAACAGTCCCGTTTTTGTAAAAGAAATAAAAACTATTTTGGAACAGTTTCCGCCAGGGGCAGTTTCATAATTTTTCTGACCCTCAAAAATTCTGGAAAAATTTGAGATGATAATTTGATGAGTTTTCTAGTTTGTGTCCAAAAATGGTAATTTTTGGATATATAGATTGAGAGTTATGAATTTTATAGGAAAAGACTATTTTAAAAGTAAACCCTTATAACTCCTTGTGGTTAACTCTAAAATTGGTAAAATTTTTATTGGGAGTACATGTATATAACAGTAGTATACCCTATAAGTTTCGAAGTTTTTGGACAAAAGCACAGTGTATAATAAATATCTCAAGATTTGGTAGTTTTGGCCATTTAAAAATTAGTAAACTACTATATTATGCAAAATCCCAAAAAAAAATTATTTTGGGACTGATTTGGTATTTTTCATGAAAATGGACTAGTTATGAGTAAATGAGTTTAATTAAATATGTGATGTCAAAAATATGAAAAATGAGATTTTCCGACTTGAAACCCTTAAACATGTTTTATGCATATTTTTGGTGGAGGTTTGGGTCGGGTGGTGAAGAGCTGATATGTGTATGACATTTTAGAGTGCTTAAAGGAATTAATTAAGGAATAGAAAACAATTGAAATAAATTGTTTATTTATGTGATTAATGACTTAAAAAATAATTTTATGTGACTAATGATATTGGACGAAGATATTATTAGTAATATTTAACTTAAATGTTATTAAAAGGTTAATAACCTTAGCTTGAAATACCATTAAATAATTAATAATATTAAACGAGAAATTAAAATAGAGAATTAAGTTATTTTGAAATGTAGTTGTTGAATTACTAAATTTGATTCCGGGTTGTTGAAATTGAATTCAGTTTGCTAAAACTGATTTTAGTCTGCTGAAATAGTGATTTTAGGATACTAAAATGAAATCCGACTTACTGAAATGGTATTTTGGTTTACTAAAATGTTATCTAATTTACTTAGATAACATATAAAAGAGAAAACTTATAAGTATAAGTTATGACATGATGAAAAGATTATCAAAGTATAATGATAATACTAAGGCTATAATGTAATGTCTAACACTTACCTAGTTTAGACAATTTAATATAAGATGATGAGTTAACATGTATGTTATGCTAATTGAAAGATCAATCTGATAATTGATAGGTCTTTCATGAGAGATTACATTAGATTGCTTAGCAGTAATCAGCGGTACATGCAAGTTTCCTTAACTCAAACTCGAGTTATATTTTAAAGCATGTTAGTGAATGATTATTGATGACTATTCACGTCTAAACTAATTATTGATTCGCACTTAGTGCATGTTGTATATGTTCATCAAGTATGAAAGGCTGATCACCTTCATTACCATAAGGTTCAATTAAATTGTTCAGGGTCATTATTGACCTTCAAACATTATTGATTCAGTCACTCAATTATTGACACTTGATTCATGTTATTTCACAATTATTACATTGCTGAAAACTTGAAAACTTATTCATTCTTTTCAATCATGATATATCCTCAATTAAATTTAAATTTGCTGGGCAAACTTGTTGCTCACCCTTGCTATTTTATGATAAAAAATTTCAGATTTAAGAGGAAAGCTCAAGTAAAGACAGAAGCAAAGACAAAGTGAAAGATTTAATTATGGTGCAGTTAGATCTATTAAATTTTCTGATGAAAATTGCATTGTAAACCTTTTTAGATATTGAAGGTATGTATTAAGTTATGGTTGTAGACCTTAGAAATGATGTGTAAAAGTTTAATGTATAAACAATTTGTATTTATATCTTCCGCAATAGTTATAGAAATGAGGTACCAGATCTGAGGTAAAAAGTACCTGAATTTGGGGGCGTCACAGTGACCCTTTATGTTCTCCATATTAAACCGGATGTGAATAAATCAATTAGAACAATTTTTGTCTTGTTTAAATAAATAAATTAAATTATTAATTTATTTAAATAAATAATATTTATTCTACAATAGGGATAAGCCTCCCTAGCGATCAATAACTTTCCAGATAATATAGATTTCAACATTAATAATAAAAGAACCTTTGAGTAAATAGTTACTGTACAATTCGATCCTTCCACCATACAATGTCCTAATTAAATATAAGACATAGAATTATTGTCAAGTCTTATTTTATTTAATTATATGTATTTCCATTCTTAAATGCACAACTCCTAATGAATGCAAATTAGAAACTACTTTCTAATTTCATTCCACCTTGGCCAAGGATTCCTGGGTTGTCAATTATCGAATCACATGAGATATTTCTCTTCTTTTACTAGAAGTTATAGATTCTTTATTGATCATTCATTATCTCCATATATAACTTATTACACCCAAGCATACCCTTTGATATACTCTAAGAGTCTTAAGGAATAAGTCAAAGTATAATTCATTATATATAATATACTATGATGATCTCAAGTCTAAGGATCATTTGTACTACTATCACTACACGAATTCCTATTGACAGGCAAGTAAAACTCCATTAGGTATTCCTTAGCGAGTTACGTTCAGTAAACTTATTCTCCAATAAGCACCTACATACTTGCTTTAGTGTCTCCACATAAATGATCATGAGATCAATCATCCTCATCTAATGAGCCAGCAACGTATGTACCAATCTATCCGGATTCACTAATCCCTTTTTTAGGAATCCATTGATTGAGAGCATTTTAGTTTTAAGCTATCTAAGAATTTAGATTTCATTAGCATGATCTCATCATGATTCTAAAATCATTGCTTAAAACTATGGATTTATCACATATTATTAAAACAACACCGTGTAGATAATAAATGTCTTTAATAATTAATTCTTTTATTAATAAATAAATAAGATTGATTACAAAGTATATGCTTTATCATCATATATGATTGGCTTGTATGCATACTACTTTCAATCTCCCACTTGCACTAAAGTCAATTGTCGTGGTATCTCATACCCATCTTCTCTAAGTAACGATCTAACTGCTGTTGTGTTAACACTTTAGTAAATGGATCTGTAATATTATCTTGAGAGTCCACACTCTCTAAGGTGACATCTCATCTTTTAATAATTTCTCTAATCAAATGAAAATGCCGCAACACATGTTTGTATTTCTAATGAGACCTAGGTTCCTTAGCCTGCGTAACAGCTCCGGTGTTGTCACACAATAAAAGTATTGTTCCTCTAATGCTAGGAACCACACCAAGTTAGGTAATAAACTTCTTCAACCAAACAACCTCTTTTGTAGCTTCACTTGCGGCTATGTACTCTGCCTCTGTCACTGAATCAACAACTGTTTGCTGTTTGGAACTTTTTCAACTCACTACACCACCATTCAAGGTAAACACATACCCCAAAACAGATTTACTGTCATCTTGGTCTATTTGAAAACTTGAGTATGTGAAGCTCTCTAGTTTTAATTTAGACCCACCGTGGACAAGAAATACATCCTTAGTTCTTTTTAAGTACTTTAGGATATTTTTCACTGCTTTCCAGTATTATTCTCTTGAATTCGACTGATATCTACTTGTTACACTAAGTGCATGAGTGACATTTGGTCTAGTACATATCATACCGTACCTGATAGATCCTATTACAGAAGCATAAGGAATCTAACTCATACGGCCTCTCTCCTCATGTGTCTTTGGGGCCTATTTCTTGGAGAGATGTATTCCATGACTCATCGGCATGAGACCTCTTTTGGAATCTTCCATGCTAAACTTCTTTAGCATCGTGTCAATGTACGTTCCTTGGGAGAAGCCAAGTATCCTTTTAGATCTATCTATATAGATCTTTATCCCCAAAATATAGGATGCTTCTCCTAAGTCTTCATGGAGAAGTGTTTAAATAACCAGATTTTAATCGATTGTAGCATATGAATATCATTCCCTATTAGTAATATATCATCAACATATAATACAAGAAATGAAACAACGCTTCCACTAACCTTCTTGTACACACATGGTTCATCCTCATTTTTGATAAAATCAAACTCTTTGATTGTCTCATCAAAACGGATGTTCCACCTACGAGAAGCTTGCTTCAATCCATAAATGGATCATTGTAGCTTACAGACTTGATTTGTTCTAACCTTTGAAATAAATCCCTCTGGTTGTGTCATATACACATCCTCCTCAGGTTTCCCATTGAGGAAGGCCATTTTCAAGTCCATCTGCCAGATTTTGTAGTCATGGTAAGCTGTAATCGAAAACAAAATTCGAATGGACTTAAGCATTGCTACTGATTAGAAGGTTTCGTCATAGTCAACTCCTTGTCTTTGTTTGAAATATTTTGTGACCAGTCAGGCCTTATAGGTCTCTACCTTGTCGTCTGCTCCAGTCTTTCTTTTAAAGACCCATTTACACCCAATATGCTTAATGCCTTCAGATGGTGAAACCAAAGTCCATACTTGGTTTTCATACATGGAGTCCATCTCGGATTTCATGGCTTCTTACCACTTCTCTGAGTCTTTACTACTCATAGCTTGTTCGTAATTTAATGGATCATCATCATCTATGATGCGTACCTTATCGTCATCCTCTATGATGAATCCATACCTATCAGGTATCTTCGGTACTATTCTAGATTTACGAATAGGGTGTGTTATAATAGGTTCTTCCACTTGGTTAGGTACCTGACTTTGATCTGTAGTATTTTGTGGTTCTTGAACCTCTTTAAGATATATCCTACTCTCACTAACCCTTTCAAAGATAAACTCCTTTTCTAAGAAGGTAGCATGTTTCGCAACAAACACCTTTTGATCAGTTGGATGATATAAATAATACCCTGATATTTCTTTAGGGTATCCCACAAATCTATACTTATCGGATCTAGTCTACAACTTATCGTTTTTAAACTTTTTGACATAAGCTGGACAACCCCAAGTCTTAACATACTTATGATTTGGTTTCCTCCTTGTCCATAATTCATATGGGGTCTTAGGAACGGATTTGGTAGGTACCTTGTTAAGTAGGTATGCAACTGATTCTATGGCATATCCCCAGAAGGAAACTAGAAGGTCAGTAAAGCTCATCATGGATCGAACCATGTCCAACAATGTTCAATTTCTCCTTTCAGATACATCATTAAGCTGTGGTGTCCCTGGTGGAGTCCATTGTGAGATTATACCATTTTCTTTGAGACAATTGAGAAATTCACCACTTAAGTATTCACCTACTCGATCTGATCGAAGAATATTTGTGACGCCCCCAAAATAGGTATACATCACTCATTCTGAGTCGCCAAATACATGGTACCGAAATAAATTCAACTTCATTAATATAATTGTCGTGCAAAATACGACAACACATATACTGTGAGTTTAAATACAAATATTGTCTAATAGACAGTATTCAAACTCAAAAGGAGTCCTCATTATAATTATTATCACACTATTTTATAAAATAGTGAAGACTGCTAACACAACTGACTGGAAACATCAATCCACACCTCGACTAGTTCCCGCTATATTCTCGCCTCCTGAGAAGAAAAATGGAACAAAAAGGAAAAGGGTGAGCTCAACTAGCCCAGTAAAGAATATTATGACTAAGATAATATACAACAAATTATCATTAGTCTTCAACAGGAAAAAATCTGATAGAATATAATAGACAACAAGTTTTAGATCAATAATTGCAGCGAAAATAGCAATCCATTAGAAGAGTCAAGTAGAGAATGAATTCTACTATCTTCTAAGATTTAAAAGTCCATCATCAATATTTTATCCTTGTAACATCAATCAATATACATCTTGAATCAAATATTCATCTTCGTACTACAGACCAAAGATATTCATTTGTATCACCAGTTGGTCATGTTCATCTCAACACCTGTCATCTTTGCACTACGGGCCAAAGATATTCATTAGTTAATCATTCATCTTTACACTATAGGCCAAAGATATTCAGTAATATCATCATTTAGGACTGAGGATGATGAAAAATATCTTAAAGAAAATGAATCTAGAGAGACAAAAGGACAAATATTAGGGATTCGTACTACAGTTTATTCAAGTTCAAGAATACTCCATAATAAATCATAGTAGAGTAAAATTTAAGAATGAAGATCAAAACATGGATACAATCAAAGATAGTAACCATACTAGACATCTTGGACAAAGAAGATAAAATTTTATTTTTTTGTGAATAGTGTCGTATTCATGAATAGTGTCGTATATGTGAATAGTGCCGTATACGTGAATAATAATCTCGACACAAAAAGGTAGAAATTCCATAAAATTCATATCAATATTTCGGCATAATGATATTGAAGGAAATAATATCATTTACGAAGGAAATAACATCCCTTACCTTAAAAGAATAGTAATTTTGGCTGAAATACCGGATATAACGCCGAAGAAAACTTGCACTGAATAGCAACTCTCAAAGTATCTAAATACTCACAAAATACGCTCGTTAATATAGAGAGAGAAAACTTATGTTTCTGGTGTGATTTTTAATTCTAACTAAGCACCCAATTTATAGAAAAATGCTTAGAACGCCAAAGCAGACTAAATTAATAAAATAATATTTTCCAAAATTTTCAAGCACGCCACCTTTGATCAAATTTCAACACACCATAGTGGGGCCCACCAAAACTCAAAATTTTCCATAATAACTAAAAGTGAGGCCCACATGTTTTTAATAAAAAATTTATTTTTAAAACTTTAATAATTCATAATAAATTGCTCTTTTATCAAAAAATTCAAATCTCATGTCTGTTCCATAGGAAATTTAATTCTTTACAACTTTGTAGAAGAAAGTTTTTCTAAATTTCAAACAGAATATGTCCGAAATCAACATACGGATGATTTTTAATACGTCAATTATGATAAAATATTGATAAAACACTCCCATTCTGACAAAATACTGATAAAATAATTCAGTATTAATTCCTCCATTTATATCCACACAATATAAATATTTTCTTATCATATAAATCAATAATTAATTATTCACAAATAATATTACAGATTCACAATTATGACAACTAGGTCGTTCCCAGGAAAGAGGGGGCTTTCCGATAAGAATTTATCCTTACTGGCGCGCAATTAGTTGACCAAATCTCACCTTAGACATAACTTCCTTAGACATTACCAATAATGCTATCTAATAATATTATTCAAATAATATGAATTATTGATCTGATAATGGGAAATAATGTGCAGTGACAATTGTTGAAACAACAATAATATAAAATATCAACGTAGCAATTATTGATTCAATAAAATAAAATATTGAACAGTAATTACTGTAACAATTATTGAGTAGTGTCTTCTTACGTAAGAATCAATAATCTAACAATATTGTGCAATACCGTGTGTTACTGTGCAACCACGCGTATTACCGTACTTTAACCACGGGGTATTCCAACAGTGTTAGTGGTAACAACTACGCCGTTATTTATAAAAACTCAAACTTGTCAAATTTTTTATCCGACCGTTTTCCGTTATGGGGCCCACAAATGGTTGCGCCATCGTACGAATATTTCCCGACAGCAAGAATATTCCATGACCAAACAAATATTTCTCGACAACAATGAATATTTTATAACCACTTGCTTATTTTGTAAAATTTATATATTTTACCCATAACCAAAGCATTATATCAAATTAACACCTTATTATTCAAATTAATAATTTGAGGAAATTCAATTTTATTTATAAAAAAATTGGGGTCTCACAACTTCCCCTCCTTATGAAATTTTATCCTCAAAATTGATGTACGTACCAAGTGTTTTGAAAAGGTGAGGATACCTCACTTTCATTTCTGATTCTAACTCCCAGGTCATTTCCTCAATAGCATAGTTCCTCCACAAAACTTTAACTTGTGGTATAATCTTTGTGCGTAGGACATGCTACCTCCTCGTACGTTAAATCTTCGATTATCACGTCTGGTTCTAACTTAATAATGTGGTTCGGGTCTTTCACATATTTACGAAACATTGATATGTGAAAAATATTATGAATACGAGACATGCTTGGAGATAATGCGAGTCTATAGGCCACATTTTTTATTCGGTCAAGAATCTCAAATGGACCAATAAATCTTAGATTGAGCTTTTCTCTCTTCCCAAATCTTGCAACTCCCTTCTATGGAGCCATACGCAACAATACATGATCCCCAATATTAAATTTCACGTCCTTTCGATGAAGATTCACATAACTCTTTTGTCGTACCTGTGCCGTTTGTATACCTTATTGAATCGTTTGGATCTTTTCTGTAGTTATGCGTACCAATTCTGGTCCCAACAATATTACTTCACCCACCTCGTCCTAGCATACTGGAGAACGACATTTTCTTCCACACAACGCCTCGAATGGAGTCATGCCTATACTTGCTTGATAACTGTTGTTGTAGGAGAATTTCACCAATAGCAATTAGTTATCCCAAATTCCTTTGAAATCTAGGACACAGAGTCTTAATAGATCTTTAAGAGTTTGAATAGTCCTTCCGTTAGAGGATGGTATGCCGAACTGAATCATAAATCCGTGCCCATAGCTTTCTGCAAGCTAACCCAAATTCGTGAAGTGAATCTTGGGTCACGATCCAAAACTATGGATACTGGCATGCCATGTAATCTCACAATTTCATTCACGTATATACGAGCATGACGTTCAAGGGAATAAGTCCCCCGTATAGGCAAAAAATGAGCAGACTTGGTTAATCTATCAATAATAACCCAAATCGCATCTATGCCTTGACAAACCTTGGGAAAACCCATAACGAAATCTATAGTAATGTGTTCTCACTTTCATTTCAGAATCTCAAGTGGTTGCAATGGACCCTTTGGCACTTGATGCTCTGCCTTTACACGATGACAAGTTAAACACCTCGATATAAACTCTGCGATCTCTCTCTTCATATTGCTCCACCAAAATGTATGTCGAAGATCATGATACATTTTGGTACTCCCAAGATGGATTGCAAATGGTGTGTTGTGTTCCTCCATCATGATTCTATGTTTCAAGTCAGAATCATTAGGAACACAAAGTCTGAAGTTGACTCAAAGTATTTCTTCTTCATCGATTCTTGCTTCTAGAACAACACCTTCTTGCACTTTCTTCTTCATGTGCATCAGCTTCAGGTCCGTAGTTTGAGCATCTTTAACTTTATCAATTAAAGTCGGTTCTACTCGTATATTTTATATCATCACGTGGGTTCCTGGAGTCTTTAACTCTATCTCCATCCTTCGCAAGTCATACAAAATAGGCCTTTGCATTGATAATATCACACTTGTACCCGCATATGATCTTCTACTCAATACGTCAGCTACTACGTTCGCTTTTTCAGGATGGTATTGGATGGTATGATCGTAATATTTCAACAGCTCAAGCCAACGTCGTTGCTGTAAGACCCCAACTTTTATGAATAAAGATGAATTTTTATAAATATCATTTTTGAGTATTAAGGAGTAAATTTGATATAATGTTATAGTTATGGGTAATATTTATAAATTTTGTAAAATAAGCAAGCGGTTATAAAATATTTATGTTGTCGGGGAATATTCGTTTGGTCGTGGAATATTCTTTCTGTTGGGGAATATTCGTACAACGGCGCAGCCATTTGTGGGCTCCATAACAGAATAACTATCGGATGAAGAAAATGACAAATTTGAGTTTTTATAAATAACGACGTAATCGTTACTGTTAGCACTGTTGGAATAACTGGTGGTTAAAATACAGTAATACGCATTGTTGCATAGTAGCACACGATATTGTACAGTATTGTTGAATTATTGATTCTTACATAAGAAGGCACTACTTAATAATTGTTACATTAATTACTGTTCAATATTTTATTTTATTGATTCAATAATTGCTACGTTGATATTTTATATTATTGTTGTTTCAATAATTGTCATTGCACAGTATTTCCCATTATCAAATCAATAATTCATATTATTTAAATAATATTATTAGATAGCATTATTAGCAATGTCTAGAAAGTTCTGTCAAGGATAGGTTTGGCCACCTAATTGCGTGCTAGTAAGGAAAAATTCTTATTAGAAAGTCCCCTCTTTCCTGGGAACGGTCTGGTTGTCATTATTGTGAGTCTGTAATATTATTTGTGAATAATTAATTACTGATTTATATGATAAGAAAATATTTATTTTATGTGGACATAAATGATGGATAGAAAAATATTTATTTTACGTGGTTATAAATGAAGGGATTAACGTTGAGGTGTTTTATCAGTATTTTTGTCGGAATGGAGGTATTAAAAATCAAATCAGTGTTTTTAAAGCTCTATTGCGTGAGTTATAATTTTAATCCGACCGTTGGATCGTTGTGATTTTTGGATATGTTATACATATATAAGTTGAGTATATATCCACAAATTTTGAACCGTTAAAAATTAACGTATGATTTGTTATGAATTTTATGAGGTATTGAAAATCATCCGTTTGTGGATTTCAGATATTTTCTGTCTGGAATTTGGAAAAACTTAAACTTACAAAGTTGTAAAAAATTTAATTTCCCATGGAATAGACATGAGATTCGAATTTTTCTAATAAAGGGCTATATATTATAAATTTTTGAAGTTTCGAAAAATAAAATGTTTTTATTAAAATTAAGGGGTGGGTCCTACTTTTGTCCTTTGTTGATAAAATGTGCTGAATTGAATTTCAAAAGTGGTGGGCAGGTATTGTTTTCAAAATGCATGCGTACAAAATTCATAATAATATTTTATTAATTTAGTCTCCTTTGGCGTTCTAGCATTTTTCTATAAATAGGGCGCTTAGGTTAGAATTAAAAATCACACCAAAATCAGAGAATTCTTCTTCTATAATTTTGAGCGTATTTCTTTAGAGTTTTAGAAAGCTTTGAGCGTAGAATATAGTGAAAGTTTTCTTCAAGAATATCCCCGCTATACCAGTTGGAATACTCTTCTTTTCAATGTAAGTGATGTTATTTTTGTTCAATATTTGCTTGAAATAATATTTTCTTCCATACTCTGTAGTAAGTAAGTAATATTATTTCGTTTCAGATTTCGAATTCTATATTCGTTTTGTTAAAATTTTGGCTTCTATACTCCATGAAATTAGTAGAATATCCTTGATATGTGCGCTTCATCCAGTATTTTTTCATGGAAATATTATTTTGAGCATTCTTGATAAATTTTTAATTTTTTCATGCTGGAGTACTATTCACGGGATTACTATTCTCGAAGTACTATTCACGGGATACTATTCACTCGAGTACTATTCACCCGGGTACTATTCATGATAAAAATTTATTCGTTTTCGATCCAAATTATTTTTGGTACAATATTATTCTTGAATTTTACTCCACAAAGCAGTATCATGTTGACAATTTGGACGTTATTGGTTTCTGGATAAATTAAATTATAAATATTTAAAAATTTATCCTTGAACTTGTTTTATTGAATTCTTATATCATTGTTATCATCCTCATGTTTATATTTTATTGAAAGTCATCTGTGGCCTGTAGTGTATAGATGGACTTGGTATGATTATGACCAGAGATTATTCGGTATAATCATGACCGTAATGTTACAAATGATGTGGTAAAAGTCCTCATTGGCCCGTAGCGCATTGGTGGAAAGTTATTGGTATGATCATAACCATTGATGAATACACGAATATCCTTGACCCGTAGTGCATGGATAATTTGTGGTCGTGATACTAATGAATATCTTTGGCCGTAGTGCATGGATGATGTGCATTATTTATTAAGCTGAGTCTCAGAGATAAAAGTGATAAAAAAACCTTTTAAATCATAGAAGATAATAGATTTTATTCTCTACTTGACTCTTCTAATGGATTATTTGTTCCGCTGCAGTTAACCTTGATGTTTGTTATATTTTATCTGTTTAACACGGTTGAAGGCTAACGATAAATTATTTTGCATTATCTTAGTCATAATATTTCTTACTGGGCTAGTTGAGCTCACCCTTTTTCTTTCATTGTTTTCTTCAGGAAATGAGAACGTAGCCGGGACTAGTCGAGAAACGGAGTGATGGTCCAGATGATAACATTAGTAGTCCTCACCATTCTATGAAATAGTGTGATAATAAATGTATTGAGGACACCATTTGAGTTGAATACTGTCTAGAAGACAATATTCATTTTAAAACTCTCAGTTTATGTTTTGTCGTATTTTACACGACAGTTGTATTATTAAGTTGTATTTGAATTTTGTACCATGTATTTAGCGACTCAAGATGGGTGATGTATACCTATTTTGGGTTCGTCACAGTTGCCGCATGTTGAGTTTCTTTTGGGTGAAGAAATATTTAAGGCTCTTATGATCCGTATAAATCTCCACTTTCTCCTTAAACAGGTAGTGTCTCCAGATCTTCAACGCGAAAATGACTGTTTTCAACTCCAGATCATGAGTAAGATAATTCCTATCATATTCTTTGAGTTGTCACGAGGCATAGGCTATGACTTTCCCATGTTGCATGAGAACACACACTAACCCTTTTCCTGAAGCATTGCTGTAGATTACAAATCCATCCGAACCAGATGGTATTGTTAGAACAAGTGACGAAATGAGTCTTCTTTTGAGCTCTTGGAAACTCTTCTCGCATTCCTCGCTCCAACCGAATTTTGTATCTTTCCGAGTTAGCTGAGTTAATGGAGTAGCGATTCGAGAAAATCCTTCCACGAATCTCCGATAATAACCAGTTAAGCCCAGAAAACTACATACTTCGGTCACCGACTTCGGTTGCTCCCAACTTTGTATGGCTTCAATATTCGTCGGGTCAACAGATACTCCATATTTTGACACCACATCCCCAAGGAATGTTACTTCCTCAAACCAGAACTCGCATTTATTCAGCTTGGCATATAGCTTGTTATCGCAAAGCCTTTGAAGTACTAGCTTCAAATGGTGCTCATGATCTTCACGGCTTCCGCAATAGATGAGGATGTCATTAATAAAGATAACAACGAACTGATCCAAATATTCCTTGAACACACGGTTCATCATATCCATAAAAGCACCAGGAGCATTAGCCAATCCAAAAGACATAACTAAGAATTCATAATGCCCGTACCGAGTTCTGAAGGCAGTCTTCGGAATATCCTCAGTTTTAATCTTCAGCTGATGATATCCAGAAAGAAGATCGATCTTTGAAAAGAATTGTGCTCCTTACAACTGGTCAAATAGGTCATCAATGCGAGGTAGCGGATACCTATTCTTGATGGTGACAAGGTTCAATTCCCGGTAGTCAATACAAAGTCGCATACTCACATCTTTCTTCTTTACGAATAAAACAGGAGTACCCCAAGGAGATGTACTAGGACGAATGAAACCGATGTCTAACAACTCCAGTAGTTGGACCTTTAACTCCTGAAGTTCAATAGGAGCCATTCGATATGGGGTTTTAGAAATGGGCTTTGTACTAGGTTTAAGGTCAATACAGAATTCAATTTCACGTTCTGAGGGTAGACCGAGAAGTTTTTCAGGAAATACGTCAGGAAATTCACTAACAACAAAAATATTATTCAAATCTGACGTGTTTTTGTTCAAGTCCGTGACATGGGCTAAGAAAGCTTGACATCCATTTTTCAGTAAACGAATAACTTTATGGCTTGATATGACAGTGATTGACTTTAGTGGTTTGGTTGCTTGAATTCGCATAACAGGTTGGTTAGGAATATGAAAACTAACAACCTTACGAAAATAATTAATTTTGGCATGATGAATAGTTAACCAATCAATCCCTAAAATCACATCAAATGCAAGTATTTTCAAAGAAATAAGATCGACAGGTAATGTGATGGTACTAACTTGGATCAAGAAAGATTTATAAACAGTAGATGTAATGAAAGTTTCTCCTAACAGAGTCTCAACAGATAAGTCAAAGTCTAATTTCTCTGGAGTCAAGTTCAAACGTTGAGCACAATCAGGAGAGATAAAAGAATGGGTAGAACCGGTATCTAATAAGGTATAAACTTCACAAGAGTTTATGATTAGCTTACCCGTGATCACCTCGTTTGGGTTCCTCGCATTTTGGACAATCACGACAAACGCCCTTCCAAGAACCACCGACTTTGACTTGTCCGGGATAGCCTTTGGAGTTACCATTCCCGTTGGACTTGGTTTTGCTACAGGATAATCTCTAGCTATATGACCTTCCTTTCCACAGTTATAACATACCTTGGATTGTTGTGGGTAGTTTGGGCTGATATGTCCCTCTTTCCCGAATTTATAACAAATGACTGGTGATCGTTCTCCTCCCCTAAAAACAGTTAATGCTGGTGTTAACGTCTTCACGTTATCATTGTTGTACCTTCTCTTTTTGAAATCTCCCCTCGACTCTCTTCTTCTACTATCATGGCCACGATTACCACCAGAGTGGTTACCGCTTTTGTCCGAATGTTTTTCTCCCCTCTGGTTGTTATTTCTCCGATGACTGCTGCCACCGGTATGACCCTGGTTGTGGTCCCTTGGTTGAACATACTCATTATCTCGCTCTAATAATTGAGTCCTATTGACAACATCTGAATATAGAAAAAATTTATGAGAGATAATATATTGTCGAATTTCAGGTTTCAGACCTCTCAGAAACATCCGCGTCATACATTCCTCATTCTCTACCAAATAAGGTGCAAAACAGGATAACTCTGCGAACTTATCCTCGTACTGGGATACAGTCATGTTGTTCTGTTCCAGTCTAATAAACTCTACCTCTTTTATATGATGAATACTTTCAGGAAAATACTTGTCATTGAACGGTTTCTAAAATGTTTCCCAAGACATATTGAGTCCGGCCGGCCGGGTATGCTTCACAGACTCCCACCAGTAGTCTGCCTCACCACGAAACATAAAGATGGCGAATGGAACCTTCTATTCCTCCGTGCATCCCAAGACATCAAATCTCTTGGTAATTTGTTTAACCCACATTTTTGCCTTGATCGGATCCGGCTTTCCCACAAATTCTGGTGGTCCCAACTCTTTGACCTGCTTGGCTGTGACAAGCTACACATTACTATCATTTCCACCCGTATTTTGTACACGAGTCTCCCCCGTCTGATTTTTCATCAACTGCAAAAAGCTTCTAAACATTCCATCATTCATCGTTTGTTCGGTAGTGTTGTTTACAGGAGGAATATTACCTTCTTGTTGCACGTTCCCTTGGTTGGTGATTAAAGGTGTCTCCTCGGTCTCATTCACTCCATTGTTAACATTCTCAGTTGCCATTATCAAATACTGTCATAAAATAAGGGTTAATTAAAGAAATTGACATACCACATAATACCCCTATATTATGACCGACCAATAAATAAGCTTAGGTAGGACACATACTCGATGGGAGCTGCGGGTCAACCTGCGACAGCCGTGGCTCTACCTACGGCCACCCAGGGTGGTCTCCACCCCCTCTGGCTCGATCAAATTTGGGTTACAATGGAGTTCTCGGAAGCTGAAAAGTCAAAGCAGGAAAAAAAGGTTCTACGCGATTGAATGAAAAGGGCCTGAAACCCTGAATTCAAATACCAAACTTTTAATATACATATAAGTGATTGGTATTAACCTTGATTTGGGGATTAGAATGCCACTGATGGAGATTGTTGAAAGCGGCCCTTGTTAGAGCATCAGGAAGGTCCGGTGTCATGAACCATTGTAGACAGTCAAAATTTTGCATTCCTGTTACTAACCTTTTAGGAGGGCAAAATCATCTTTCGGAGACAACCTTGGAAGTTAAATCAGTTCAATCTCGGAGATAACCCCAAGATACTTAGTTGCAATCTCGAAGACAAACCCGAGATATTCAGTTCCAACCTCGGAGATAACCCCGAGGGATGCGGTTCCAGTTCCGGAGATAACCCCAGAATAGTCAGTTTAAATCCCGGAGACAACCTCGGGACACTCAGTTCCAACCCCAAAGATACCCCAGGAGGTCAAGACACCTCAGATATGACCCTGAGGAAATTCAACATTCACAGTAGCCCAATCTTAGAGATAACCTTAAGCAACGACTGCTACATCTGCATAGAACCGGAGATAACCCTGTTAAGGGGCAAAATTGCCATTTTACCACCTCGATACTACATTCACGTCATCTTAACATCATTTCAACCCATATTTCATACAGAAGTGTCCCACAAGAACCATAGCTCAAATCCTGAGTGATTAATACGCAAGGCAGCACACCAGATAGAATTTGAAGACTTGAAGATCTGGTCATGGACCCATCTTCCCGGCTTTGTACAACCTCTTATCCTATGTCATTGTGTAGCTCTGGACAACAACATTCTAGAAAGGTATAGCATGCCTCTATCGAATTCCCGGATTGAAAGTTATGAAGGTTCGAGTGGATAACGCGTTGCACAAGTGCACGTACTTCGAGACGATGGGACCCGCATGGCCCGGGGCAACCCGGGCAGACGCAGGTAGACCCGCGGCCTTTCGGTCTATAAATATGGGCCTTTGATTGCTTATTTCAAAAAAATATAATAGGAAAAGGAGAGAAAACTCTGTCCATTTCAACTCACAAACACTTCTAGAGTGCTCTAAATTGAGTGATTCTTCTTTCTAAACACTTGTAATCTCGTGTTTTACTACATACTGAAATTTAGCGGGTGGAAACCGAGTTTTCAGGCATCAAAAGCTATCTAAAGTCTTCTTGGCAGCCCACTGTAAGATATTTCAGATTTTTAAGCTTTTTATCACTTTTGAACATACATATCTACTAACGTTGAGAGTCGCATTTTGTGGGTATGCCCGGATCGTCGATTCGTGATTTTTATTGCTTATATATATATATATATATATATATATATATATATATATATATATTTACATTCCTGTCTGGCCTAGAGTTCACTTCGTGGCCTTTTACTGTTGACTAGATTTGCCTAAATCTGGCTATTTCTCACTTTGAGCGGTTCATGGTGACTAAACTGGAACCGTTAAAGCTGAAATGGTTTAGATTTACTCAAATCTAGTTCTTTTTCTATCTTTTATCAGCTTGTGGGATAGATTTGCCTAAATTTGGCTATTTCTCACTTTAACCGGTTTATGGTGACTAAATTGGAACCGTTGAAGCTGGAATGCTTAGATTTACTCAAATCTAGTTCTTTTTCTAGCTTTTACAGATATTGCTTTATCATGTGAGCCTAAGAATTATGTGATCACATATTCAGTTTTTGAATCTAGATTCGATTCCCGTGATGGACATTTTCAGCTGTAGCCAGCTTGTAAATTATTCATGATGTCTGAATATCCTTATATGGCTTTCATGCCCACATGGAGTTCGGCATTGATATGTATCTTATTTTCTCGAAGATGCTTCGCATCTCGAAAATAAAAGTAATCAAGACGAACACATAATAAAATGGATGTATCAAAGGCCTCAATTACTATTGAGCACAAGGGTTTGAAAAACATGTTTTACAAAACATTACTGCCATATCTCGTTAAAATTGAACTTTTATAGAAAAATTCAAACCCTTTGTATATAGGTGCAAACGAGGTATAACACTACTTCCAGATAACTGTTCATAGACCTATATACACACACACATTCAGATAAATGTTAAAAATGAAAAGTGGCAGTCACCGTGTTACCACGGATGTCGGGGGGTGCTGATAAGTGAGTTTTATACACATGAATTGGATACATTCGGGCTTAATTTATTGTTATTCTCAAGTCTTTTAGAATATTTTTTAAGTGTTTGTGTCTATTCATGCATATTTTACATTGTTTTGTAGGATTTGGGACAAAAGTTACTTGGATCGACGTTCGGGGTGGCTAGATTCGCGTTTTTAGCTTACCATTTACATAGCAGTCACTTCAGAGCCAATTTGAGTATTTCTACGGACCTTATTTCGAAAAGCTTAAATAATGAAAGTTGTAGATCTACTTCTCCTCTTTCCGGAACATCTTGAATCATCGAAATCGGAGTTCGAACGAAGAAGTTATGGCCATTTTCCCAAAGGACGTCAGAGAAAAAAATGTCAGAACTTGTAACAGCGCCGGGGCGCTATTTCTCTATGTAATTCCAGCGCCGGGGCGCTTTAAGGCAGAATACCAACGTCGTGCCCAGCGCTGGGGCGCTGGGGAAGGGCTAGGGTGATGGCCTGGACGCGTTTTGGACGAAATTTGACACCTTTTTGACTCCAAATAGGATTGGGTTTGTTCCTAACCTAAAAATTAGACTTGTAACCTATAAATACATGATGGGAGGCATAAAATAAAGGGAGATTACATAGCTTAGCAGAGATTAAACACTCCATTAGATTAGACATTAACCCTAGTTCTTATTAGTTTAGGAGATTGAAGCAACTTGGAGATCATTGAAGATCAAGAGCAGGAGCAAGAGGGGAGCATCAGATTGGCTGACAACAGATTCTATTATCTTCTCTTATCATACTTTTATCTTTTAATGTTTATTCAATTGTGGATTCTTGGTTTTAATTCATTAATTATGAACTAACTCTTTTATTAAGATTTCAATTGAACTTTTTATGGCTATAAATTAGTTATTTGATTTATTCCAATTATTTGTGTTGAAGTAAATTGTTCATCTTGCTTTATTCTTATTGATTAATTATCTGATCAATAATTACCTTGTTACTCTAGAAGGAATTGGAAAAGGAATTCTAGGGTTAGAACTGGGCTTGGTGACATGTGACTTAGTTATTTGCACAGTGAATAATTAGGTTTGTGAATAGAATGAGAATATCTATTTGCCGCATGTAACATAAGAGGAATTGGGTTTGTAGCGAGTTTAATTCAATTGTTTTGCATAGAGATATAACAAAATTAATCTGAGTTAAATAGAAGGCAATTGATCACTTGAAAGAGGGCTTTTGGCATTTGAGAATTCCTGTTAACAATTCAGTAGATATAATAATTGAGATAGTTGAATAATTGATTTATAATTCATAATTGGGGATATTGGAGTCTTAATTCTTATTTATCTGAATTCCATCAATTCTTAGTTGTTTATTTGCTTTCTTTTAGAATAATCTTTTTGTTTTGTTTAATTTAGTTTTCTTAAATCTAGAAATCCCAATTATTGGTTGTTTAAATAAAATTGATTTGGTTAAGAGTTAGTATTTGGTAATTTTTATTAAATAATTCCTCGTGGGAACGATACTTTACTTTCACTTTATTATTTGTTGACCGTGTATACTTGCACGTATTCATTGATTGCGAAATCAATCAACAAGTTTTTGGCGCCGTTGCCGGGGAATTAATTTAATAATTATTTACCAATATTAATTTCAATCAAATTAGTCTTAATTTAAACATTTTTATTTTTATTTTTATTTCTCATTCTCTTCCTATATTTCTCTCTTTTTAGGTACCATGGATGACTTTGCGTATCAATGGCCATACACGAACATGACTCAACCACGGGGAGCGGAGATTGACAGACTCAAGAAACTTTCTGCATTATCAGCACAGATGGAGACACTTTCGAGGATGCTTGAAGCTTTTGAAACTCAACGTTGTCAAAGTGTGGCGGTTACTTGTGATTATTGTGCTGGAAATCATATGAGTCATCAATGCGCCATCAGTTTCGAGCCGGTACAGTATAGTGGTGATTACCCCAACAGTTATGTCTATCCCAACAACTATCATCAGGATTGGGGGTATCACCCGAATTTTTCATGGAGTAACAATCAAGATCAATTTTATGCTCCAAGTCCAACATACCCATCGGATTTCTCGTGTCCACCTCCACTACAACAGGAAGAACATTCAAATTGGGAGGAAGCCTTGGAAAAATTCATTAGAGCTTCTGACAAAAGGAACGAGGACCAAGACAAAAGATTTAATCAAATAGAGCTGTATTTGCAAAGCCAAGGGGCATCGTTAAAGAATCTGGAAAATCAATTGGGGCAGATAGCACATGCGTTGAACAATCATCCTCAATACACTTGGCTCTATGACATGGATGACGAGACTGATGATGAGCTCGAACCAAATCTGCAATCGGATGTGCCAAATGATATAGATGTTAAAAGAGAGGAAAGACTTGGAGACCAACAAAAAGAGATCGGCAAAGATCTAACTTTGAATATCAACGAAGATGAGCCAATTTTGATAGTGTCCCATGTACCTTCTCCACCAAAGTTCAAGAATCCGGTTAGTTTTGCAAAACCATGTCCGCTAGGTAGTCATGTCGTCGGCAATACTCCTTGTGACGTAAAAGCGAGTACAACTTCGAAGCCATGGTTCAATGAGTTGGAGAAGATAGAAGAAGAGATTGTTGTGTCTGACAAGCCTCAATGCCAGAATCTATTCGCAGACACAATGGAAAAAACACCTAGATGTTGGACGTTCTTTAATGTGATCTTATCTAAACAAAGCATGCTAGGTGATTTTAACTCAATGGCCATTACAATTGGGAACCTACCAAAAGCTACATTATTTCCGATGGATGGAGGGTTCCTCAATTTTCGTAGGGGAATTGGATAGAGAATTGAAAAAGTCAGGCTGAGACTATAAAACAAGCGCTTATTGGGAGGCAACCCAAGTTTAATTTTTATTTTTAGTTTTTATTAGGTTTTATATTAGTAGTTTTAAATTTGCATTTATTTAGGATTTAATAAAAGTGTTTCTATCATGATTTACAGGTTAGTTAAGTCAAATTCAAGTGGTGCCCAATTTGTTCCATGTGCCTAGCATATTCTCCAAACTTAGTGGACAAGGAGGAAGATTGCTATATTTTCAGGGAAGTCCTCTGCTTTACTTTTTTATATTTCATCCATTGAGGACAATGTCTAGTTTAAGTTTGGGGATATTTTAGTGTCGTATTGCATATAGTTAGTTATCTACATAGTAGTTCATTTTTTGTGTGTGTTAGCATTGTGTTTTTTTTAGGTTGCATATAGTACATGGTAGTTATTTGCATATTCATATGTGTTGCATTAGTATGTATTCATGTAGTTTAATTGTATTTTTTTTTATTTTTTAATTTTTTTTAATTTTTAATTTTTATTTTTTGCATGAATCTGTGTAATTGGTTGGTGTGGTCTTAGCTCGGCCTATGATAAGATTGGTATTAATTGTTAACTTGAACAGTGTTGATAATTGATGATGAGTTCTAATTTTAATCATGATGATAATCTGAGCCTGTCTGAAACTTATGTAACCGGTTAGCACTTAAAGTTTAACTGTTTTAATCCACTTGGTTCAAGGGTTTCATAATTTGTTTCTGAGGGAAAATCTTGGTTAAAATTTAAGGAAATTAGTGAACTGACGGTAAAGGTTGGAATGACGTAAAAACTTGAGTTTGGGGGAATCTATGGGGTATATATATACAAAATGAAAAAGAGAAAAAAAAAAGAGAAAAAATGATGAAAAGAAAAAAAAATAGAAAATCCAGAAAAGAAAAAAAATGAATAAACACCGTGGCATGCTTGTCTAGTTTTGTGGCCTTTGTTACTTGAGTAAGTAAGCCCGAGGGGATTGTCTTTACACCTAGCGCCCTAAGGTCTTAATGGCTTGGGAGTCGTTGGTCGAAAGCTCGTTAAGGTAGCACTGAAAAGCCTAAGGGAATAAGACGTTGCACAGCCATGAGAAAATAAAAACAAATGAAAAAAACACGAGAAAGAGCAAAATGCCCTCGTGATTGAATAAAAGTATAAATAAATCTTATATTTACCCTTCGACTTGGTAATTGATTAGTTTAAACCGGAGTTGTCATGTTCACAAAAGTAATTGAATTGGAACTAAAATTTTCCTTCTAAGAAGTTTGTTATGTGATTATCTTGAATTGTGGTTGGTTAGAATGGTTAACAAGTACACACACACAACATGGGTGATGACAGGTTTGGATTGACTAATTGGTTAGAGTTATGGATTTTGACTTGATTGGATATATTGTTTGAGTACCAATGGTAACTTTGAGGCCTGTTGCTATATATCATACTGATTTATTACTGGGTTCGTACGTATATTATAAAGTAGATCATGCATATGCATTCATGTAGTTGAGTTAGTTTGTTTATTTTTAGTTCTTTTGTATTTTTTCTTGAGGACAAGCAAATGTTTAAGTTTGGGGGTATTTGATAAGTGAGTTTTATACACATGAATTGGATACATTCGGGCTTAATTTATTGTTATTCTCAAGTCTTTTAGAATATTTTTTAAGTGTTTGTGTCTATTCATGCATGTTTTACATTGTTTTGTAGGATTTGGGACAAAAGTTACTTGGATCGACGTTCGGGGTGGCTAGATTCGCGTTTTCGGCTTACCATTTACATAGCAGTCACTTCAGAGCCAATTTGAGTATTTCTACGGACCTTATTTCGAAAAGCTTAAAGAATGAAAGTTGTAGATCTACTTCTCCTCTTTCCGGAACATCTTGAATCATCGAAATCGGAGATCGGACGAAGAAGTTATGGCCATTTTCCCAAAGGACGTCGGAGAAAAAAATGTCAGAACTTGTAACAGCGCCGGGGCGCTATTTCTCTATGTAATTCCAGCGCCGGGGCGCTATAAGGCAGAATACCAACGTCGTGCCCAGCGCTGGGGCGCTGGGGAAGGGCTAGGGTGATGGCCTGGATGCGTTTTGGACGAAATTTGACACCTTTTTGACTCCAAATAGGATTGGGTTTGTTCCTAACCTAAAAATTAGACTTGTAACCTATAAATACATGATGGGAGGCATAAAATAAAGGGAGATTACATAGCTTAGCGGAGATTAAACACTCCATTAGATTAGACATTAACCCTAGTTCTTATTAGTTTAGGAGATTGAAGCAACTTGGAGATCATTGAAGATCAAGAGCAGGAGCAAGAGGGGAGCATCAGATTGGCTGACAACAGATTCTATTATCTTCTCTTATCATACTTTTATCTTTTAATGTTTATTCAATTGTGGATTCTTAGTTTTAATTCATTAATTATGAACTAACTCTTTTATTAAGATTTCAATTGAACTTTTTATAGCTATAAATTAGTTATTTGATTTATTCCAATTATTTGTGTTGAAGTAAATTGTTCATCTTGCTTTATTCTTATTGATTAATTATCTGATCAATAATTACCTTGTTACTCTAGAAGGAATTGGAAAAGGAATTCTAGGGTTAGAACTGGGCTTGGTGACATGTGACTTAGTTATTTGCACAGTGAATAATTAGGTTTGTGAATAGAATGAGAATATCTATTTGCCGCATGTAACATAAGAGGAATTGGGTTTGTAGCGAGTTTAATTCAATTGTTTTGCATAGAGATATAGCAAAATTAATCTGGGTTAAATAGAAGGCAATTGATCACTCGAAAGAGGGCTTTTGGCATTTGAGAATTCCTGTTAACAATTCAGTAGATATAATAATTGGGATAGTTGAATAATTAATTTATAATTCATAATTGGGGATATTGGAGTCTTAATTCTTATTTATCTGAATTCCATCAATTCTTAGTTGTTTATTTGCTTTCTTTTAGAATAATCTTTTTGTTTTGTTTAATTTAGTTTTCTTAAATCTAGAAATCACAATTATTGGTTGTTTAAATAAAATTGATTTGGTTAAGAGTTAGTATTTGGTAATTTTTATTAAATAATTCCTCGTGGGAACGATACTCTACTTTCACTTTATTACTTGTTGACCGTGTATACTTGCACGTATTCATTGATTGCGAAATTAATCAACAGGTGCCTAACACCTTCCCTCCGCATAATAAAGCCCTCGAACCCTAACGAATCTCGGTTTCACAGACCAGTTAAACAGTGTCACATCACTAGGTCTTTATGCAAACCTTTTCTCGGTTGAGTTAGTGCAACCATTTAAAAATAACCAACTGGCGACTCTTATAGTTAAATCGTCGACGTATACATGTCGGACCTTTTCAAACTTGTTTTTTCAAATAAATCTCACATAACACGAGGACACCAAAAGACAAGAACAGAAAGGGAAAAATAAAAATCCCGACGTCGACAGGTGGCGACTCTACTAGGGACTCCAGTAAGAGGGCTTAAGCCGCTATTAAAATATTTTCAAAACTTTTATCTGCTTATGTGTGGATGCTGCATTTACATTTGAATGAATGTGTACTAATGCTTTGTTTACTGCACTTAGTGCTTCACACCATATTTGCTTGTGATATTAGTGCTTCGCACACGTCATCATTTCCATTCGGTGAGATCGACGCGATGTATGTGAATGTATGTTGTGTGGTCCCTCCACCAGGAAGCTATCCTATCGATGTTTGATTACTAGACTAGTCGAGAGACTAATTTCACGAGGCTCAAGAAAGGCACCACCCAGATTCGCTCCAGTTGGAAGATCGGATTAACTTCCCATTGAGTAAATTGCGATGATCTGGGAACCTTTGTGCCAAAAGCCGCAAGATTTACCTAAGATAGTTCAGCCTCTGATAAATCCAACGCGAAGAAAAGTCTCTTCATACCTTCCCATTTCAATTACTTTGTAATTTCAATTACTTGTAATTTCATTTCCATGTCAATCTCAATGTAATGAAAAATATAATGCAGTATGTGAACATGCATATTAAAACCTGTCATGCTATCTTGTTATTAAAACAGTTGACATCTGTTTTGCAGGATAATACTCCTAAAAAATGGATACATTACATGGCATGTAACATTACCACGTTTCCCCAGACTAAACTACATAAGTCTTTTTGTAGGGAAACGATTGGTCCCGTTACCCGTACAAAGTCCAAGAAGGCACTAAGCCTACAGCAAAACATGGCTACATCTGGCCAGCCTAATCCTACTCCTATCTCTCACGAGGAGTTCAAAGAATTAAGCAATCAAATCACAGAGTTGGTTTTTCTGCTCAAAGAATTACACAAGTCAACTCAGGGTCCACAAATATCCATCCACACAGAATCCTCTACACATGGAGGAATCCAGGGTCCGAACAAAGAAGTTCCAACACCTAAGTCTCAATCTAATAAGACCAACAAAACCCCTAAAATCACCCATCTTAAAGAAGATCAAGACACCGGTGATATTCAGAAGAAGGTTCTACAAATGGAAGAGACCATTCTGTCCATCAAAGGGATTGGAACACACAGAAGTGTTTCATATTCAGACCTTTGCATCTTCCCCGGGGTTCATTATTCGAAAAAATTCAAAACTCCTAATTTTGAGAAATATGATGGGTTGGGAGATCCTTACACCCACTTAAAGGTCTTCATTGGAGAGCTTGGATCTTATGCCGAGAATGAAAAGCTCAAAATGTAGCTATTTTAGAAAAGTCTGACCGGAGAAGCCATAGCATGGTACACCAGATTGGATAATTCCAAAACTCACAGCTGGGAAGAGTTAGCCCATGCTTTCCTCAGTCAATACAACTTTCAAACTCAGATGGCTCCAGACCGGTATCAAATTACCAAGGTCAAGAAACAAGTCAATGAGTCATTCAGAGAGTATGCCCAAAGATGGAGGCGTCTGGCTACTCAAGTTATCCCATCCATGACAGAGTCTGAAATGGTGATAACCTTCATAGACATTCAGGAAGCTCCATTTTATGAGAGGGTCCTAGCTGGAATAGGAAAGCCATTCTCAGAAATGATCAAGCACAGAGAAATAGCTGTAATGGGATTGAAATATGGGAAGATTAAAGACCTTGCCACTTTAAAAGACGTAGCTAAGCATATCTTATCTGGAAGTTATGGGAACAACCCACGGAGGGTCCATAAGAAGAAAGAAGAGGATGTTTCCTTGATGCTACAAAGATAAAAAGGCGATCAAAGCTTGCCTATTCAGAGGAAAAACTATTCCCCTTTTCAAGCACAATCTTCAAGCCCTCCATCGCCAAAGAGTGGAGAAGTCAGACGTACAAGAGTGTTCACACCGTTAAGGAACTCACTCGAAAACATTCACAAACTTCTGGCACCTCAGAAGAAGATCACTCATATCCTTCCACCAGCCAATCTAAGTGGAAAGGGCTTCAATGCAAGCAAGAAGTGTGCTTACCATGCTGGAGCTCCAGGCCACAACACTCAGGATTGTTGGGCCCTTAAGCATAAGATCCAGGATTTAATTGACAGTGGTGAGATAGTGGTGACCAAGTCCGACCAACCACATGTTCAAGACAACCCTCTCCCTCAACACAAGGAAGAGGAGGTTAATATTATCAATATAGGCAGTCGAGAGAGCTCTAAATACCTCAAATATGTGGGTGGTTCATCCCAAATCAGCAAGGATAATTCTGATAGATGGGATTATTCAAAGTTCAAGTTCATGATGGAACGAGAGTTATAGTCTCTTGGCGAACAAGTCAATCAATTAGCAGAACTGGTGATTCATCAACACCAAGTCACACGTCAGTTGTCCAGTCAGGAGCATGCTAGCCTCCTTTCTCTTATCACAAATACTCCATCACTTACTCATGAAAGTGAAACACTAGAGGAAATGTTTGCAAGAAAAGAAAAAGCTTAAGCCTGTCGGGACTTCGCCAACAAAAAGGAATTCACCTATTTGGGCCAACCGATGGAAGATATATTGCATATGTTGATCAACGAGGGAAAAATCACAGCACTGCTACCTCTAGTCAATCCACGCTCAAAACAATTTGATGATAATGGAGTATTCCAATACCATTCCTACTCTCACGATCACATCACTAAGGAATGCTGGGCACTCCGCCATCTTATTCAAAACATGATTGATAGCGGTGACCTGCAAATGGCAGACAATGACGCTGTATCATCTGAGAGTGAGGACACATTTCCTCTAGGATGGAAGGAAGTTGTAGCAGTTATATCCCCTGAGGGAGATTTGGCTGCCACACCACTTATAATTCAACCAATTCAGCTCAAAGGTGTTGAAAACCCTTTGAAAGTGGCTATACCAAAGGCAATCATACTGCCATTCAGGCCACAGTATCCTGTCATCAGCCTTAAAAAAGTCCCATGGAATTATGGAGAGGCTGAAGGATCAACATCAAACACAACTGCTGTAGTGTCTAAAGAAAATCCACTGTATCTCCCTCAACAAGTGATGAAGCCCATCATCATATCTAAGGGGAAAGTGCCCAAGGAGAAGATTAAAGAATTCCTCCACAAGATGGGACACAATGAAGCCAAGGTGGTTCAAATCTTGAAAGAAGCTCCACAACAGATCTCTGTTATGGACTTGGTTTTCTCTTCAGAAGATCACCATAAGGTCTTATTGAGAATATTAGAAGAAGCCCACTTGCCAAAGACAGTGGATGATGAAAAATTCCATCATCTAGTTGATTACATCTGCAATAGCAATGTGATTTCCTTCACCGATGATGACATACCTCCCGAAGGGACGAGTTATTGCAAACCGTTGCACATAACGATTATGTCTTCCGAATATATGGTCGGAGGAGTGCTAATAGATGGGGGATCATCCCAAAACATCTGCCCATATGCCACATTAGAAAAAATGAACATCAATCTCAACAGGATTCGAAGCAGCCATATAATCATCAAAGCCTTTAATGGATCTCAGCGAAATGCTATCTAAGAGATTGAATTACCCGTGGAAATTGATCCACATACATTCTACATATCCTTTCAAGTGCTCAAAATCACTACATGATATAATTTACTATTTGGAAGACCTTGGATTCATATGGCGGGAGCTGTCCCATCCACACTTCATCAGTAGCTCAAGTATATCATCAACAATAATCTGGTCATTGTCAATGCCGAGCCAGAATGTCCTGTTCAAAGTGATATACCACTTATCAATTTTAATGAAGAAGTTGAGCCAGTCAGCTTCCAGGCCCTTGAGGTGAGAAACACTCACTATCGTCCCATTAGGGCTCCACCTTTGAAACCCAGAGTTTCTGCCGAGGTAATGTCATCAAGTCAAGAGATGATATCCTTGGGTTTTTAACCTGGACAAGGGTTAGGAAAGGATTATCAGGGAATCAAATGCCCAATTCAAGTTCCCAGCCAGACATGGACAACTGGACTAGGCTACTTCTTTGGGTCTAGTCACAAGAACCCTCACAAGCATAAACCGGTTCCTTCATTTACAAGGTTATGGCGTAAACCTACAGATGCTAATCCTGTACGGCCTCTACAGAAATTTCCTGCCCCTGTGGTAGCTATGCTATTTTCTAAGCCGATACCGGTTAAAGGAAAGGAAATCCTGATTCCAGACCCAGAAGCGGAGGAAAGGAATCAAAGGCGCAAACAAGAGATAAAGAGACATTTGTCAAACATGCGCGTCCTAATCCATACGGAGGGTATGAACAGAGACATCCCAGATGATGATTGTCTAGACATCATCGTCATCATTCAAGAGAAGGAGGACAATACCAACCCCTTCATCACAGCTGTCCACCAGGACTTGACCATTGGCAATTGGAGCATCACTCCTTGCATTTGCCGGCAAGGGTAAAAAGGGTAAAAACTCCCTCTGCCCTGTAGATATCAATAACTGCTTACTTTTGTTGCATACTATTAGTAGTTGCTTTTGTCATTTCATGCTAACACTTTGTATGATTGAACAGTTTCATATATTAAGTGAAAGCATTTTGTTTCAGGACTCTAAAGTTAGATATGCCTAAACTTGCTGATGAGGTGCCTATTTTTCACAAGGACTACAACTTTGATGTAAAGTCGGACTCTGACTTGATGGAGATTGAACAAGAGGAATATGAGATACCTCAGGAGATCAAAGAATGGGTTGAAGACAAAACCAAGTCAAATCTTTATCAAACCACCTCTTTTAACCTCGGAACCTCAGAAAACCCCAAACAAATCCAGATTGGTACGGACCTTACTCCAAACCAAAGGATTGATATGGTTACTCAATTGACCCAATTCCAGGATGTGTTTGCATGGTCTCATGAAGACATAGTCTATTTATCAACTGAAATTGTCATTCATTGCCTTTCCATCAAAGAGGGATTCAAGCTAGTCAGAAAAAAACTCAGGCGATTAAAACTTGAGTGGAGTTTGAAAGTTAAAGTAGAAATTGTGAAACAATTTCAAGCTGACATCATCATGGTGTCAATATACCTTGAGTGGCTATTCAACATAGTCCATGTGCCTAAACCCGGAGGGAAGGTGTGAGTTTACGTGGATTACATGGATCTGAACAAAGCTTGTCTCAAAGATAGCTTTCCCGTACCATTCAGCCACATACTCATTGACAATACAGCTCAATAAGACATGTACTCCTTTGCTGACTGCTTTGCTGGGTACCATCAAATCATTGTTACTGAAGAGGATCATGAGAAAACTGAATTCATCACTCCTTGGGGAACCTTTTGCTACAAACGGTTGTCATTCGACCTCATCAATGCCGAAGTTACCTATCAGCGAGCTCTGATGGCTCTTTTCCATGATTTAATGCCCAAAGAGATAGAAGTCTATGTGGATGACATCATTGTCAAATCTCGAAGGGAGGAAGACCACCTATATCATCTCAAAAAGCTTTTCAGCCGGTTACATAAGTATAATTTGAAGCTAAACCCATCCAAATGCTCCTTTGGCATTAAATCATGCAAGTTGCTAGGATTCCTAGTAAGCCACAAAGGCATTGAGCTGGATCCTGCAAAAATCTAGGCCATCACAGAAATGTCCATACCCCAGACAGAGGGAAATACGGGGATTTTTGGGGAGAATCAACTTCATCAGTCGGTTCATCTCATAAGTTACAATAACCTGTGAACCTATCTTCAAGTTGCTAAGGAAGAACTCCTCCATGAAATTGAATGATGAGTGTTAGAAAGCCTTCCTTCTCATCAAAGAGCAGCTAATCAAAGCTCCTATTTTGTTACCTCCCAGGGATGGTGTTCTCCTATTTATGTACCAATCAATCAATGACAATGTCATGGGTTGCATGCTGGGGCAGAAAGATGATAGAGGCTAAGAAGAAGCTATCTATTACCTCAGTAAAAGATTCAGAATCAGTGAACACACGAACACTCTGATTGAGAAAACTTATTGTGCTTTAGCATGGGCTTCCATGAGATTATAACATTATCTCCATGGTCACACAACCCATCTCATATCTCGCGTGGATCCTCTTAAATACGTGTTCAGCAAACCCATGCTGAATTGTCGACTGTCCAAATGGCAGTTGATCCTACAACAATTTGATATCATCTACGTGCCTCAAAAGTCTATCAAAGGTCAAGGAATTGCAGATCAACTGGCCTCCGCACCTTTAGGGGATTTCAAACCCTTGGAAACATACTTCCCCGATGAAGGGGTAAAGACAGTTCAACAACACCATCAGGACGATACACACCAACCATGGAAGATGTATTTTGATGGAGCTATAAACATGGAAGGCTCTGAAGCTGGACCAGTTCTAGTATCCATTTCAGGGGAGCAGTATCTCGTTGCTATCAAATTGTAGTTTGTCACAGATGAGTATGAAGGTTGTATCATGGGGTTGAAACTCGCCCAATCCATGGGCGTCAGATGGTTAACTGTCTTTGGACATTCCAAATTAGTAATCAGACAAACCACTGGGATTTATCACACCAAAAAATTACATTTGTTGCCTTACCATCGACAAGTTATCCCGATGACTTCGGAGTTCGAAGAAATATCCTTCCTCCACATTCCTCGGAATAGGAATGACTTTTCGGATGCACTAGCAACTTTAGCCTCCTTGATCAACATATTTGATAAGGAAGACATGTCAAATATCACATTTACCCTACAAAAGGCTCCAGCCTACGGGAACTACATTGGAGAAGTATCGGATAAGCTGCCTCCCATCCAACACCCTTGGTATCAGTATATTAAGGAATATCTGCTAGATGGATCTACGCCCGCTGAGGCGAGTCAGGCTAAAAAAAAGTGGATCCATCAAATGGCTATAAAATTTTACCAGAGCGGAGACTCACTCTACAAAAGAGATGTGAGATTAGGCCTTCTCAGATGCCTGGACAAAGATCAAGATCAAAGGCTTATGTATGAAATCTATGGTGGAGTATGCAGCCCACACATGAGTGGCCCTCTACTTATCAAGAGATGTTAACAATGCCAAATTCATGGGAATGCTATCCACGCCCCTCCGAGGGAGCTCCACAATATGAGTTCGCCATGACCCTTCTGAATGTAGGGAATGGACATGATCGGGCTAATCAAGCCCAAAGCTAGCAATGGTCATCGGTTTATCTTCACAATGATCGACTACTTCACCAAATGGGTAGAAGCAACCTCTTCCCCTAGGGTTACTAAAGAGGTGATCATTGGTTTCATCAGAAACAATATCATTTGTTGATATGGACAACCAGAGGTGATTGTATCAGACAATGCCAAAAACCTCAACAACCAAATGATGGAGGAGTTATGCAGTAAATTCCACATCAAACATCTCAACTCCGTCATCTATCGTCCAAAGATGAATGGTGATGTTGAAGTGGCTAATAAGAATATCAAAAAAATCATGCAAAAGATGTCCGCCAATCACAAAGGATGGCCTGACCTGTTGCCTCTGACTCTATTAGCCTATAGAATGTCAATGCGTACTTCCACTGGGCAACCCCTTATTCATTAACCTATGGAATGGAAGAAGTGCTCCCCATAAAGGTGGAAATGGAATCCCTCAGAGTGTTGATAGATGCTCAGCTGGATGAGGACCAATGGTTACAAGATCGGTACCACCAATTGTCTTTGATAGATGAAAGGCGGGCCGCAGCCATCTTCTATGGTCAGTTATACCAACAGAGGATCGCTCGATCCTACAACAAGAAAGTTTGGCTACGACAATTCAAAGAACATGACTTGGTCTTAAAGAAGGTTCTTGACAACCAAGATCAATCCAAAGGGAAATTCTCCCCATACTGGGAAGGCCTGTTTATTGTCAAGGAGGTATTGACAGGAGGAGCCCTCAGATTACAAGAGATGGATGGCGAGGAATTTCCCCAACTCATTAACGGTACTATGTCTGAAGTTACCTGCAAACCAACATCCTGGTTTTGGATCACCAGATCCCCAGTCAATTTAGGTTTTCAAAACCTTTCTCACTACATACAATCCTCACAACTTCAGTTTGTTCCACTAGGGATCAAATATTTCACACCTTCAGTTTATCCCACCAGGGATAAAACCTTTCACAACTTCAGTTTGTCCTATTGAGGATAAAACTATTCACACCTTCAGTTTGTCCCACTAGGGATCAAACATTTCACAACTTCAGTTTATCCCACCAGGGGCGAGCTACGCAGATCTGATCTCACCAATACACGGGAGTACGTAGGCAGCCATTTTAATGGTCCGGTCTAACTACAGGAAAAAAACATCTCTACTCCCTTTTCACCATCTACAAGTTTCAACCTTTTCATGCTAGGTTGGAACTACGTAGACCTGATCTCCCCTTATCAATGGGAGTACGTAGGCAGCTATTCATGGTGCGGTCTCACCCACTACCAAAACACAAAAACTTAACAATGGTACTGGGGTCATCCTTCAAACCTTCAAACTACACCTCATCGGCTTTGACCAAAGGGATGGAACTACCTGGTCTCCCCACACCAATGGGTGAACCGGTGATCATCTAAGCTGCGATTGAGTCCTAGAAGAGAAACACCAATCCATAAGAGATGGAACTACCTGGGATCCCTAATACAAAGAGTACCGGTGAACATCTGTGGGGCGGTCAACCTCAGAGAGGAAAGCCACAATCCTCTCCATAACTACATATAGAAACCAGTCCTAGGACACCAAAAGGTAGGGAATATACAGATCAATGATCCATTTTGAAAGATCCTGAGACATCTCAATGTCCATCCATCAAGGAGGAGTTCAGAATATATCAAGATCACAAGCCCTGGAGAACAGACAACTATCAAACAAGTAACACGGCATAACAAAAAGGGAAGTGAATCAAAATATATTTCCTTTCCATATAATACTGTTTGATATATACAATGTGTCCTGTACATGACAAAAATGGCTAAGCTAGTCTATGCAGGAAAATTAAAGCTAATCTACAAACCCGTGGATAAGCGAGCCATCAAGTCTAACATGGCATCCCTCTCAGAAGATGGGGGTAACTCTATGAGCTTCTGCCCTAGGGTATCAACACGAGCCAAGAGATCTACATCCATCTTCATGATGACACTATGATCATCAATGAACGTGCTCATCTCTGTAATGATATCAACAGTATGGGACCTCAATGCAGTACTATCTGTAATAGCGGCATCTCAGACAGATATAGCACCATCCCGCTCAATAACAACTGCATCCCTAGATGATCTAGCCTCGTCCCGCTCAGTAACATCATTATCTCTATGAGCTAGAGCATCATCTCTCTCAACTAGTGCGACATCTCTACCAGAAAGAGTTGTCAACATCAAGGCCCTAGCCTGATCCCTCTCAAACGTAATCATACGTAGACTATGCTCTAAATACACTGCCGAATGTGGCGTCACAGTAGCAGTAATACTGGGGGAATCAACCAGAGTTGTTGTCAACCCAACAAATAACTCATCCTTAGTGGGAGAATCAGGGTCCTCCATAGGCTCCCCACTGTCAGAATCAATCTCCGGCTCTGAGGATACAACCCTAGCCAATTTAATCTTTGCCTCCAACTATACAGAATACTCTGTAGAACGGCTTGGATGGCTAGTAGTAAAGTCAGCCCTCTCACGCTGGGCCGAACAGGCATAAACCCTGGACAAATCCTCTGCTGTCAAACGCTGACCCAATGCCCCGTCTAAGGGATGAACATCATGAAACTGGTCAAATTGTGCCATCACAGCCAGTGGATGATAAGTGGTCACACCCCTGAAACCATCTAGAGGAAGATAATCTATGCCAGATGCATGAGTGATGAAGCTGTAGGGAGAACTAAGCCCTGAGCACGACATAATATCAAATGAATCCTCGATCCCTGATAAGAAAACCGACCAAGAAGCAGTGTCTGTACACTCCGCCGACTAAAAGGAGTAAGACATAACTATCTCATGGGAAAAATAATACCCATGGCATCGGAATGTGCCAATCAGTCTCAAGTGTGTCATAAACCACACATACATCAAGATCTTACTGCCTGTAAATACCTCAGCAGAATGTGACTAGCAATACGTGGACGAGCTTAAGTTCTCTACCAGAATCATCGGTATAATGATAAGTCCCTCCCGGAGAGCCCGCACTACCATAATCATGCCGATGTCTAAATGGTCCATGTATAATGGCATATATAGATAAGCCACCAAGCACATCAAGAGTACATCTACTCTGGCAACACGCCAATCATCCTCTGAAGTGGTGAAATCCCCGGAGTACTATAAAGAACTGTTCAAGGAGCCAAATCTGTCAATCAAAAAATGCATGGACACTACATGCCCCGAGGAGATCTCATCTAGGGCAACTCTGCGCCTCAAACCTGTGAGGGTCATAAATTGTCGGCTCATGTCGCCGACAGCCATCCGAGCCCAAGGCCTATCTAATGGCAAATCTGTCATATGCTCATACTCCTCCAAGGTAAGAGTCAACTCATGGGTCTCAAACCGAAATACCTGCCTCTCTAGTACCAAGTGCTCTAGTATGCCCTCTACAAAACCCAATGGAACCTGGAACGTTAGGAGGGTCAAAGAGTGATGCATCAGATGATCTACTGTTACCCGATCTAGGGAGGACAAGCTGTCATACCACGATCTCAAATAGGAGGCCACCAATACTGGTGGGGTATGATCTATCCGGCTAACGGTCGATGAAGACATCTGTAGGGCCGTGTCATAAGACCATCCAGAAGTCAATGCTGAACTCATCTCTGGAAATACATATGCATAACATAATACATGCATGATAAATAATATATGACAATATGATGTAGGGAATGAAAAAATAAACAAACATTCCTAAGTACATCATCATCTAAATACGTCATCTCTGTGTACAGCTGGAAAATACAGGGAAATGGGGCACAACCACCCAACAACTAACAGAGGTCTATCAAAAGATATAACGAGAATGGGGCACAATCACCCAATATCTAACAGAGGCCTATCAAAAGATATAATGAGAAATACATCAGAAGAAGTTAATAGTGTTGATGTCTACATCATCTAGCGTATCCATCCGATGTAACTCCTCCTGAGTCACTGTATCTCCGCTAGTAAGGATATCAGGCCAATACAATGGAGGATCTACACTGATAAAATCATCTAAATATGAGCCACCTGAAGGGTCAGCTCCTGAGCTGGAAGGATCAAAAGAATCCGCCTCGGAAGGATCTCTGCCCAAATGCTGGATAAAAATATGTGCCTGGTCTAACTGCTAGGTCAAGCTATCAATCTGCGTCAAATGAGTAGGTTCTCGGATGCAGGAAATCCAATCCACTATCATGACGGAGCCAGGAACCATATCTCCCATAAACTGTGTGGCGCGGGTCTGAACTCCGATGGTACGAGGGAACCACCAGCGGTAGAATGCATCCTGAGTGAATGGTCCCTCTCACAAAGAAAAGCCACCAACGGGATATCACTGATCGGCGACTGCGATACAGGCCAATAACGCCTAGCAGGAGGACAGATCGGTATACGAATCTCTCCTGTGGTGCTCCTAATAGCACGCTCTCCTAAATAGAGCTCACATCCTCCACCTATGAAGAGAGGAATCCAACGATTGGACATCACATACTTGACACCAGTCGAGAAACCACCCTCAAAGCCAACTGTTAAATGGTCCTCAGAGTAAAGAACCCATATAATGACATCGACTGTCAATAACTCCAACTATAAGCGTGAATGGGTGAAACCCTCAGCTACAAGAACCTTCACCAACGTGGAATGATGCCATCACCGTCCCCGTGGGTAGGTATCTAAACCTAACATGCTAATGGGATGCAGGCATGGAAGCCTCTCATAGGCCCAAAACTGCCAAAATAAGATCAAACATCTATGATCAGTCAACACTCTTAACCAGAACAAGGGAAATCAAAAGAGATATACTCACCAGTAGGAATGGGTAGAATCCTAGCCAAGCCTCTATTAAGCCCTGCGTGCACATGCACATTCCCCTAAGGAAATTGGCAAAGGTATAGGAGCCCCAGCCAAACTCTCCAATACGGTCCACCTCCCATGTGGCGCTGACTAAAGTGAACGACATCGTGGAAGAGTTATCCTCCAGGAAACAACATCGAAGGATGATCAGGAATAATTGCCGAAGAATGTGATCCCTGACTATCCTATCATCGGGTAATGGCTCACTCAATGCCCCACTCGTGGAGTCTACACTCAAAGGACCAATGCGGACTGTCCTGCCTTTGAGCACCGCAGCCTGGACTCATAGCAAGGATCTGATGGCAGTAGGGGAAATGTCAGCCACACAAGGCACTAGTGCCCTAGAAAACTCCATACCGGTGATAAACCGCCAATCTATCGACGTCATCATCACCTCGTAATCCAGTAAATAGAGAGACAGAGTCTGGTAAAACCAGCGCTCAGACAATGCCCTGAGGTAACCCTAGGGACAACAGCGGGGGAGGATGAAAAAGAACGCCTCGAAACCCCATGCATGCAAAATCTCTCAGCACTCTAGGTGAAGAGTCTTATGTCGCCCCTAAAATAGGTATACATCACCCATCTTGAGTCACCAAATATATGGTACTGAATACAAATACAAACTTAATTATACAACATGAACTGAGAGTTTTTACACGTTTATTGTCTCATAGACAATATCCAAATGATAAGTGGGCATTATACCCGCAAATCGGTGCCTAATCCAAGCTTAATCGGTGTTAATTCCTTGTTTTTATGTTTATTTTTACTTGTTATTTGTTACTTTGTGTGTAGGTGTGGTGGCATGGCATATGATAAAAACAAGGGTGAAATTATGGCAAGGAATTAAGAAAAAAGAGCAAAAACAAAAGTCAAAAAAATATCCTACACCCGCCGGGGCGAGGGGTCTTCAGGTCTACGTGACAGGAGCCTAGCCCGCCGGGGCGGGCAATTTACAAGCATATAACCCCGCCGGGGTGGGGGTCCCAAAACTTGACAGTCCAATTGTGATTTAAACTCTGTTGGATCGTTGACTTTAGTGCTTGGATAGCGTTTGGACTCTAAAGAACATAGGATTTCGACCAGAAATCATGTGTTGGATATATATTGAGCAATGAACAACAAGATCATCGTCATGCAAAGCAATTAATAGAGATTAAGGATACATTTTTATATCGAGCTTTGGAGTGAAGATTTTGAAGAACTTTCATAACAATTACGGATTAAGGCTAATGTGATGGGTGTTTTGCATTATTCTTTTTCTTTAGTTTTATATTTGTAATTAAAAGGATGATATATTTAATTTATTCAGTTATTATTTTATTTATGATGAACTAAATACTTTTTAGGCTTAAGACGGATCTTTAAGTGGAAAGATGATTATGTAACTTTGATTTCAGTTTAATAAGCTATTATCCAGTTTATCTATATTAATTTGAGCTTGAATTTATGAATTGCCTGATCAACGATTCTGTGTGGATTTGTATGAACTCTAGAGATAAAATACGAGTCCAGACATCGTTAATATAACATGTGTTCTTGAATTTTATGAACGAAAATAATCTTGATGAATGTTAGGGTAGAGATATGCTTGACATCGTATGTAATCTGATAAAGAACTTGAAATTAAACATTTTTTAATTGTAATTCACATAGAGATATAATGAGTTAGTTGATTAAGGTGTTTAACTTGACTCTATCTAATTTGTGGATTGAAGTTAATACGGTATTAGTACATCGAGAGGTGGCTAGTTCTACATACATGTTCTTGATTAATAAACTGGGATAGTGAGTTAAACTGGAATAAAGGTGTAATAATCAAGGTGATGCTTAGAGTGAAGTCGAAAGCCTAATTCTCCAATATTTGTTTGAAAAATTAGTTTTTAGGGTTTGTTGATTGTTAGGTGATTTTAATACTTCTAGTTACGAACTATATATTGATTAGTTTGATAAAATTAGGATTAATAAAAAATTAGTAATTGTGAGGGTTAAATTCTTATTACAGTTTCTAAGGGAACGATACTCTACTTACTATTATATTACTTATTGACCACGTATACTTGCGTGATGTACGTAATTAGATTTTACCCAACAAGTTTTTGGCGCCATTGCCGGGGACTTTAGTATAGATTTTAATATTTTGCAATGTTAGTTTAATTAGTCCAGTTTTACTTAAACATTTTTATTTTTGTTTTGTTGTCTTATTTCAGGTTATTGAAGTTGGTTTATGCAAACTCGATCCAAAAATCCAGACTTGCTTCCTTTTTGAGGATGACATTGAAAGACGCTTTCAAAGGCTAAGTGAGTGGATTAAGGAAATAAGGGACGACTTCGAAAATTCTGAAAAAGATGAAGCAATGGCTGCCGAAGACCAGAAAGCGTTGAGGGACTTTGCTACACCCAAGGTGATTAAACTGCAGTCGAGTATCACCAGGCCTATTATAGTTGCGAATACATTCGAGAATAATCCTGGGACTATTCAGATGATCCAAAACTCGGTTCAATTTGGGAGACTTGCAAATGATGATCTGAATGAACATTTAATCAATTTTCTGGAGATATGCGACATGTTCAAATACAATGGGGTATCGGATGAAGCGGTCAGACTTCACTTATTCCCATTCACTCTGCGGGATAAGGCGAAGAGTTGGTTACACTCTCTACTATTGGGTTCAATAACGATATGGGAAGACCTGGCTCAGAAGTTTCTAGTTAAATTTTTCTCGCCAGCGAAGACTGCAAAGATAAGAAACGAGATTACCATGTTTGATCAGCAACATGGGGAGTCATTGTACGAGGCATGGGAGAGATACAAAGAATTGCTCAGAAAATGCCCACATCATGGATTGCCTAAGTGGTTGCAGATGAACACATTTTACAACGGACTATATGGGAATCTCAAAACTAGTATTGATGCAGCGTCGGGGGGAGCTTTTATGGCAAAGAATTATGAGGAGGCATATCAGTTGATAGAGACAATGGCAACTAACAACTATTAGTGGCCCACGACAAGAATGACACAACCTACGGTAGCTGGAGTGTTAGAGGTAGATGGAGTGACATCAATAACAGCATAAATTTTAGCACTCTCTAAGAAGTTTGACGTTTGGTCAGGGGTATAGACACAACAAGTTGCAGTTATTTGTGAATTTTGTGCGGGTGAACATCCTACGGATCAATGTGCAATCAACCCAGAGTCAGTACAATTTTTGAGTATCTACAACAGAATTCCACAGAATACGTACCAGAATGTATATAATCAAGGGAATAGGAATCATCCGAATTTGTCGTGGAATAATAATCAGAATCAGCAAGCTCCACAACCATCATATCCCCTAGGATTTCAGAATCAACAACAACCAGTTCAACGTCAAGAGAGAAAATCAGATTTAGAGGAGTTGCTATCAAAGTATATAACGGGCGACGAGGAAGCCATGAAAATCCAAGCAATAACCATTAAGAATTTAGAAAATCAGATGGGACAGATAGCATTTGCATTGAATAACAGGCCTCAAGGAACATTACCAAGTGATATAGAGAAAAATCCGAAAGGTAATCATGAGCAATGTCAGGAAATTATGTTGTGAAGTGGAAAACAGCTTGAGGGTCAGAAAACAAAAAATTCAGTTGCAAAAGAAGTTGAGACAGACAGTGAGAATAAAGTGGTCGAGGACAGACCGGGGGAACAAAAACAAGTGGAAAAGAACAAACCAATTAACGAACCGATTGTTTATCCTCCCCCACCTTTTCTGCAAAGAGTTCAAAAGAAGAAATTAGATAAGCAGTTTACAAAATTTTTGGAAGTTTTTAAGAAACTTCAGATTAACATCCCGTTAGCAGAAGCCCTGGAGCAGATGCCAATTTATGTGAAATTCATGAAAGGGATTTTGTCCTGGAAAAAGAAGTTGGAAGATTTTGAGACAATGGCATTAACAGAGGAGTGTAGTGCAGTTTTACAGCGAAAGTTGCCACCAAAGTTGAAAGATACAGGGAGTTTCACCATTCCGTGCACGATTGGGAATATGGCATTCAATAAATGTTTGTGTGATTTGGAGGCAAGTGTGAACCTTATGCCGCTATCAGTTTATACAGAATTGGGTTTGCCCACTCCAAAGCTTACGAACATCTCATTACAGTTGGTAGATAGGTCAGTCACGTACCCGAAAGGCATTATGGAGGACATATTGGTAAAGGTTGACAAGTTTATATTTCCCGCGGATTTTATAATTCTGGATTTTGAGGAAGATAAGAACATCCCAATTATCCTAGGAAGACCGTTTTTAGCTACGGGTAGTGTGACGCCCCTAAAATAGGTATACAACACCCATCCTGAGTCGCCAAATACATGGTACAGAAAGCAAACTACAACTTCAATAATACAATTGTCGTGCAAAATACGATAACATATACTGTGAGTTTAAATACAAATATTATCTTCTAGACAATATCCACACTAAAATAAGTCCTCATTACAATTATTCAAACACTATTTTATAGAAATAGTGAGGACTGCTAAAATATCTTTCTAGAACCATCACTCCATACCCCGACTAGATCCTGCTATGTTCTCACCTCCTGAGAAGAAAATGGAACAAAAAGGAAAAGGGTGAGCTCAACTAGCCCAGTAAAGAATATTATGACTAAGATAATATACAACAAATTATCATTAGTATTCAACAGGAAAAAATCTAATAGAATATAATCGACAACAAGTTTTAGATCAACAACTGCAGCGGAAACAACAAACCATTAGAAGAGTCAAGTAGGGAAAGAATTCTACTATCTTCTAAGATTTAAAAGTCCATCATCAATATTTTATCCCTGTAACATCGATTAATAATCATCTTTAACCAAATATTCATCTTTGCACTACAGGCCAAAGATATTCATTTGTATCACCAGTCGGTCATGTTCATCTCAACACTTGTTCATCTTTGCACTACAGGCCAAAGATATTCATCAAGTAATCATACATCTTTGCACTACAGGCCAAAGATATTCAGTAATATCATCATTTAGGACTGAGGATGATGAAAAATATCTTAAAGAGAACGAATCCAGTAAGACAGAAGGACAAATATTAGGGATTCGTATAACAGTTTATCCAAGATCAATAATACTTCATAATAATCAATTGTGAAGCAGAATTCAAAAATAAAGATCAAAACATGGATACAATCAAAGATAGTAACCATAATAGACATCTTGGACAAAAAGAGAAAAATTTTATTTTTTGGTGAATAGTGTCGTATTCGTGAATAGTGCCGTATATGTGAATAGTAACGTATACGTGAATAGTAACCCCAACACAAAAAGTTCCAAATTTGATAAAAAGTTCATATCAATATTTCAGCATAATGATATTGAAGAAAATAATATCATTAAGAAGAAAATAATATCCCTTACCTCAAAATATCAGTACTTCTGGTCGGAATACCGATATAAGGCTGAAAGAAACTTGCTCTGATGAATTAAAACTCTCAAAGTATCTAAATACTCACAAAATACACTCAACAATCTAGAAAGAGAAAGAGATAAAACTTGTTTCTGGTGTGATTTTTAATTCTAACTTAACCCTCTATTTATAAAAAAATGTTAGCACGCCGAAGCAGACTTAACCTGCAACCTGATGGCTTTACCTGCTACTATTCCCAACAACCACATTTGAATAAAAATCTCAGCACATTTCTTCACCAACCAAGAGTGGGGCCCACCAATTCTAGAATTTTCCACCAAAATGATTAACTCCGAAAATTCAACAATTTTTGAACCAGTCATCTCGTAAAATTCATAACAAATCATACGTTCATTTTTAACAGTTCAAAATTTGTGGACATATACTCAACTTATATATGAATAACATATCCAAATATTACCACGATCCAACGGTCGGATTAAAAATTATAACCCTCGCAAAATATCTCAAAAACTTTGATTTTTAATACCTCCATTCCGACAAAAATACTGATAAAAACCTCAACATTAACTCCTTCATTTTTAACCACGAAAATATATCACTCATTTATATCCACATAAAATAAATATTTCCTTATTATATGAATCAATAATTAATTATTCACAAATAATATTACAGAATCACATTTATGACAACCAAACCGTTCTCAGGAAAGAGGGGGCTTTCCAATAAGAATTTCTCCTTACTGGCGCGCAATTAGATGACCAAACCTCTCCTTAGACAAAACTTTCTAGTCATTGCCAATAATGTTATCTAATAGTATTATTCAAATAATATGAATTATTGATCTGATAATGGGTAATACTGTGCAGTGATAATTATTGAAACAACAATAATATAAAATATCAATGCAACAATTATTGAATCAATAAAATAAAATATTGAACAGTAATTACTGTAACAATTATTGAGCAGTGCCTTCTTATGTAAGAATCAATAATTTAAAAATACTGTGCAATCCATGTGTTACTGTGCAACCACGCGTATTACTGTATTTTAACCACCGGGTATTCCAATAGTGTTAACGGTAACAACTACGCCGTTATTTATAAAAACTCAATTTTTGTCGTTATCTTCATCCAATCGTTTTTTGTTATGGGGCCCACAAATAGCTGCGCCGTCGTACGAATATTCCCCGACAGAAAGAATATTCCACGACCACACGAATATTCACCGACCAAAAATGAATATTTTATAACCACTTGCTTATTTGAAATATTTGCGCATTTTACCCATAACTAACCACATTAATCAAATCAACCCTTTCTATTTCAAAATAATAAATAGAGGAAATTTAATTTCATTTATTAATAAGTTGGGGTCTTACAGGTAGGACACTCATCGACATACAAAAAGGAGAACTAACGATGAGGGTCCAAGATCAAGAAGTAAAATTTGATGTTTTCAAGGCTATGAAATTCCCTACGGATGAAGAAGAGTGTTTCAGGATGGATATTATTGATCAGATAATCAGCGAAGATATGGGCAAGAGTTTGGTTAACGATCCATTGAAAATGACATTATTGGGAGATGAAGAATCAGATGATCCGAAATTTATGGACTACTTGCAGATGGTAGACTCCCTGCCATGAGTTACCAAATTTAGAGCACCCTTTGAACCATTGCACACGGATGAAAAAGCTACAACAAGGATAAAACCCTCATTGGAGGAGCCACCTATTCTTGAAATTAATCCAATCCCTAAACACCTCTGGTACGCATACCTAGGCCATTCTAATTCTTTACCTATTATTATTTTTGCTGCACTTAATGAATTGCAGGAAGAAAAATTGCTGAGGGTGCTTAGAGATCACAAATCGGCCATAGGATGGACAATTACGGATATCAAGGGAATCAACCCATCATTTTGCATGCACAAAATTCTTATAGAAGATGATACAAGACCGACAGTGGAGCAACAGAGACAGCTCAACCCAATCTTGAAAGAAGTAGTGAAGAAAGAAATTCTGAAATAGTTAGATGCGGATATCATCTACCCGATTTCAGACAGTAAGTGGGTCAGTCCGATGCAATGTGTGCCGAAAAAGGGAGGAATGATCGTGGTACAGAATGATGATAATGACCTAATTCCAACAAGGACAGTGACTGGTTGGAGGGTTTGCATGGACTGCAGGAAGTTGAATAAGGGAACCCGCAAAGATCACTTCCCTTTGCCCTTTATCGATCAGATGTTGGACAGATTAGCGGGACATGAGTACTACTGCTTATTGGATGGATATCCAGGTTATAATTAGATCGTCATCGCTCCTGAAGATCAAGAAAAGACTATGTTCACGTGTCGATATGGCACATTCGCATTCAGGAGAATGTCGTTCAACTTGTGTAATGCACCCGCTACCTTCAAGAGGTGTATGATGGCCATCTTCTCAGACATGGTGGAGAAAAATATGGAAGTCTTCATGGAAGACTTCTCTATCTATGGGGATGATTTTGATGCGTGTCTTGAGAATTTGGTAATGGTCTTACAAAGATGCACAGACACGAATTTGATCCTTAACTGGGAAAAGTGCCACTTCTTGGTTGAAGAAGGCATAATTTTGGGGCACAAGGTCTCGGCTCAAGGAGTAGATGTTGATAAAGCGAAGCTGGAAACAATTGAAAAGCTTCCTCCACCGAGTTTAGTTAAGGAAATTTAAAGTTTTTCGGGACATGCTGGGTTCTACAGGAGATTCATAAAGGACTTCTCTAAAATTACAATACCTTTGTACAGTCTTTTAGAGAATGATTCAGTTTTTAAATTTGATTAGGAGTGTAAAGTGACATTCGAGCTATTGAAGAAGAAATTGACCACAGCTCCCGTAATCGTCGCGCTGGATTGTAATATGCCCTTCGAGTTAATGTGTGATGCGAGCGACTATGCGGTTGGGGCTGTTTTGGGTCAACACCAAGATAAGGTATTTCATGCCATATATTATGCGAGTAAGACACTTACGGAGACTCAAATGAATTACACAACTATGGAAAAAGAATTACTTGCAGTAATATGTGTTCGATAAATTTCAGGCATACTTGATCAGGACAAAGGTAGTAGTTTATACAGATCACTCGACTATTAGGTACCTAATTTGGAAAAAAGATGCTAAGCCACGCCTTATCAGATGGATTCTCCTTTTACAAGAATTTGATTTAGAAATAAAGGACAGAAAGGGGATGGAGAATCAAGTTGCAGATCATTTGTCTAGGCTGGAAAATTAGGATAAAAAGGAAGAGGACAAGTGTTTAATCATTGAGCCATTCACGGATGAGCAACTATTTGGGATAAATACAGAATTTCCATGGTACGCGGACTTCGCAAATTATCTAGTGAGTAACATTCTTCCCCCTGATCTTACACGACAACAAAAAAAGAGGTTTCCTCATGACGTCGAGTGGTATATGTGGGATGAGTCTTACTTATTCAAACAGTGCGCTGATAAGATGATTAGAAGATGTGTGTGCTCTATAGTGAAATGAAGAACATACTGCATGAATGGCACTCATCTGCATATGGGGGATATTATGGTAGTGAAAGAACAACGACAAAAGTGCTTCAAGCCGGGTTTTATTGGCCTACACTATTTAAGGATGCCCATCAGTTTGTTAAAATTTGTGATAGATGTCAAAGGGTGGGCATCATATCGAAAAGGAATGAGATGCCACTACAAACAATCTTGGAAGTTGAAATTTTTTACATTTGGGGAATCGATTTTATGGGGCCATTTCCATCATCATTCAGTAATCAGTATATATTGCTTGTAGTGGACTATGTATCAAAATGGGTTGAAGCCGTAGCACTCCCGACCAATGATGCCAAAGTGGTTCTCAAATTCTTGCAAAAGAATATTTTTACGAGATTTGGCATGCCAAGAGCTATTATAAGTGATGAAGGTAGTCACTTCTGCAACAGATCGTTTACAGCTCTCTTGGCAAAGTATGAGGTCAACCATAAGGTAGCTACATCATATCATCCCCAAACAAGTGGGCAAGCTGAGGTTTCGAACAGGGAGGTGAAGAGAATTTTGGAGAAGGTAGTGAATCCGAATCGAAAGGATTGGTCGCTCATGTTGGACGATGCACTATGGGCCTATCGGACTATATACAAAACACTGATTTGTATGTCACCATATCAATTACTATACAGGAAAGCTTGTCACCTACCTTTCGAGTTACAACACAAGGCCTACTAGGAAATTCAAAAACTTAATTTTGATCAAGCAGCTATCGGTGAAAAGAGGCTACTTCAGTTAAATGAACTCGCTAAATTCTGTCTTCAAGCGTACGAGAACTCTAAGTTATATAAAGAAAAAGTTAAGAAATGGCACGACAAGAAAATAATACAAAGAATGTTCGAGCCGGGGTAATCAGTCCTATTGTTCAACTCACGGTTGTGGTTGTTCCCATGTAAGCTGAAATCAAGGTGGTCAGGACCATTCACCATCAAAAGAGTTTTCCCACATGGCGCCGTTAAACTCTACAGTAGAAACCCATTGGAGACTTTCAAGGTTAACGGTCAACGGTTGAAGCATTATTGGGGTGGCGAGCCCAATTGGGACGTCATCGTAATCACACTGACCGACGCACCATAAACAGGGAGTAGTCAGGCTGAAGGACTTAAAATTAAGCGCTAATCGTCTATTGATTTTTCACATTTTTTAGTCATGCTAGTTAGATTATAGTTTAGATTAATTAGGATATAATAAGTATTTATTAAGTTATATTGTTCTTGATAATATATACCATGCTTAAAATGCTCAATCTCTACTCATATTTATGTTTTATGGTTTGCAGGTACTTAATGTGCTAATGGTTTGGAATTGCAAGGAAGAAATAAAGAAATCAGAGGTCAGCTACATGATACATGCCCGCCGGGGCGGGGGTCCTGAATTCCAATAGACATTTTCAGTAGTTACAACTTCAATAACCCACCTCCCCACTTTTTCATTACACTACTACTTCCTCACATACAATTACCAATCCCATCACTTCTCTCCCACATTTTGGAAAAGTAAACTCCATCATACGACTTCTTTAGCACAACACACCACCTACCCACTACTACACTCCACTACTTCCACTTATATCTCTCCATCTCTATAAAACCTCTCCACCCTAACCCAATTTCACTACTCAAACTCAGAAAGCTACAAATTAGGGTTCTTTGTGGAAGGAAATTATACAACAATTGAGCGTGAGCGTTTTGTCTACCAATTCATCCTCTCCTATCACTATTTGGTAAACAAAAATCATTATGTTTGGGGGATAAACCACTGTGCACACCAAGTGTTCGATAGATTGTGTGAGTAAAGTTTGGGTAGGGAATAGTGTGTTTAGGTTTTCGGAATTCAATGGCATCTAAGCCGACTTCAAAGAGGCAACGAGGAGAGAGTTCCGGCACCACGCCATCATCACGAACCTTCGACCGACGCAAATTTAAAAGGGCCACCGCCGCCGACCGTTACGACTATATGGTAACAAAAGCTCTTACACCGGAGTGGGGGTTGGCACAGGATCATGTCGACGGTGAAATGATGCAACAAATTTATAAGAAAGGGTGGAATAAGTTCACAGAAGATCCCAAGGCCACATTTATTAGTGTGGTTAAAGAATTTTATGCTAACGCCGAGGATAAGGCCCCTTTCAACGCATTCGTGCGAGGTAGATTGGTTCTATTCAATGCCGATGCCATTAACACATACTACCAATTGAGAGTACCGAGACATTGCCAGTATGCTCACTTACGTGATAACGATTCGGATTTTGAGGCTATTCTGAAGGACATGACTAAACCGGGAACCACATGGATCAAAGGTCAAAAAGGAGGCACTGTGTTTCATAGTAAGGATCTCAGCAGGTATGGGAAGATATGGTACGCCTTCTTATGTGCAAAATTGTTTCCATCCATGCACACTTCTGATGTGACCAAAGAGAAGGCACTACTTTTATATACGATTGTGGAAGATTTCATCATCGACTTCGGGGCCATAATCAGTTTTTGGGTGGCTTGCCACACCCATCACTCATTTATGGGTTATATCGCCAAGCGGGTGTTTGATGGTCTGATGATGAACCCACACAGATGTCGCTGCAGTTACTAGACTCTAAAATGATTACGCGGTATGCTGTGTGGGCATGAGGTAAGTCACATCCTAGAGGTTTAGGCTTTGTATTTCCAACAGCTTTGGAGGACGAAGCTAACGCTGAAGATACCTCAGATGATGAGGATGCGACGATAGGAGAGCAAGGAACATAGGAAACACCACATTTTGATGCAATATCTAGCCCTCAGTTTCTTACATTTCAACGCCAAGTGGATGAGCACAACAAGGAAGCACGCCGAGAGATGCGCCGACTCGCAGCGAGGCAAGACCACATATTTGAAGCTATGAATACGTCTTTTGCTTCATTAAATGCGACACTCCAGAGCTTCAATCCAACTGTCCAATTCCCATACCAGTAGCCCATGCCCATGCCAAAGTTTCTACCTAGTGACTCTGAGGAAGAAGATCAACCACCACCACCCCAAAATTAGGCGATTACAGGGAAGCCCTCACTTATTTTATTACATTATCCATACAATGAGGACATTGTAATTTTCAAATTTGGGGGATATAGTTTTTATGTTGCATTTCATGTTTGCATGTTTAATGTCATTTGTATTGCACGTTTTGTTTTACATGATTAGTTTTAGGAATTTTAATGTTGCATTCATGTAATCATATAGTTGTATAGTAGCTTATAAGCAAATAGTTTTTGCTTATGCTTGCATTATGTTATGTTATGTTTGCCATATATAAAAAAAATTAGTTAGAATTGTGTTGTTTTGCATATGTCCAACAGTTATTGTAATTAATTTTTATTTTAACCAATGATGAGATTGGGATTGAGTAGATAAATACAGTACCCAGTATTAGAACTGTGATACAATTTTGAGTTATGAATTGAATCTTGAGTATGTTTGAAACTGATGTAAAAAGGGTAGCACATTAATAACATATGTGCTGACTGAGTAGTTTAAATTGATACATAAATAGTTTCTAAAGGATAATGCTAGTGTAAATCATAGAATGACAAGAATAGGCGGTAAAGACAACGAATTAGGCAATAACCTAAGTTTGGGGAAAAGGTAGGGTATATAAGCTTCAGAAAAAGAAAAAGAAAATAATATCTAGTTGAGTCTTGTGGTGGGTTGAGAAGAAATATTCTCCATAAACACAAGCGTGAGATGGAGCGTAAAATGCACTCACTAACCATCTATAAAACAAAGAGAGAAAAATAAAGAGAAGACAGGAAATAAGGGAAAATAGCTCCCGTCAATGAAAAAAAGAAAGAAAGCATGAATACCCTATTTGGACCCCTAATCTTGGTAAACGTTTGATTTTAGTTGGAACTCGTCTGTTTTTGATATTTTTGAGTTTATTCTGTATGATTCCTATTAAGAGATTGGTTATGTATTGAATTTGAATTAGTATAAGTTAACATAGATATTGATCACACACACACACACACACACACACTATATCAGTGATGACAGTCTAAGATTTGAGGATTGATAAGAAGTTATTGAGTGGTTTCGATATGAGGTGTTGTAGTGTTTGCTCGATTTTTCTGAGGCCGAAGGAATAAATTTGATTCTGTGATACTGTTGGATTCGTAAACATATAGTTAGATACATTACATCTCATTGCATTGCATTGCATTGCATAGCATGTTAGTCTATGTTGTGCTCAAGGACTAGCACGTTTTAAGTTTGGGGGATTTTCATAAGTGAGTTTTATACCCGCGAATCGGTGCCTAATCCAAGTTTAATCGGTGTTAATTTCTTATTTTCATGTTTGTTTTTACTTTTTATTTGTTACTTTCTGTGTAGGTGTGGTGGCATGGCAAATGATAAAAACAAAGGTGAAATTGTGGTAAGGAATTGAGAAAAAAGAGCAAAAACAAAAGTCAGAAAAATATCCTACCCCCGCAGAGGCGAGGGGTCTTCAGGTCTGCATGACAGGAGCCTAGCCCGTCGGGGCGACCATTTACAAGCATATACCCCCGTCGGGGCCGGGGGACCCGAAACCTGACAGTCCAATTGTGATTCAAACTCTACTGGATCGTGGACTTTAGTGCTTGGATTGCGTTTGGACCCTAAAGAACATGGGATTTCGATCAGAATTCATGTGTTGGATATATATTGAGCAATGAACAACAAGATCATCATCATGCAAAGCAATTAATAGAGATTAAGGACAAGTTTTCATATCGAGCTTTGGAGTGAAGATTTTGAAGAGCTTTCATAACAATTGCGTATTAAGGCTAAAATGAAGGGTGTTCTGCATTATTCTTTTTCTTTAGTTTTATATTTGTAATTAAAAGGATGATATCTTTAATTTATTCAGTTATTATTTTATTTATGATGAACTAAATACTTTTTAGGCTTAAGACGAATCTTTAAGTGCAATGATGATTATGTAACTTTAATTTCAGTTTAATAAGCTATTATCCAGTTTATCTATATTAATTTGAGCTTGAATTTATGAATTGCCTGATCAACAATTCTGTGTGCATTTGTATGATCTTGAGAGATGAAATACGAGTCTAGACATAGTTAATATAGCATGTGTTCTTAAATTTTATGAACGAATAGAATCTTGATGAATGTTAGGGTAGAGATATGCTTGACATCGCATGTAATCGGATAAAGAACTTGAAATTAAACCTTCTTTAATTGTAATTCACATAGAGATATAATGTGTTAGTTGATTAAGGTGTTTAACTTGAGTTTATCTAATTTGTGGATTGAAGTTAATACGGTATTAGTACATCGAGAGGTGGCTAGTTCTACATACGTGTTCTTGATTAATAAACTGGGATAGTGAGTTAAACTGGAATAAAGGTGTAATAATCATGATGATGCTTAGAGTGAAGTCGAAAGCCTAATTCTCCAATATTTGTTTGAAAATTTAGTTTTTAGGGTTTGTTGATTGTTTGGTGATTTTAATACTTTTAGTTACGAACTGGAAATTGATTAGGTTGATAAAATTAGGATTAATAGAAAATTGGTAATTGTGAGGGTTAATTTCTTATTACAGTCTCTAAGGGAACGATACTCTACTTACTATTATATTACTTGTTGATCACGAATATTTGCGTTCTGTGCGTAATAAGATTTTACCCAACACCAAACTCAAATTCAATCCTCATTACATTTATTATTACACTAAATAGTGAGGACTACTAAAACAATCATCTCGGACCGTCACTCCATCCCCGACTAGTCCCGGCTACGCTATCATTTCTTGAAGAGAACAATGAAAACAAAAGGGTGAGCTCAACTAGCCCAACAAGAAAGGTTATGACAAAGATAATGCAGAATAAATTATCGTTAGCATTCAACAGTGTTAAACTGATAAAATATAATAAACATCAAGTTTAACTGCAGTGGAACAAGCAATCCATTAGAAGAGTCAAGTAGAGCATGAAATCTACTATCTTCTATGATTTAAGAGTTTATCATAAATTTTATCGCTAAGACTCAGCTTAATAAATAAACCACATCATCGAATCATTCCTGCACTACAAGCCAATGATATTCATTAGTATCACGACCACGAATTATCCATGCACTACGGACCAAGGATATTTGTGTTTTCACCAATGGCCATGATCAAGCCAACAACTGTCCATCAATGTACTATGGGCCAATGAGGACTTTTACCACATCATTTGTAACATTACTGTCATGATTATACCAAATAATCCCTGGTCATAATCATACCAATCAACAGCCCATCTATGCACTACAGGCTAAAGATGACTTTCAAAATAATACAAGCATGATGATGATGACAATGATATAAGAATTCAATTAAATGAAAGCAAATGATAAATTTTTAAAGATTTATAATTTAATTTATCCAGAATTCAAAAACGTCCAAATTGTCAACATGATACTGCTTTGTAGAGTAAAATTCAAGAATAATATTGTATCAAAAATGATTTGGACTGAAACGAAATCAATTTTTGTCATAAATAGTACCCCGGGTGAATAGTGCCTGGGTGAATTGTACCCCGTGAATAGTACTCCGGCTTGAAAAAGTTAAAATTTATCAAGAATATTCAGAATAATATTTTCATGAAAAGATACTAGATGAAACACAAATTTCAAGGATATTCTACTAATTTCATGGAGTATAGAAGCCAAAACTTAACAAAATGAGTATAAAATTCAGAATCTGAAATAAAATAATATTACTTACATACTATAGAGTATGGAAGAAAATATTATTTCATACGATTATAGAATAAAAATAATATCCCTTACCTTAAAAAGACGAGTATTCCGACTGGTATAGCGGGGATATTCTAGAAAAAAACTTGCACTGTTTTCTACACTCAAATTTTTCTTAAACTCTAAAGAAATACACTTAATATTATAGAAGAAGAATTTTCTGATTCTGGTGTGATTGTCAATTCTAACTAAACATCCTATTTATAGGAGAATGGAATGATACTATTTAAAAAAAAATCATGGACGCACAGTTGAAATAAAATCACGGCCCAAAATTTTCGTATGATAATTCATGGGTGCCTAACATTCAAGTAAAACAAAATTGTATATATATATACTCCTTCCATCATACGCCAAACACAACACACACATTTCATATTATATAAATATACACCTTATATATCTTCCACCATATCACGCACATCAGTCAAAATTTTCTCCAACCACCACCATTTTTCCTCCACTCACACACACACACACAACACACACACATTAATATATATATATATATATATATATATATATATATATATATATATATATATATATATATATATATATATATATATATCATAATTCCTTTCCATTTACGTAAACTCCCCCCCCCATTTCCATTCTTCAACCCACATGTGGGCCCTACCCCACATGTCCCTTACACACATATCACTCACACACACAAATATTATATATATATATATATATATATACTGAACCAACTTCTACCGATTATTTTGAAAAATGGGTAAATGGGGGTCCATAAAATAAGCCAAATTTACCACAAATACTTCATAAAAATCACCTCAATATTTTTAACAATATTTATTAACATTATTATAATTCGTAATATTTAACAACCAGATCGTTCCTAGGATAGAGGGGGCTTTGCGATAAAGATTTCTTCCTATTGGCGCGCAATTAAGTGACCAAACCTCTCCTCGACAGAACTTTCTAGATATCGTCAATATTGCAAATAATAAAATAAATAACTTTGTCGTCTCAATTATTGATTTAATAATATAAAAAATATTGACAATAATTGAATCAAATAACGTGAGATACTATGCAGCAATTACTGTAACAATAATTGAATAAAACTGAGTGACTTCTCACATAAGCATCAATAATCAATACCGTGTGCTACTATGCAACCACGCGTATTACTGTACTTTTACCACCAAGTATTTCAACAGTTTAACGGTAAAATTATTGTCGTTATTTTTATAAAAAGATATTTATGTCGTTTTCTAACTCCGATAATAATTCCGTTGTGGGGTCCACCAATGATTGTGCCATCGTACGAATATTCCCTGTTAAAACGAATATTCTCCAACCATTCAAATATTTTATAATAACTTGCTTACTTTGAAAAATTTATAAATATTACCCACAACTATAACATTATATCAAATCCACACCATAATATTCAAAAATATATTTCGAGAAAAAATTAATCTTTATTTATGAAAATTGGGGTCTTATAACCTCCCATTCTTATGAAATTTTGTCCTCAAAATTAGGGTACGTACCTGGTATGTCGAAGAGGTGATGATACCTTGATTTCATTTTAGATTCTACTTCCCAGTCATTTCCTCAATATCGTGGTTTCTCCACAAAATATTGACTTGAGGTATAACCTTGGAGCGTAGAATATGTTCCTTCTTATCCAAGATTTTAACAGGTACCTCTTCATACGTTAAATCTTCTGCTATTTCGTTCGGTTCTAACTCAATAATATGGTTCGGGTCTTTCACATATTTACGTAACAAAGATATGTGAAAAACGTTATGAACACGAGACATACTTGGCGGTAAGGCGAGTCTATAAGCCACAGTTCTTACTCGATCAAGGATTTTAAATGGGCCAATGAATCGAGGATTGAGCTTTCCTCTCTATCCAAATCTCATAACTCATTTCCATGGAGCAACACATAACAATACATGCTCTCCAACATTGAATTTCACGTCCTTTCGATGAAGATCAACATAACTCTTTTGTCGATCTTGTGAGGTCTTTATACGTTGCCAGATCATTTAAATCTTCTCCGTAGTCATACGTACCAATTTCTGTCCCAACAACATTGCTTCACCCACCTCGTCCCAACATAGTGGAGAACGACACTTGCATCCATATAACGCCTCAAATGGAGCCATGCCGATGCTTGCTTGATAATTGTTGTTGTAGGAAAATTCCACCAATGGTAAGAACTTGTCCCAACTTCCTTCGAAGTCAAGGACATAGAGTCTTAATTGATCTTCAAGGGTTTGAATAGTCCTCTCTGATTGTCTGTTCGTTTGAGGATGATATGTCGAACTAAATCATAAATTCGTGCTCATAGCTCTTTGCAAACTAACCCAAAATCGTGAAGTGAATCTTGGGTCTCGATCTAAAACTATGGATACTGGTATACCATACAATCTTACAATCTCATTTATGTAAATACGAACAATACGTTCAAGTGAATAAGTTTCTCGTATAGGTAAGAAATGGGCAGACTTGGTCTATCTATCAATAATGACTCAAATCGCATCTATGCCTTGAGAAACCTTGGAAAGAACAGTAACGAAATACATGGTAATGTGCTCCCACTTCCATTCTGGAATTTCAAGTGGTTTCAATGGACCTTTTGGCACTTGATGCTCCGCCTTGACACGTTGACAAGTTAAACATCTTGAGATAAACTCTGTGATCTCTCTTTTCATATTGCTCCACCAAAATGTATGTCGAAGATTATGATACATCTTGGTACATCTGGGATGGATTGCAAACGATGTTTTGTGCGCCTCCATCATGATTTTATACTTTAAATCTGAGTTGTTAGGAACACAAAGTCTGGAGTTGACTCGAAATATTCCTTCTTCATCGATTCTTGCTTCTGGAATACCACCTTCTTGCACTTTCTTCTTCATACGCATCAGCTCCAGGTCTGTAGCTTGAGCAACATTAACTTTATTGATTAAAGTCGATTCTACTCGTATATTTGTCGTCATCACGTGGGTCCCTATAGTCTTTAACTCTACCTCCACCCTTTGCAAGGTATACAAAATGGACCTTTGTATTGACAATATCGCACTCGTACCCGCATATGATCTTCTACTCAATGCGTTAGCTACCACGTTCACTTTTCTAGGATGACATTAAATGGTATGATCGTAATCTTTCAACAGCTCGAGCCAACGTCATTGTCGTATGTTGTGTTCCTTTTGGGTGAAGAAATATTTGAGCCTTTTATGATCCGTATAGATCTCCACTTTCTCCCCATACAGGTATTGCCTCCAGATTTTAAGTGCGAAAATGACAGCTACCAACTCTAGATCATGAGTAGGATAATTCCTCTTATATTCCTTGAGTTGTCGTGAGGCATAGACTATGACTTTCCTATGTTGAATGAGAACACATCCTAACCCTCTGCCTGAAGCATTGTTATAGATGATAAATCCCTCCGAATCAGATGGTATTGTCAGAACAGGTGCTAAAATGAGTCTCCTCTTGAGTTCTTGAAAACTCTTCTCACATTCCTCGCTCTAACCGAATTTTATATCTTTTCGAGTCAGCTGAGTTAATGGAGTAGCGATTCGAGAAAATCCTTCCACGAATCTCCGATAATAACCAGCTAAGCCAAGAAAGCTACGTATTTCGGCCACTGACTTAGGTTGTTCCCAGCTTTGTACTGCTTCAATCTTTGCCGGGTTAACAGATATTCCGTGATTTGATATCACGTGCCCAAGGAATGCTACTTCATGAAGCCAAAACTCGTATTTATTTAACTTGGCATAAAGCTTATTTTCATGAAGCTTTTGGAGTATTAGCCTCAAATGTTTCTCATGGTCTTCACGGCTTTTGGAGTAAATGAGGATGTCATCAATAAACACAACCACAAAATGATCCAAATATTCCATGAATACTCGGTTCATCATATCCCTGAAGGCAGTAGGAGCATTGGTCAAACCAAAAGACATGATTAGGAATTCATAATGCCCGTACCGAGTTTTGAAAGCAGTCATTGGAATGTCATCAGTTTTAATCTTTAACTGATGATATCCGGAATGAAGATTGATCTTTGAAAAGAATTTGGCACCTTGCAACTGGTCAAATAGGTCATCAATACAAGGCACTGGGTACCTATTTTTGAAGGTGACATGATTCAACTCCCGATAATTAATACAAAGTCGCATACTCCCATCTTTCTTCTTTACGAATAGAACACGAGCACCCAAAGGAGACGTACTAGGACGAATGAAACTGATGTCTAACAACTCCTGCAGTTGGGTTTTTAACTCCTAAAGTTCAATAGGAGCCATTTGATATGGGGCTTTGGAAATGGGTTTTGTACCGGGTTCAAGGTCTATACAAAATTTAATTTCACGCTTTGGGGGTAGGCCAAGAAGTTCTTCAGGAAATACGTTAAGGAATTTATTAACAATAGAAATATCATTCAAATTTAACGTATTTTTGTTTAAATCTGTGACATGAGCTAAGAAAACTTGACATCCGTTTTTCAATAAACGAATAGCTTTATGGCTTGATATGACAGTGATTGACTTTAGTGGTTTGGTCGCTTGAATTTGCATAATAGGTTGGTTAGGAATATGAAAGCTAACAACCTTACGAAAATAATCAATTTTAGCATGATAAATAGTTAACCAATCAATCCCTAGAATCACGTCAAATGCAAGTATTTTCAAAGAAATAAGATCGAAAGGTAATGTGTGGGTGCCGATTTGAATCAAACAAGACTTATAAACTGTGGGTGTAATGAAGGTTTCTCCCAACGAAGTTTCAATAGATAAGTCAAAGTCTAATTTCTCCGGAGTCAAATTTAAACGTTGAGCGCAAGTAGGAGAAATAAAAGAATGGGTAGAACCGGTATCAAATAAGGTATAGACTTTGCTAGAGTTTATGATTAGCTTACCTGTGATAGCCTCGTTTGGATTTCTTACTTTTTGGGAGGTCACGACAAATGCTCTCCCTTGAACTACCGGCTTTGACTTCTCTAGGATGACCTTTGGTGCCTCCATCCCAGTTGGACTCGGCTTTACTGCATGATAAAATCGAGCTAGGTGACCTTCTCTTCCATAATTATAACATGTTTTGGACTGCTGCGTACAGTTTGGACTGATGTGTCCCTCCCCTCAGCATTTGTAGCATACGATCATTGATCGTTCTCCTTGTTTAACAACGGGTGTTGGTGCTGAGGTCTTTCCATCATTATTGAATATCCTCTTCTTGAAATTTCCACTTTTATTATCTTGGCCATGATTACCAACGAAGTGGTTACCATTTCTGGCATGTTGACTTCCTCCACGTTTATTGTAACCATTTTGATGACTGCTTCCACTGGTAGTATCGCTTTGCCGGCTGCTATCTCTTAGTTTGGTTGACTCATTCTCACGTTCCAATAACTGAGCCCTATTTACAACATCTGAATACAAATACAGTTTGTGAGAAATTAGGTATTGACGTATCTCGGGTTTCAAACCTCTTAGAAACATCCGCATCATTCTCTCCTCATTATCAACCAAGTGGGACACAAACCAGGACAATTCGGCAAACTTAGCTTCGTATTGCGACACAGTCATATTATTTTGCTCCAGCTTGATGAACTCTACCTCCTTCATGTGGCGAATACTTTTAGGAAAGTACTTGTCGTTGAACAGTTCTTGGAACTTCTCCGAAGACAACTTCAGTGCGGCAGGCTGGGTACGCTTTACAGATTCCCACCAGTGATCTGCCTCTCCTCACAACATGAAGGTGGCAAAGGGAACCTTTTGCTCCTCGGAGCATCCCAAGACATCAAATATGTTGGTGATCTGCTTTATCCACGTCTCCGCCTTAAGTGGTTTTGGCTCTCCCAAAATCTCCGGTGGTCCCAGCTCCTTGAACTGCTTAGCAGTGACTATCCGAGAGTTGCCAGTTTTTCCACCTGTATTTTGAACAGGAGTCGTTCTCGCCTGATGTTGCATGAATTGCATAAAGCCTCTTAACACCCCATCGTTCATCATTTGGTCGGTGTTGTTATTTTCCTGAGGATTATTTCCTTCCTTATGC